>MU227089.1:323411-340613 GCA_018584345.1 Thuja plicata | reverse complement strand
CTTATAAAAGGTGAGATAGAAACCCTAAAGGACAAACTAGGCTGCACATTATTAATTAATAATTAATTAATAATGCACCTAAGTGAAGCTTAAGCAACTAGAGTAAAAGGAAATAATACTCTAACACTTGCCTCATACTGTAAGTACAAATACTAATCATAAGGCGAATGACGTATGGATTCAAATTCCACATTTTACTATTAATGGTTCTCATGATCTCTGGCAGGGGCATGATTTAGCTTTTAGGGGGGTTATCATTAAAGTGTGGGGTAAATCTATTGCACTATCAAAGTTACAGAAATTAGTGGAAGCAAAATTTTATGGCATACTGTACTTTCAGGTTTTATCCTCTAATATTTTTGTCATATTTTTTTATAATGGGGAGGAAAAGATTATGCTTTATCAAAACTCTTTTTTAATTTAAAAGACAATGTGATTGTTGTGTCTAACTGGAATTCATTTTACCAAGTAGGGCTACCCCTCTTTGAATTTGTGCCAACTTGGTTTTCACTGTCTGGTTTACCATGTCAATTTAATGATTTCCAAACTCTAAAAAAAATAGGAAATTCATTTGGAACATTTATCAAAAAAGACTGATGTATGTCTGATAGCATCATGGTAACGAAAATTTGTGTGTTATTACCTACCTCATCTATTGCTCCAAGTACTTGTTAGGTTGATTCACCATTTGGATCTTGGAGATAGTCTATTGTCAAGGACCCACTTGCTTTGAATAAATTAGTGATTTCTATTAATGGAGATTTGTTCAAAAGGTTTCACAACTCAACTCTAATTCATTTCTCTCCCAATGAGAAACAACATGGGAGCTCCATATCGGACTCTCTATATATTTCCCCTGCGGCCCCTCATAACTCCTCCCAGTTGCATTCTACCTCATTTTCTTTTGGCATTCCTTCAGCTTCCCTTGCAACTTTGACTCCTAATCTCCCATGCCCATATTCTATCTGTCATTGGTGGATCCTTACATAACCATTCTCCTCCTTCCCAGCTCAAATCTTCTTCTCCTATACCCGATTAGTCCTCACCATTACCCTCTCCTCCTTTCCATTGCTCTAATCATCAGTCCCCTTCAACCTCCACCTCCTCGACTGTTGTATTCACTACTGAGTTGCAACATTCTCCTGCCATTCATCACCCAATTTGTAGCCCTTTTCCCATACAACCATTTGAGCCTCTTCAGGTGCCTCAACCCATTGATTTTCCTTCATTATCTGTGGAACAGATAGGAGGTCATGAGGATAATCCTTTTATAATCAAACCATCTACATAAGTGGTTTTGCAGGTGGAGGATATTGTTAAGGAAGTTAATATTATTTTGGATGATCAGATTGTTGACTCTGTAATTGATTGTTTTGATACTTCTTTGTCATGGTTAAAATGCAAGGGTGAAATTTCCAAGTCAATAAATCCTTATGAAATGCTATCACCAGATGTGGATCCATCTTTGCAAGAGGTGCATGTCACTTTTTCACCTTCTCTAGATGGTATTACTAATAAAAGGGATCATTCATCGTGTTCGATATTTCAATTTCCATCCTTAAAACTTTCCCCTACCTTATCTACCAAACAAAGGGGGGGACATTCACATGAGTCTAAAACTCGAGATGAGATCAATGTTGGGATTCAAGCAACATTACCTTCTTCTGTGACCATTAATAGGAAAGGTAAAAAGAAAGTATCAATCAGTCTAAAGCCAAAAGTATCAATCAGTCCTCCAATAATAAGGGCTACTAAAGCCAAAAGAAACCTCCAGCCTGAGAATGTTGGAGGATTGGTTTCTCTTAATACTCAGGAAAGGAGTGGAGGGGAGGGTTCCCCTCTGGAACCATGAGAATTCTTTCTTGGAATGTTAGGGGCTAAAATGCCCCTAAAAAAAAGTATCTCATTAAGAGCCAATTGTTAAATTTGAAGTTTGATGTGGTTTTGTTACAAGAAACTAAACTATCTAATGCTACTACGAATTTGTTTACTTCCTTGAAATTGGGTAATTTTTGGGCTTCTCCTTCTGATGGGGCTTTGGGCTCTTGTGGTCCTACGGGATCCATAGAAAGTTTCTTTGGAATAGATATCTATGGGAAAATATTGGATGCTTTCTCTGGTTGAGAGTCGTTCTACTAATTTGTTCTTTTGGTTATTTAACATCTATGGTCCTATTTCTATTGTTGAGAAAAATAAGTTATGGGTTCTTCTTGGTTATTTGATACAGGCACTCTAGGGGGAATTGCTATTTTTTTATTTTTTTTTTGGGGGCAGGGATTTTAATGTTGTCCTTAATAATGATGAGAAATGTGGTTGGATTCTTCTCTCTCCTAAGATTATGATGGATTTCAATCAGTTCATTATAGATAATAATATTCTTGGTGTCTCTCCCAAGGTGGGCAAGTTCACCTGGATAAATCGTCGAGCTGATTTTTGTAATATTGTTGAGAGCCTTGATCATTTTCTCATTTATGATCAATTGCTTCAATCTAAAATAGATTATCACTCCATTATTCTAATTATTTCTGGATCTGATCATTTACCTATACTTTTACAGTTATCTGAATCCTCTTCTCACTGCAAAGGAACATTTATGATTCAGGTACATTACAACTTCATTGGATATGTCAGTTGTCTTTGGCATTAGTTTTCAAAGAGGGAGACATTATTGTATGTCATAATGATTACTGATGGAGAGATTGATGACAGAGGGAGAATTTTATCAGAGACAGAGATTGATGTAAGAGGGAGAATTTTGTATTTTAGTTTTTGTTGATAGAAGGAGTTTTTTGGATGTGAATCAGAATGAAGCTAAGGACATTAATAAAATTTGATTCATCTTACTGTTGCTCCAAAATTCTTTGTAATATGACATGTTGTGTTGCCATCAATGCCAAAGAGGGAGATTGTTGATGACAATTATTCAATTATGTATTGTCATTGATGTTACACATGTATATGCACTTATGTAGTGATGTTACACAAATGTTTGCATCCAAACCGAGCACGGTTAGTGTATACCAAGTGAATCTCAGTGTTTTTCAAGCTCCGTCGGGTATTGAAGAAATTCAGTTCTTACTGAGTTCACTCGGGCATTACAATGAAGGTCGGGCGTTGAATAATTTCAGTATTGACTGAGTTAAACAGTTAGTGTCAGCCGACTAATAGATGATTACATTTTATGTTTAATTGGTTATATGAGGCCGACAGATTTGAGTTTTATTATTCAATTGAAAGGTTATAAAGGTCAACTTGACATGGGCTATCATATTTATATTAGTTCAAGTTTGGATTGTAAAGTAGTAATTGAATTAGTGGATGAGAATATGATATGAAGAGTAGAGGCGAAATCAGATGGGATTCTGATTGAGGATAGATCATCCAGACAGAGCTGCAATAGAATACTTGATCAGTGAGGATCCAGTTTACAACTAGAGCAAGATCTGAATCAATAAAGATAGTTGCATGTATAATTAGGTCAATCCATTGTTACTTTCTAACAATTGTAGCAGTGATTCAAATCTCTTAACAGTATTTTGTAAATCCTCTCACAAGGTGGCATTTCTATATTGAAGTGTTTGAAGACCTCTAACAAGGCTACTCCTCACAGGGTGATTAAATCCTCTAACAAGGTCACACCTAACAGTGTGTTATTGTAACCTTTAACAGGGTTGGCTCCTAACAAGGCTCACTTTAGAAGAGTGAAAAATAGTAACCAATTGGTGGTTTTTCCCATATTGGGTTTCCACGTTAAATCTTGGTGTCATTTTTGTTCATGATATTTATTTTATGCTTCTACACATAATCTCTAAAAAGATAATTACTTCAAACATCTTAAGATTGATTGGTTCTCCGAGTTACAACAGAATATCTTAATTGACCGAGTGACAGTGATATATTATTTAAGACATCTAAGGGACTTGGATTTGTTTTTGTAGAAACTGATTCCCCCCTCCCCTCTCGGTTACTCATCTCATTTCCAACATGAACCAATGTGGATTCTGTTGGTGATCAAATCAATAGATTGGATTTCCTATGGACTTTCCAATCCAATGCTTGGAAACCCAAGAAATTTAGCCAACTAACAAGTCACAACCAAGGCAAGGTTGGAACTTCTACAATTTTGGCTCTGCAAAACCAAGGTTGGTAGGCGTATACCTTGACTTATCCTTCAAGTTACAAAGATTTTTATAGCAAATAAGTAACACTTCAACCTTCTCTCTCAAGTATGGCAAGGCACTTGAAAGAAATCTAACTGAAAGCAATATATCATGAACTGTAAATTGAAATACTATAAGTAATTGAAAGAATATTTAGTAAATGTGTATGTAATTTAAAATGAATAGATAGATACGATATCACAAAACTATAAACAATGAACTAAATAACTATAATCCAAATAAGCAAGAAAGACCAGTGCCTTAATCACCTTTGGGCAATAGAGTCACTATCATTCCAATCTTATGTTCAACCTCGGAGATAGTTTTACAAGAAAAGTTATCACTTCAAAGGTGTTGTGGAATGTACATGCAACCTAAAACAAATTCAGAGATATTTCAAAAGGGTAATACTTCTTAGATGACAACCTAATTGACTGAGGCCTCAATCAATAGAATTTAACCATGCAAAATGAGAAAACCAATTGAAAATATAGACTATGAATCAAATAAGGAAGCATGCACATCAAACTATCACTTTGAATAAGTTCTATTGGTTTATCTGAGGGACTAATTGTAAAATGATTAATGAAACAATTGCATATATGAAGAAAGAAGACTTATCTTTATTGATTTTTTTTAAAAATAGTACATCTAGGTCCATGTTATAATTGTTGATCCAAAACTATCCAAATATGTGAAATTGTATTATATTGTATTGTCTTCACATTTTACATTATGTATATATATGTGTTTGAGTGGATTTCACACCTCTTTAAGGTGAAAAGACACAACCCTTATTACAAATTATTTTAAAAAAACAAATAACTAACTAAAAAATAACTACCTAACTTTCGGATTTGGCTTTGATCGAAAATCCAAAACACATCGTGAAAAGCTAAGATTTTTAATGGAGATAGGAAATTTGATTTCCCGAACTGGGTCATTTTTAGATTTTTAATTCGACCATCTTCAGCCTCTATCGGTGTCATCTTTTTAGCAGGTCAAAATTGCAACATTTTCTGAAGGCTTCGATTAGTTAGTTCTATTTATTTGTGTCATAAAGCTTCCTTCATTTGATTTTTTAGAATGGAGAAACTTGCTTCTTGATAATGGATTGGGACTTCTAAATTCTCAAAATTTAGGGTACCACTAGTTTCAAGAAGAAAAATTCATTCCTCTTTTGAAATATTGGTGGGAAAATTCTTGTTACATGAGAGGAACCCGAATATATAGACTGGTTAAAATTTTACAATTACTTAAAGCTAAGATCAAATATTGGAATATCAATCACTTCAAGAACATTTTTCATGAGAAATCTATATTACAGTCAGAATTGACTATGATTAATAACCTCATCTGTCAAAATGGCATGAACGCTTAGTCCTTTACTCAAGAAAAGGAACTTAGACATGATCTAGAGGAAGTGATTCTTAGAGATGAGATCTACTTGAAGCAGAAATCTCATGAAACTTGGCTAGCTGATGGTGATAGGAACACTAAATTTTTTCATGCTTCTACTAAATTGAGACATCTTAGAAATAAGATCATTTGCATTGAATCTTGTAATGGGAAATTACAAGATGAAAGTGATATTGTTGCTGAAGGTATCTCTTTTTTCTCAAGATTGTTGACCAAGAAGCAAACTCAATGCTCTAGCTCTTTTCTAGATTCTATCCCTAACTGTGTTTCTAAGGTAGACAATACTATGATTATGGCTTCCATTTCTTTGAATGGCCTCAGAGAGATTATTTTTTCCATGTCTCTGGATAAATCCCCAGAGCCTGATGGGTTCACCATGTTATTTTTTTAGAAATATTTGGATTTTATTGGTAAAGATATTTTATTATCTTTCGAGGAAGCTAGGATCCATAAAACTATGTTGAAAGAGCTTAATCACACTTGGATCACTCTCATTCCGAAAAAGATAACCCTTTATCCTTTGCAGATTTCCATCCTATTTCGCTTTGCAATTCCTTATACAAAATTTTCACTAAGGTCATTTCATTCTGGTTGGAGAAAATCCTTCCAAATATCATATTGGAAGAGGAAGGGGGATTTGTCCCTGGTAGATAAACTCCGGAAGGTGCCATTTTGGCCCATGAAATTCTACACTCCATCCGATTATAGAATAAGTCTGCTATGGTCCTTAAGTTGGATATGATGAAAGGATATGATCGTGTTGATTGAGATTTTCTCATCTTGGTTCTCATAGAATTTGGTTTTCCTAAACACTGGGTAAAATGGATCTATGTGTGCATATCTTATCCTTCATTTTCGATTATCATAAATGGATCTCCTAGAGGTTTATTTTCATCTTCTAGGGGAATTTGTCAGGGGCCCCACTTTCTCCCTTCTTATTTATCTTAATGGTTGAGGGACTTAGTAGATCCATATGTCATGCTAGACATATGGGGCTTTGGAAGGTTATCTCCTTATATGATGAATATGAATCTTATACACACAATCTTTTTGTTGATGATACTCTTCTTTTTGGAGAAGCTTCCATTATGGAAGCTCATACTATCAAAATAGTCAGAGACGAATATTCCATGGCATTTGGCCAATTAATTAATCCAACTAAGTCTAATTTTTTTCTTAAATGTATCCTCATTAGTTCAACAACGTCTTCTCAGATTTTGGGGTTTTTCATTGGGGGAGTTTCCTTATCGATATCTGGGAGTTCGCTTTTATTATGGGTCATAAAAGCATCAATTTTGGGATAAAATTATTTCTGCAATCTCCCAACGGATTCTTTCCTAGAAGCATAAGTGGTTGTCTTTATCTGGGAAATTCCTTATGATTAAATCAGTTTTAAACACCATTTTCATCTATTTAATGTCAGTATTAAATATGCCTAAACGCTCAATCGAGGAACTTCAATCCATCTTGAGGGGTTTTCCCTAGGCAGATAATATATCTCAAAAGAAAAAAACTACCCCTCCTTTCTTGGAATAAGGTCGGCACTCCTAAATCTATCCAAGGTGCGGGTGTTAGGGACTTACATCTTCAGGATAAAGCACTAGGTGCGAAGTTGCTATGGAAATTATATCAAAATCCAAATTCCAAGTGGGCTAATCTTATGAGAACCAAATACCTTGATTTTGATGATCGGGAAAGAATTTTTACAATTTTATCTTTGCCCCAAGGGTCTTCCATGTGGAATTTCATGTTCTCTTATCGAGACCTCATCCTCCCCTCCTTATCTTGGATAATTTATAGTGGCACCAAAGCCCAATTTTGGGAGGATTCTTGGAATGACCACATGCCCCTTTGCCATATCCAGGATTGGTATCCTCTAGATATTTATCTTAAAGAAGCACGGGGTGATCGTGTGTGCCATTATTTACACTTCCATGATGGTCTGGTAGTTTGGAAAGACCTTTATGGTTTTAATGATGATTAGGGTCTAACAACATAATTGTGTAAGGAACTTAGTTCTAGGATTATTTTTTTCTCTCTCCTATATGATGAACTTATTTGGCTAGGCTCTCAATCTGATCAATATATGGTGAAGATTGGTTATGAATCATTTTTTTTACCAATCTTCTGATTCCTGGCATGTTAGTCTATTGTGGGGAGTACTTGCCTCCCCAAGGCAGGAATTTTTGCTTGGTTGGCCATCCACGATAGGGTCCTTACTAGTTCCAGGCTTGATAGATTGGGGATTACAACTATCTTCCCATGTACTCTCTATGGTTACTTCATGGAAACTTTAGATCATTTGTTTCTCCACTACCCTTTTTCTCTTGATTGTTGGTATTGGCTTCTTCGTAGGTTGGGGTGGTCCACAACTATTAGCCCTAATCTCTGCACTCACTTTAAGGTGTGGCCCTTATTAAATAAATCTTCTACTTTTTCTCCTCTTTGGGATTTGATTCCTTCTATAGTTATTTGGAATATATGGCTTGAACATAATGAAAGAATATTTAGAAATAAGCCTTCTCCTTGGACATATGTGATTAGCAAAATTGAAAAGTCTATTTTAGAATTTATGCTATCATGCCATGTTAAATCGATTAAAAGCAGAAAATCCTTTTCAAGTGGGACTTTTTTATTCATGATAATTGGCCTTTTCTCCAGTCCCTCCCACCTCATGGTTTCCAATCTTCTAATTCATCCTCCTCTCCACATATTTCATATATATGGTCTCTCCCTCCACCTGGGTTTTACAATTGAATTATGATGGTGCCTCTAGAGGAAATTCGGGTATTTCAAGGGCAGGGGTTGTCATTAGAAACTCTGATAATTAAAGTTGTCTGCAAAAAGTTACCGTCAGATTCCAATAATGTCATTGAAATATAAGCTCTCCTCCTTGGTCTCTCTTTCACCAACTCTATGAATATTCCTAAGATTATAATTGATGGAGATTCAATGGTGGTTTATAATATAGTGTCCTCTAGAAAGACCTCCTCTTGGAAGCTAAGGTATAGGTTGGATATGGTTCTAAATAAATTATCATCCTTTCAAACTTTCAAACTTAATCATTGTTTTAGAGAGGCAAATATGGTCACAATTTTTTTGGCTAGTAAGGTCATTGATGATCCATTCCTTTTGTAGGAAGTGGATGAGAAGTCTCTTTCACATTTGGTATCAACTTTGTTATCATTTGGTTTTCCCTGTCTTAAGGATTCTTGATTGTAACACAAAATATGGATCTTGGGTTTTTTAACAACTTTGAAAATGTGTGGCATTGTTTTGATCCTCATAGCCATTGGGATGTAGCAGTTTTGATGGAGATAATTTGTTAGGCTATATGTCAATGGTTATGAGGAAATATATTGATATTCATGAGATAATTTGGAACATTTGTATGGTCCCCATATCCATTGTGATAAAGCAATTGGGCGGGCCTTCTCCTACCTGGTTTTATAGTAATAGTTATGGGGATAATATAAGGTATTATATATACTTTTCTTATACTTGCTTATGTAGGATGTGTCTTATTTGACTATTGGTCATGAGTGTATTTAGTTAGTATTAGATATGGGAAACTTCATTCTCATTTATAACATTGATTAAGGGACCTCATTTGATGGCATTACTAGCATACAATTCTGAGAGGATGGTTTCTATTATTAAGAAAAGATGTGGCACTGAATGAATGCATTACTGACATATAATACTAAGAAGCATGTATCTTGAATATTTGTGGTATTAGGTTAAAGGATTCATGGTTCATTAGTAATCAAACATATCCTACCTTTCATACTCACTGGATATTTTCACTTGTTTTGATGGTTATTTGGACATAAATGAACTATATCAGTTCATATGGCATTTACTGCATTTTCTTTTTTAGCTGGTGCATTTCGGCATGGTTATATCAATTTGTATGTGGTACTCTCGGCCCGTTTTGTATAACTTTCTTTTTCAGTGGGATTTATCATTACTAAGCATGGACAATATCTGAATTTGGTAAGTGTCGGAAGGATATCCATTTAATTCTTCTTCTTTATTGGGGAGTGTGATAATCTTCTAGGAAGATTACCCATATATGAGATAGTTGGATAGATATAACTCAATTTTATGATGCAGATGACTCTCCTATGCCTTCTTGCAAACCGATATTTCACTATCATAATCACATTTATGCTAGCTTAATAGTATTTGTTTCTCATGACCTGTCAGGTTATTTTGAGTGTTTTATCCATATCAACATCACTAATATTGATTTTAGCCAAAGGTTGAGGGATTTTTTTGCATATGTCTTGGATAGGGTTGTGAGCTCGGCTATGTAGATCGACCCCACATTCCAAGGGTGACAGAATTTCCTTGTCTATTGAGTTATCATATTTCCAGTGGTAGTTTTTCTTTCAAACACGGTGGTGGATTTAGAACTTTAAGGATGACATGCACTTTTTTGTTCCTAAAAATTTTAGATTCTCTTTTTTTGTGTATACGGGGGTTTTGGGCTTGTGGGTTAACTTCATTGTGGGTTTTCTTCTGTTGGGGTAATGTACGGGGAATCAAATTCAATTTTGGTATTGGGGGGGGGGGGGGGGGGGTTTTNGGGGGGGGGGGGGGGGGGGGTTGTTTAGTATTGAAAATACTTTTGTTGTCTCCTCGGGAGACTTGTTTTTTAAGTTTATGAGCAAGACAAGAGGTTTTCTTTACCTGGTTCTTTCCTAGTGGTGCTCATTGAACCAGAAATATTAAAAAAATTAAAATAAATAAAAAATTTGTGGTACAAGTTACCACTTTTACCAAAAAAAATAATAATAATAATGGCATTCATGAGATCGAGTAATTTATGAAATTGAGAAAAATAATAGTTGATTTTATCATTGTAAGCATGAAAATGTTTGGTTATTTTTATATAAGAATAAGTGTTTTGAATAATATGTTTTTAGTTGGGACTGGTTATGTAATTCAGGTTTTATTATTATTATTATTATTATTATTATTATTATTTGTGATTAATTCTTAAAGATTGGTTTTGACCTTCAATTCATTTGTTTATATTTTAGGTTTGATTTATAGTCGTGAGAGTGATGTAAATCATTTATGCACTCTAAATATAACCTATTTTAACTTTTAACATTTAAATTCAAATATGAGACTACTTTTAACCTTTTTATGTGACTATTGTGTATTGACTTGAGGTACAAAAGTTATTCATTTGATCCATATTGTTTTATTTAAAGAGGCAACCCTAGTTCATCGTAGACCATATAATTAGTGTCACCTAGATGTAATCATTTCATGTTTTCAATTATGGCAATGTCTATGCAGCCAACAAAAACACCTTGATTAGACATTTTTCATTTATTAAATAAAATGAAAATCATAATACAATTTTATCTAATATTTTTTTCATTTATTAAATAAAATGAAAATAAGAATACAATTGTGTTTGAATTTCAATTTGTTTAATGAATGCAAAAAAATGTCCCATCAAGGTGCTTTCTAACTGCGTAGTCAATGGCTTCAATTATAACTTGCATGCATTATCAAATAATCTACATTACCTAAGCATCCACATTATCTTGCATGTTTTAAGGTCATTTCTTCAATCTTTTATCTAACAAGATTTGACATAAAGAAAAGAAAAAAAACACTATTAAGTACAAAATAGGAAACACCCAACAAAAATTATTATTGAAGGCAAGTTGGGAGTGACATTCTACAAGTTAACAATGATCAGATTTATGTTCTTAAATAATATTGGTCAGACAAGGGTCATGTTCGTACTTGCAAGATTAACTCTATAATTGTGGTTGTGATCTAGATCAACAAATAGAGCACCCATTGATTCCAAGGCATCTATTTGATCTTTACTTACATTTCTATATTGGATAATTTCTTTCTATCATTTAAGTATCATTATTTATTATTTATTTTCTTGAGTATTTAATTTAGTACATTTATTGTAACTTCAACTCTTATAATCTAAAGAAGATTTTGAATGTTTATATTATTTATTTTCTTTTTGCTCGAGATTTATGTAAAGGGAAGTTTACTATTCATTTCATTTTAGTGAGCTCTTTTGCTCTTGCACTCCATTAGACATTTTATCCTTACGATTTTATCAACTAATTTTTGTATTTATTCATATTTAAGAGTATTTTATGTTGCTAATATTTATATCTCTCTTTTGTACCATATCACTTTGGGAGTCATTTATTCCATGAGCTACTCAAAATCTTAATCTTCGTTTGTGAATGAAGGATTGTCTTAACCCTAATATGGATAACCATTCAAATGATCATGACTTCCTTTATATTATGATTGCTAATAACTCTCATACTAAAGACCATATCGAGGAACATGAAAAGCAACAAGACTTTATAGGCGCCTAAAATTATCCCTACACACTTATATTAATTTAATTAATATTCCCTTAAAATTATAGTTAATTTTAATTAATTAACTCTATTTGTTATATTCATCTATTAATTAAATTAAATTAATTCATTATTCTGAAGTATTTAGATTTAATTTAAATATTGCTCCATCTAATGTATTAAATTTTATTTAATACATTTGCCTCCATTAAATCTCTTTAAAATAAATCTTAAATTTATTTATTCCCTCCATATTATAATCTTCCTCTAAACCTTGATTAATTTGAATTTAATCTTAAACCCACCTAAAAGCCTAGTCTACACCCATCACCTCACTTGCTAAACCTACTCTCATTACTAATCCCCCCACTAATCATACTTAAAAGGTGATTCCTATCTTTTTAGCCACTAATGGGTTGCTCATGCATGTGTGAGAAACTCATCCCAAGGAAGTATTCCAACTTTCTTAAATTATCCAACTATCTCCTTACAACCTTGTCTCTCACTTCTTTTCCCAAGGTTGATCACACACGTGTGAGCAACCTTGAGCCTCTCAAACCTTAAATGCTCCAAGTTGAATTTTGGCATGGCATGTCATTTTTCCCTTATGTCCCTTATGTGGCTCCTATGTGGAAGCTACATAGGTGCCACCTCATCCAAGCCCTTCCCTTCCCTCCAAAAATATATAAATAGGAGGCATCACTCCTTGCAATTCATCTTTCATTTTATGAATTGTTATCATGTTAGTATAGCTCTAGAATTTTCATAGTTATTTCCATGTTCTTCAATCTTAGTTCTTAGTTAAATCTAGAAATCTCATGCTAGGTTAATGGTGAATGAATATTATCTTAATCTTGCATCTCATCTTAGCTTCATAGTTTGAAATCTTCATTTGCATCAATGATGAAAGTTTGAGACAAGTTCTTCATACTTTTTCTTGAGTTCTTCGTCAATCCATTAGTTTTGTATTGTAGGATCAATCACCTCAAGTAAGCAATCAATAGTGGGATTTGTATTTTGTGTTGGGAGAGCACACCCACACTCCTCTCTAAGAGAAAATCAAAAAGTATTGGGTACACTTGTTTGGCTCATCAGAGGTTATGTTGGAAGTCATTGTGTAGTTACAAGTTTTATGAACATGTTAGATTATATGGATTTATAACTAACATTTGCATGTTTGAGCTTGTTCCACACAGGTAGGGTTTTAATCATATACATTTTGGCACGCCTAGTGGGACCCACGTCCCTAAACTCCTTTTCAAATTTTCAAAAGCTCGTCATTCACACGTCAAAGTCATGAAATATCATCCCCAATTATGCAATGTCATCTCTACTCTGGCTTCATCATCTGCATAGATTGAGTCTCTACTAAGAGATTGGCATCTCCACTCTGGTAATAGAAATTCAAAATTTAAAATGTTTTAAGTGGCTTTTTGCGATTTTATGATAAAATAGCATTCAGTTTTTTGACAGTAGTACAATTTTAAGAAATTAAATGCTACTTAAAATTTGAATTATTCCCACCATAAGTAGCTAACCTTTTTTGTTTGTATATCATCATCTCGGAAGGTTAATCATCATCTATGCACCTCGGATTATGTGTAGGTAACTAGTGACACTTGTCACCCAGGTGTTGAATTTTTCTATTGGCCGACGTCTGCACTCTGTGATTTTCGTCTCAGATCTAGGACAAAGAGCTTTAAATTTTGTCAGATTTCATGTTACTGATCTATTTATCTTCTGCAACATTTCAGGTTGAAAGACTCTTTGAAACAACTAGTCATTGTATGCGGGCTTCCCATTGAAGACTTAGTTTGAAATGGAATGAACTTATGTTTTTTGTAGGACGTTGTGATGGAGACTTGAACTCTAAACTACTAATGCTTGTCTTCTAGGTTGCCTAGGAGATACAAACAAACTCCATGTCTTTGATTAGCACATTTTTCTTAGGCATCTAATTAAGGGATTTACTTGTAGTGATTTGTTGGGTAGTAGGGAAGTATGCTCTTGCTTCCTGGAGGTAATTAGAAACCTTGACCTTCTTGATCCATCACCTATAAGGGGATCCTAGGTAAATGAATGTGTGTTTGGAGTGCTTGGGAGAAGAAACTTTGGTAGGATAGTATGCTCTTATCTTTCAAAGACAATCATAAACCCAGAGCCTTGGTTGTAATCCACTTTTTATTGCATGTTTAACTACTAGAGGGCCTGTAGTTGAGGAAAAAATATCGCGGGAATGACCCAAGTGGGAACAAGGAAAAGCCAACCTCTTCCGACCTACTATAAATAAATACCTCCTTGAGATTAAAGTCTCAAAGGGCAAAGATATCTTGTGTCTAGTGTCCTCTGGGATCTATAGGATCTAAATAGCATTTAAACTACCATGAGGCCTTATATGATTTATAATATATCTTTGAACGGATGCACTTAATAAACACCATAGAGTAGAAGCTTATTTGGTTCACCTCTGAAATCTCATTATCTTTTTTCAAGCAGGGGCAAGAATCTCACTTGAAGAATACACTCACCATACGTATCCCCACGAGCGTTATAAAAGTGGATAATACAACATTGGAGGTATCATTGTGTAGTCTCCTTTGACCTTCTTTTGCACAGCTCTTGCAAAGGAAAAACCACCAACATCCTTTAGGGGGTTACAAGGTTGTGTGATTTGAAGGGTACCAAGCTATGGACAAAGGTTTTGAGGACTAAGCCAATTTATTTAGTGTAGGAACTACTTTTAATGTCTTCATTTTTGTAGACCACGCAAAAATACAAGGTGGCTTGAAAAATTCATTTGAACATACACAAAATAAAGTCCTAGAATTGTATCAGCTTCTTAAATCGCAACTCTTTGTCTCCTGCAAGGTTGCTTTGTCCCTTGCAGGACTGCTTTCAGACACATGTTTGCAAAACTTGAATGTTCCTGTTTGAATCAATGTACACTTAGCGTAGTTAATGCCTTGATGTATGATTGAAATTAGTTCTTTCCAGTGAACTAATTGAACCACATTAGTCAACAATCGATCAAACTCAATCAAACTCAAATTTTCCATCAGAAACCCCAATCATTGTCTCCGACCTGAGACTATCATCTCCGTAGATCATCATTTGCATCTGAGATTCATCATCTCCGTCGGAAAATAGCGAGCTTAAGGACCTTGAAAACAATGACTATTTGGACTTACCTATCCAACCATCTTTTTGTTTTGACCAAATTTATCCTCTAGATTCCAAAATTGTGAATTTCCCAATCCATGTCTAATTCAGGGAAACATAGGAAAGTGAAAATCCAACTACCTCGTATGTACAAGGAGAAGAAAATAATTGATCAGAAAGCCAAGAAATACCAACATATCATGAACTTAATTTGACAAGAGATCCAAGAATGTGAGAAATATGACAAAATCGTCTTCAAAAATAAGCTTTCTCAGTTCATGAGCAAGTATCATTTGAATCACATCTTTGTCAAATTTGAGAGATATGATTAGACCTTTGAAATCCCACCTTTCTACTCACAACACCCCCTATCATCATCACATTTCAGGAGCATCATCATCATCTTTGACCTATATCGATTCATTTCCTTGATTGATCCACATCTAAGAAAAGTCAAGATTTATCAAACTCCTTCTTCATACCTTCATCAAGATCTCATCAATCTTTAGGTTGAATATTTCATCAAAGTATTATTAAGATCCTTATCCTTATCAATACTAGTTGAATTGTGTTGATTAGGAACATAGTCTGTCTTGAGTGATTAATTTGATCTAATCAATATCATATTTTTCTTGAGATCACCAGTCTATCTCCAAGTAGAAGAAATATATCATCAAATCACCCAAACATTTATGCTCAACAAGATCTCATTTCACCAAGGTTATCCAAAACCTTTATCAGATATAATCGAGGCCCCGCCCTCACCATCATCCAATCATAAGAATCAATCATCATTGATTCTTTTCCCTCTCAATCAAACAAGTCCAAATCTTTTCTCTTGAGTTCCTCCTTCATCTACCATCAAATCTTCTATTCATCTCATAAAATCCTCTGTCTCTCACCTTTCATCCTCTAAAGGTCACCATTGTATGGTTGTTACTCGATCACAAGCTATAAACATGAGGCATTCTCAAGAAAATACCACAACGAATATAGCCTCGTATAATATCACCCATACCACAATGAACACCTCTACCGATGTCTGTGCTAGTGTAGTAAACACAGGGAAAACATCTATCCCTCTATCTACACATCCAGTTTCATCATCACAATTCACATTTAATTCATCCTCCATGAACACATCCATCCTACAACCAGAATGACAACCATAGGCTTTTTAGCCTCGTAGTTAGAAGGTAGACAATCTTTTGGACCGTAATTCACACCTCACAATGCTCCTGACCTAGCTCAACAAATCAATGAGCTTAAGAGCCTTGTGCATAGCATGCAAAACAAGGGGAAGAAAGAGTTCTCCTTTGAAGAAATATGTCCCTACCTTTTCGACAAGTCAATCACTATGCAACTATTTCCTCTGAACTTTGAGATCCCTAAGTTTGAGAAATACAAAGGGGAAACATGTTCGGTCTTGTTGGTGCCCAAAAACGCTGAATTGGATTTCCTATGGACTTGCCAATCCAATGATGAGAAAAACAAGTGATTTTGGCCAACTAATGGGAATGATCAATTATGATCCTCTTCCCCTACACTTCTGGCTCTGTAGGACCAAGGCGGGTGAACCTTTATCTGAACAGGCCTTTTATAGCAGATAACTCGTGATTGGAACTTCTGTCTCTCAAAGTATGGCAAAGTACTATTAAGATCACAAAACAAAAAACAATGTATTATTTAAAATGTTCAAATGTAATGTTCCAAGAATTTAAATAATGTTTTATGGGTTTAAGATATGAACTAAATAGAGTAGATGGATATAGTATCTCAAAAATTTAAATAATGAAACTATGACTATAATCCAATAAACAAGAAAGACTAGTGCCTTAATCAATTATGGGCAATAGAGTCAATATCATTCCAATCCTATGTTCAACCTCAGAGACATTTTTGCAAGAAAACTTATCACTTCAAAGGTGTTATGGAATGTACATGCAACATAAAACAAATTTAGAGATATATAAAAAGGGTAATACTTCTCAGATGACAGACCAATTGACTGAGGCCTCAATCAACAGAATTTAACCATGAAAAATGAGAAAACCAATTGAAAATATAGACTATGAATCAAATTAGGAAGCATTCACATC
>MU227089.1:297408-320038 GCA_018584345.1 Thuja plicata | reverse complement strand
GGGTCATTTTTAGATTTTTAAAATTCGACCATCTTTATCCTCTGTCAAAATCATCTTTGTAGCAGGTCTAAATTCCAGCATTTTCTGAAGGCTTCAATTAGTTAGTTCTATTTATTTGTGTCATAAAGCTTTCTTCCTTTGATATTTTATTTTATGGAGAAATATGCTTCTTGATAATTGATTGGGACTTCTAAATTATCAAAATTTAGGGTACCACCAGGTCTAACATCTCAAATAATTTTATGTTGCATGCCAAGAGGTCGCCTACAACGAGAATTACCTATAGAGACTCTTCACTAGAAGTCTTGGTGACCCCGCTCTTGAGTGGTTCATGGCCCTTCCTCATGGGTACATATCTACCTTCTCTAATCTTTCAAAGAAATTTGTTGCACAATATTCCTATAACATCGAACATCAAGCATCATTGAGTGATTTGTGCAAGACCAAACAAAGGAATGGAGAAACCTTTTCCAACTTTCTACAAAGGTGGAGACACCGTGTTAATCGAATGCCTTATAAAATAGTTGATAATCACCTAATTGATATATTTATTAGAAACTTTGAGTCAAAAATGTCATTCCAAGTGAAAATGGCTTGGCCTGACACTTAAGAGTCTCTTGTTAAGAAAGAGGAAAAATTGAGGATGGACTCTTGAAAAAGGATGTCATTAAACACTATACCCCTTATAATAATGATAAACCTATATTTTGGACCAAAAACAAAGATATCATCAATAATGGAGTGATAGATACCAAGCATGTCCAAACCGTCTAGGCATCCAATCAAGGTAATCAAAATAATCTCAATAATTGTAACAACAACAACAATAATCAAAACAATTCTTAACAACACCAGCAACCTCAATAACAACCTCACAATCAACCCTAATTGTTTCCTCATAATAACAAAACCAACAACAATAACAACAATTCCAATCAATGACAACATTGAACATACACTTCTCTCGCAAAACTAACACGAGGAGGGGAAGTAGACGGGGCCAAAGGCACTCCCAATCTACCAAACCACCTTGCAGAGCCAATGTGGAAGCCAAACAACACACTAAGAGAAGAAAACACAAGATCCTTTATATTAACTTGATCAAAATCATTACATGTCAAGTTGTAAGACATTCCCATTTTCGGCCATATATTCAATGAATTACAATAAGAACTTCATACAATAAAGATCATAGACCTTCGATCTCAATATATAAACATTTTCCCTCTTTCTCTAAGAATGATTCTAAACTTAGAACATAAAAAATAATATATACAAGAGTCCACCAAAGAAGTCAGCATTCAAATTTATAAGAGAGACCCAGATTTAGGTCCACACAGATCCCAATGAGAGACCCCACATCAATTCAACAACGTAAATTAAAAGAAGAAGTCGGCCAAGGATCCAACTCCCAAAATATGCAACCGTCGGTAAAGCATGACTAAGCAACAAAAGACCCATCGGTAAAGCATGATCAAGAAAAAGAGAACTCATCGGTAAAGCATGACCGAGCAATAGAGACAAGCATGCCTGAGTAGTAGAACCCGAGCGATAGAAAACAAACTAAAGAACTAAAGCAAACATCTTTTTGGTTGTGCAGGATTGCCAATGACCCAAGATGCTCCTACATCAGACACCTGGCAAGAAATGATCATTTATCAGGTCCAACCTAAAATGAATCCAACTTAGATTGAGAAATCCAAGATGAGTCCTCAATCGGTCTACTCTTCCACTTCACCAGATACTCCATGTATTCTTTTCCTCTTGTGCTTCTTCCAATTCTTTATTTCAGAATCTTTTCAAATTCCTCTATCTGCTTATTAGGATAATCACTAGGTACTATCACTTCTTCATCAGGTTCATGATATTCATACAAGTCTAAAATATTGAATATAGGTGATATATCCATGTCATCAGGTAATTCAACTTCATAAGCATTTCCACTGTCAAACCTTCTCAGTATTTTGTAAGGATCAAATTTATTCATCTTTAGTTTACCATATGTTCCAATAGGAAATCTGCCTTTCTTCAAATGAACCATTACAACATCACCAACTTCAAATGTCTTATGTCTTCTTGATCTGTCTGCACTATCTTTGTACTTCTGATTGTTCTTTTCCAGCTTCTATTTTACATCTTCATGCAATGTCTTCATAAATTCCGCAAATTCTTTTTCTTCAGCACTTCTTTTCTCTTCTCCAAAAATATCTCTCAAATCTGATATACCTCTCAGTTGTGTGCCATGAACAATCTCAAATGGTGTCTTTCTAGTACTTCTATTCAATGAACTATTGTATGCAAACTCTGCTTGTGCCAACATCAAATCCCAATTGCCTGGTGTGTCTCCAACTAAGCATGTCAACATATTACCCAAACTTTGGTTTACAACCTTTGTTTCTCCATCAATCTGTGGATGAAATGTAGAACTAAACTTCAACTCAGTATCCAATTTCTTCCAAAGTGTTCTTCAAAAATAGCTAACAAACTTATTGTCTCGGTCAGAGATGATACTCTTCTATAATCCATGCAATCTGATAATTTCCTTAAAGAAAAGATCTGCTATGTGTACTGCATCTGATGTTTTCTTACATGGTATGAAATGTGTCATCTTAGAGAATCTATCCACAACAACAAATATGGAATCATTACCTCTTGCTATCCTAGGTAAGCCAAGAACAAAATACATGCTGATATCAGTCCAAGGTTTCTGAAGAACAGTAATAGGTGTATACAAACCAGTATTCTGACTTACTCCTTTTGCAACTTGACAAACTCCATAGCTTTTCACAAATTTATGAACATCCTTATACAATTGAGGCCAAAAATACCTCTCCTTCAACAAGCTCAATGTTTTATCAATACCAAAATGTCCAGCCAATCCACTGCTATGTTTCTCCTTAATCAAATTAGTTCTCATTGAACCTCTTGGTATACACAACTCAATACCTTTGAACAACATATATTCTTGAATGAAATAATCTTCATACTTACTTGATTGATTTGAATTAGGTGCTCTGCACACTCTCCACTGCTCTAAAAAATCAGGATCACTTTCATACAAATGCTTCATGTCATCAAAACCGAGAACTTCAATTGTCATTTCACTCAACAAAGATCTCTTTCTACTCAATGCATCAGCAACCCTGTTAGAAACTCCACTCTTATGCTTAATCACAAATGTAAAGCTCTGCAAATACTCTACCCATTTCATGTGTCTCTAATTCAACTTATTTTGACCACCCAACTATTGTAAAGCCTTATGATCAGTATACAATACAAATTCATTTGGCATCAAATAATGTCTCCACTTCTTTATAGCTTGAACAATAGCTTAGAACTCCTGATCATAGACAAAATATTTTTTCTTAGCGTCATTCAACTTTTCACTAAAGAAAGAAACATGTTTACCTTCTTGAGTCAACACAGCTCCGATTGCACTTCCACTTGCATCACATTCAACTTGAAATACCTTATTGAAATTAGGTAAGGCTAATACAGGTAATTCAACAACCTTCAGCTTGAAATCTTCAAAACTCTTATCAGCTCCATGTGTCCATTTTAATTCTCTTTTGTCTCCTCTCATTGTTTCAGTCATAACATTACAAATATAAATGAAATTTCTGATAAACTTCCTGTAATAACTTTCCAGTCCATGAAATGATCTTACCTCAGTGAAATTTTCAATGTAGACCAACCCAATATAGCCTCAACCTTCTCAGGATCCATCTTCAAACCATCAACTGAAATCACAAAACCCAAATACACAAGTTCTTCTTTCATGAAGGAACACTTCTTCAGATTAATCAACAACTTTTCCTCTTTCTATCTCTACAACACTTTCCTTATATGCATCAAATGCTCTTCTCAAGTCTTACTAAATACCAAAATATCATCCAAGTATACAATCACACACTTATTCAATAATTTCTTCAAAAATTCATTTCTTAACCTCATAAATGTACTCAGTGCATTAGTTAAACCAAAAGGCATAACCAACCACTCATACAAACCTTCCTTTGTCTCAAAACAAACTTCCACTCATCACCTTCTCTGATTTTGATCTGATGATATCCACTTTTCAAATCAATTTTGGTAAAATTTCTTGCTCCACTCAAACAATCCATTATGTCATCCATTCTCGGTATAGGAAACATATACTTTACTGTGAACTTATTGATTACTCTAGAATCAGTGCACATTCACCATTCTCCATTCTTCTTAGGTACAATTACAACAGGTACTGCACATGGACTCAAAATTTCTTAGATCAAACCTTTGTTCAATAATTCATTAACTTGTCGGTTAATCTCTTCATTCTCGGTCAGTGTTAACCGATGTGGTGCTTTGTTTCATAAACTAGCTCCAGGAATCAGATCCATACACTGACTGATATCTCTCATTGGTGGCAAACCATCAGGTATATTATCTAAAATTATCTCCTTGTACTCAGTGAGTAACTTTTCAACTTCTGCAGGAACATCATCTTCTGTATTCTTACTCAGTTTGTTAGGAATCAAAGCACAACAGATATCATTTCTTTTCAAATCTTTAAAAAACTATCTACCTTCTATCAAACAAACTTTCACAGATGTACATATCTCACCAACAGATTCTTCAACCAAAGGTAACAATATTTTCTTCTTACCACCAACCAAAATAGAATATCTATTCAATATTCCATCATGTATAGCATGTCTAACATATTGCCAAGGTCTACCCAATAAAATATGACAACAATCCATATGTATAATATCACACAACATCTTATCATAATATTTTCAGATTTTCAGATTCACAAAAAAAATTTCACTCACCATTAATGTATGATCATCCTTGATCCATGAGATGTGATAGGGTTTCAGATGTTTCATCCTCTCTAATTGAAAATTTGCAACCAATTCCTTAGATGCCAGATTATTCAAGCTTCCACTATCAACAATCACTTTCCAAACTTTGTCTGCAACTCTACATCTGGTCTTGAACAAACTTTTCCTGATCAGATCTTTCTTATCCTTCTCACTCTATAGTATCCTTCGGATCATGAAATTTCCTTCCTTCTCAGTTTCATTTGGTGACTCCTCTTGCACCAATGCATTTCTGCTACTACAGCCTTTCTTGCTTGCATTTGTACACTCAAAGGATTTATGTCCTTCTTCACCACAATTGTAACAAGTTACTTGGAATCCTTTTTTTCTATAACCACCTCTAGAGTAATTACCTCTTCCTTGATATGAATTTCCACTTTTCCATTCAGTCTTTCCTTTATCTTGAGATGTGTCTGGAATTGACTTGTCTGGTTCAGATCTACTGTTCTCACCATGAGATCTACCTCTTCCTCTTTGTCTTTGTTCATATCTTCTATTTAACTTTTCCTCATCTTTTAGGGCAAATTGATATGCCTCATTAATGCTTTCCATCTTGACCAAACTGATTTCATCTTTTATAGAACTTCTCAAGCCATCCAGGTATCTTTCTACTCTTTCTACTTCATCCTCAACATGTCCAAATCTAATGTCCAATCTATAGAACTATTCAGTATAGTCTTTTACTGATTTGTCTTTCTGCTTCAAACTTTGCATTCGTCGGATTAGGTTAATCTGATAATCACAAGGTAGAAACTTACCTTTCAATTTGTTTACCATCTTATCCCATACCTTGATTTTGTCTTTACCTTTCTTCTTTCAATCCAATTGCAGATGTTACCACCATAGGGATGCATGACCTTTCAACTTTGTGCTTGCAATCTTCACCTTCTTATCCTCTGCCACATTTTCATATTCAAAATACTTTTCCATATCTATTATCCAGTCAATTAACTCATCAGAATCTAATTTTCCACTATACTCAGGAGGATTAAACTGAGGTGAGGATTTCAAACTTGTCAAAGCTCACAGGAATTGCTCTTCTTCCTAATTCATCACAGGTGCAGGTGCAACTTCACCATGAACCTCTTCAATTTCATCATCACTAACATCATCAAGATGTCTTCCTCTACATTGGGCTGTCTCAACAGCTTCCAATCTAGCAGCCATCTATCTAAGTATATTAGCTAGACCTAGATCTGCATTTCCTCTCCCATGAACCATCTTGAATCCCTTTGCAATTGTAGGTCAGATCATAATTTTCTACCCCACAAGAATACCAACTAGGGTTAGGGTTTACAAGAAGGAACTTAGATCTCACCAATTCTCTGATACCACCTGACGCAAAGAGGGGAAGGAAACGAGGCCAAAGGAACTCCAAATATACCAAACCACCTTGCAGAACTAATGCGAAAGCCAAATAACACAGTGAGAGAAGAAAACACAGGATCCTTTATATTAACTTAATCAAAATCATTACATGTCGAGATGTAAGGCCTTCCCAATTTTGGTCATATATTCAATGAATTACAATAAGAAATTCATACAACAGAGATCACAGACCTTCAATCTCAATATCTAAACATTTTCCCTCTTACTGTAAGAATGATTCTAAACTAAGAACATACAAAATAATATATACAAGAGTCCACCAAAGAAGTCGACATTCAAATTCATAAGAGAGACCCAGATTTAGGTCCACACAGATCCCAATGAGAGACCCCACATCAATTTAGCAACAAAAATTAAAAGAAGAAGTCGACCAAGGATCCAATGCCCAAACTATGTAACCGTCAGTAAAGCATGACCGAGCAACAGAAGACCCATTGGTAAAGCATGACCAAGCAATAGAGAACCCATCAGTAATACATGACTGAGCAACAAAGACAAGCATGCCTGAGCAACAAAACTCGAGCAACAAAAAACAAACTAAAGAACTAAAGCAAACATCTTTTTGGTTGTGTAGGATTGCCAATGACCCAAGATGCTCCTGCATCAAGAACCTCTTGACATTATCTTTCAAAAACTTGTCGATCAGAATCTGATGGTGTTCCCAAACACTAGAACTTATGATGAGAATCAACCAAAGCCTGCTTGGTATAAGGATAACGAGTACTGCGATTATCATTGTATCAAAGGCCACGACACTAAGAAATGTATGAATTTGAAAAACTTTGTACAAGACCTTATTAACAACAAAAAGATAAAATTTGAGGGACACCACCATCATCATCAATTTCCCAACTTAAGATCTATAGTACTCCCTTCCCCAAGCATGATTAGAACAATGACTCATCCTTGAAGGCTATACCATATGATTACTCCACTAACTATATCATGGGTTTTGACTCTTTGTGTGGTAACATTGAGGAGAATAAAATCTTTGGATTTGATTCCTTGTGTGATCGCATTGAAGAGTCCAACAACCATGTATACACCCTCAAAATTAAGGGTGCATATTGCAATGCAACCACTTGCAGAGCCAGAGTCACTATACAAGTCACTCCTCCACTGACCACTCCATCTACCTCCACAAGAACAACTTCATGGTATGACATTTTTTCGCAACTTAGAAAGACTCCTGCATAGGTATCCATCCTTGAGTTTCTCTGCACATCACATGTACATAAACAAAATCTTGAGTGGGATTCTCCTAGAGTCCCACATTCTCGACAACATCAATGCCTCACAAACACAATGCAAAATTGGGAACTTAGCCACACAACAACACCTGGCATTCATTGATAAATATTTTTGTGGCCTCTACCCTCATCATAATAATCTATTACACATTGAAGACCTCATCCATCACCATAAAATAAAAAGGTCCTTATAGATGGTGGATCCAGTTTGAACCTCTGTACTTTGAAGATGATAAGATAGTTGGGGCTTCCTAAGGATCTCCTTAAATTTTCAAAGAAAATAACTATTAAGGCCTCTGATGACAGGGAAAGAGAATCTAAGGGGTTGATCACATTACCTCTTCAAGTGTGTCATGCATTGATCGAAACTACTTGTCAAGTCTTGGACCTTGACTTGCTATATAATATCCTCCTTGGAAGGCCATGGATACATGTTATCTTAGGTGTACCTTCCAAATTTCATCAATGCTTGAAGTTCCTTAATAAAGGACAAGAAGTCACTATTCCCAAAGATCCCGAGCCCTTCCAATACTGCAAATGAATAGAAAAAAAGAAAACATAATTTTGTCCACTAAATGAGTTTGTCAGACCTACTACCAAAGAGGAACCTCCCAAATCCTCTACTGAGAAACCTTCCACTGAATAAATCACCAAGCCATCAACCAACAAAGCATCCACATCTGACAATCCAAAAGGAAAGGAGGTCACTAAAGAAACAATCCTGAATCTTAGAAGAAAGTCAAGTTCACTAACCAAGGCATGGGAGAATATAAGTTTGAGATCACAATATACATCGACCAACTCCCCATATCCCCTAAATCCCCTTGGAAAACCCTCCCAACTCTTTTCTAAGAAGAACACAAGTATTGTTCAATGTAAGAGCACAACTTTCAAACATTGGGGATCCCTTGTCGACAAACATATGGAGTCTAATATCCTATCATGGATCTACAAAGATGAAGAAGATGAACCTATGAAAATTCCCAAGGGAAAGTATGTTAAGGCCAATCCCATTGTTGAAAGCATGAGATATCATGGAACTAATCTTGGTGTGAAAAAACAAGGAATGAAAAAAATGATCACAACAACTAGCTACCCTTGAGGTAGAGGATTAGGCTCCCTGGAAACCAAAGTGCCCTCAACCGATGCCTGTGAGGTTTCTTCTGATTCTAAACCTGAGGAGGAGTTCTATGAAGTCCCCTTTGAGTATATTGAGAGTGAAATTATCGATATCGACCATGTTTATTCTATCACTAAAGCTAACCTTTCATCCCCTAGCGTTCCATTAAAAAACCCTGAACTCATCGATTGGGACCAACAAGACTCACCACCTACCTTGGATATATGTGATTTGGACAATGCAATTTTAGCCCTTTTTTGGCCTAAGAGATCTCCAAGACTATGTGCATCAGATACACTACAAAAAGAAGCCTACTTCAGTAGCCAAGTCAACTCTCTTAGTCACAAAAATGAAAAAAATAAATAAAAATCAAAATAAAACATCCCTTGGTGAAAATCGTTCTAAGGCACCTTCAGGTGAAGAAAATGATAAAATAAAGGATGTGTCTTCTAGTGAAAACCCTTCTAAGGTGCTAAAAGAGGGAGTAGCTGACTTTCCCTTAAGGTCCTTTGTCTTGTTTTCCTTTTCCCTCCAATCTGGCATTCCACATTAAAACCATATTATCATCTTCAAAATTGCTAGCAGTGGTTCTCCTGTCAAACAGATCCTTGCATTGTAATTGCAGTTTGACATTCCTGTCATGTGCTTCCCTTCTTGACTCATCAAGCTATATCAAATCCTCCAATCCAATTCTCATATCATCATCTAACTCATCATCATATGTTTGGACAAATTTATACATCTGCAATAAATTATTTTGAGGTAATCTGGCATGAATACCATAAACTAAGTAAAAAGGTGCACATCCAATAGCCTTTTTCACTGTTACTCTATCTGCCCATAGAACAAGCTACAATTTTGAATCCCAAGCTTTCTTGTTTTTATCCAATACTCTTTTGATAATCTTTATCAAGCTCTTATTACTAGATTCAACCTGACCATTACCTTGGGGGTGATATGGGGAAGAATAAGAGATTTGGATCCCATATTGCTAACAGAAGTCACTAAACTCCTTTGATCTGAAGCACATAACATTGTCCACCACAATGGTTTCTGGACAACCAAATCTAGTAAAGACATTCTGCAACATAAAATCCATCACAACCCTACTTGTGGCTCTTTTAGTGGTAATTGCTTCCACCCACTTGGTAAAGTAGTCAATTGCCACTAGGATCAATGAAATCCATCTCCCATTTCTGAAAAGGTGCCTCAATTGTAATAGGCTTCAAGGGAAGATTCCCACCAAACTTTATCTTTCCTGAAGCTCTTTGACAAGCATCACATTTTATAACACAATGATGAGAATCCTTGAAGATTGTTGGCCACCAAAAACTAGATTTGATAATATTATGGGTAGTAGTCTTAGCCATCTAATGAACACCACATGCAGCATCATGCATTTGTTTTAAGAGGTTCTCAGATTTGTCATGATATATACACTTGAGAAATACTCCTTCATTGCTTCTCCACCATAGTTGTCCTTGAATTATTGTACACTTCACAACATGCAACTTGACTATTATCCTTTTGTTATCATCCATGTTAGGGAGAAGCACCATCTTCTGCAAGTATCCAATGATGTCCTTGTACCAATCAAAATAATCCATATCACAAACATAAGGTCTATGCTCCTCTTCTGGCATATCAATATTATTTGCATCTAAATATCTTTGAGCCATAAGTTTAGAAAGTCGTAGACCTCTTACCAATTTAGTGTTATGAATGTCAATATTAAACTCTTGAATTTTGTTGATCCATCTACATCTCCTCCCTGAGACCTCTTGTTGGACTTAAATATCTTTTACAACAACACTTGCTACATAAGAAATTATGGTTGCTCCTACCAAATAACATCTAAATGCTTTAACAACCTTGACAAAAGCATAGGCTTGTTTCTCCACGATATCATATTTTAGGTTTGTTGTGTGCAAAGACTTACTGAAAAAAGAAATAGATTGTTCATAGCCCTATTAGTTCTTTTGCAATAATACTACAACAATAGTATTATATGAATCAAAGGAGAAAATTTGAAGTGGCTTTCTATAATAAGGGGTTCTCAAAATAGGAGAATCTTTAATAGCCTGCTTTTTATTTGAAAAAGTTTTACATGTTTCTTGAGTCCACTCCACCTTGGCTCCTTTCTTCATCATCTTTGATATTGGCAAACTAGTCTCTGCAAATTTTGTAACAAACCTCCTTAAGAAGTTTACCTATCCAAAGAAGGACTGAATGCCTTTGACATTTTTGGATTGAGGGACCTTACCCTTTCAGGGTCAATTCTAACTCCATATTTAGAGACAATGTGTCCTAAAATATTTCCCTCCGTCACCCCAAAAACACACTTCTTTGGGTTAAAGGAAACCCCATATTCTAATGGTCTTGCAAAGAATTTTTCAAGATGATCACAGTGTTGATCTTCCTTTGTTGAGTAAGCAGTAAGATCATCTTGATAGATTGCCAAAAACTTGTTTATGAAATCTGCAAATGCCACATACATGGATCTATGAAAAGTAGCTCCAACATTTGTCAAACCAAATGGAATCCTTACATACATATAATTTCCCCAGGGTGTAGTGAATGCAGTCTTAAATTGTTTAGGTTCCTTGACCTTGACCTGATTGTACCTTGAAAAACCATCCAACATGGACATCAAATTAGACCTAGTGACTCTTTTCAACATAGCTTCCATGTTGGGCAATCCGTAATTGTCCTTCAAAGAATTAACATTTAAGTTTCTGAAGTCTACACATAGTCTGATGTCTCCATTTTTCTTCCTGGTTGGTACCAAGTTGGATACCCATGTTGAATGTCTTATAGGCTTTATGATTCCAACATCCCTCATATTCTTTAACTCTTCTTGCATCTTGGGTGCTAGGGTGGGATTGACAGGTCTCAACTTCTATCTAAAAGGCTTAGAGCCTTCTTTTAATGGAATCTCATGTTGGAATAGATCTTCTTTGTATGGTTTCAAGTCATCATAAGACCATGCAAAAACATGTCTATATTTTTTGAGAAGATCTACCAATGAATATCTAAGATTGGGGGATAGATTCCTACCAATATACACCTTTTTAGGAGCTTGATTTGTCCCCAAGTTTACCTCCTCCAAGTCCTCAGGTTTGTTCATAGTGTTTGCAGAGAAAGGATTGTCCTTGTTATCAAAGGTTCTCTCAAGTACAACCAAACCTTTGGGAACCTTATTTGATTTTAGTTGGAGAACCTCCCAGCCAAGAATATTGTCCTTTCCATTTAGGGTCTCTACAAATCCATTAAAGACCATCTCTTTGTTCCCAAAGTTAGATTCACAAGATATGAATCTCAAAATATCCTTGTCATCATCAAAGACTTGCTAATTTTCAACATTGTTTGGAATAGATGGTCTAGATTGAACCTCTATTTTAGAGATCCCTACAAAAGTAATGTCTTTAGGCCTCAAAGCAATATTAGCCAGCAGGTCTTCCATCTTGTTCTGACTCCTATCCATCCAATCAATGCAAAATGCATCAATTTTTCTCTATTTCATCCCAAACATCATTCCTATACTATTTTAGCCTCTTAATCTTTGAAGCATACCTGGATCGTGTTTGATAGATAACCAACTCAGAGTGTATAATGACTCTAATATATCTAATCTTGTGTCTTGAAGCTAACTTCAATCCTATTAGTAAAGCCTCATATTCTGTAATGTTATTGGTACAGGTGAACAAAAGAGAAAATGAGAACTTGTATGTCTTACCAATAGGAGCTATTAGTAACACTCCTGCACCAACTCCTTCCTTTGAGCTTGCAACATCAAAATAAATTGTCCATAAGTCACTCTTATTTGAAAGATTGCCTCTCTCCTCTATTAACAACATGTGTTGGACATCTCCCTCAGCCTTACTATTTTTCACTTGAAAGGATCCAATGTCAGTATCCAAGAAACAATTCATTGCTTCACCTTCACTCTCCTCAATCATATGAGGAGTTCTGATCTCTCTAGATATCTTGAAATTTTTACCAGCTATGTTAAAGGTTGTAAAGGTTAGGTCACACTGGATGCTTCCTCCCATTGAGGCACTCCATTTCCTAGATAGTAACATTCCATATTGAGGTGGGATGTCAACTACTAGAACACTCATTGTTAGTACCTTCTCTGGAAATGAAACAAGTGTGTAAGGAAGAGCCTTAATAGTACCTATGACATGAAATTATCTTGAATCCATTGCATGACATCTCCCATGAGGAGTATCTACCCGTAGTCCTATTGATTTTATTATTTCTGCAGGCATGAATGTATTATATGCTGCTGAATCAATCATGTAATTCTTAAGCATCTTGCCATTAATAACCAATGTTAAGAAAAATGGGTCCAAAGATCCCAAAGGAGGAGTGACATGATTTGTATTTAATAAAATCTAAGGGATCTTAGAAACAATCTCATCTGATTATTTTCTTTTTCTATTAGATTTGTCCTTACTATTCCCTTTCTTCTCACCCATTCCTGATTTCAAGGCTCTTGTGGAAGAAATACTATTTAGCCATGTCAAATTTGTCTCCTTATGCTCATGAATTCTTATCATTTATAAAAATGGATCTTTGAATGTCATTTGTGAGAGCAATTGTCCCATGTCAACAAGAGCAATTGTCCCATGTCAACAAGAGTATACTTGATATCATAGATATCTTGCTTGATAGTGACAACACTTCTATCCTCACTTTGAGTAGCCAAGCCTGACTTAACTCCTTTAGCATCCTTTTGAATAGAAAAAAACCTATCTCTAGTGTCCTTTCTTTAATCTTATGGAGAAGACTTGGACTACTTGGTTTGTCTTCTGTTCTTACCTTTATCTTTTTTACACCCTCAACAAGGCCTGATCAGGTACCCAAAACAAGGAAATCTCTGTAAACTGGAGACAAAGGAGAAAACCCAGTGGGAAAAACCCCTCTCCAAAAAGAGATATAAAAGCAAGAAAAAGACAAAGAATGACTTCAAGAGACTCTCTCAAAGTCATGAGTACAATGCATGCTGCCAACCCCCCCGTGAGAGAGGGTCGAGGCTTCAAAGCCCCCCAGAATGAAAGAACCCCTGGATCAATGAACAAACCACTGTGACTCTAATGCAAAGGAGTGAAAGATAGTGAGAAGTGAAGAGGTAATCTTGAAAGATGAGGTGTCACTGGAAGGCTGAGCTGATGCTCAAAGGAGTAGACATGAGGATCCTGAAATGGAATCCCCAATGCAAGTGGTATGACAGGTGCGCTGACACTATCATGAGAGAGGAGATGAGTGTCCTCTGTAGAATCCTCAACAACTGCACCTGGTGGCTCGATGAATGGAGCTTGAGGGTCTGGCAGTGCTGAGGAAGAGTCCTGCTAAAGAGAAGAAACCTCAACAAGATGTGGTGTGGCATTCACAGCAGTGGTCTCAGGAACAACACAGAGGTTCAAGTGACCTAACTGCACCACATGATGCTCTCGCGGAAGAGGAGAGCTGAGCTCCGATAATGGAGATGGTGGACCAAAACGTGTGAAGGTGTAGAGATGAGTGGAATGATCAACTATCCCTATAGCAACAATACCTCCTGTCGCACTATCCCTGATGAGGGTTGAATCTATCGTGAACTCAACTGTCTTCCCTGACCCACTGAGAGTAATCTGATGAATCGAGAGAAGGTTTGTAGATAGAGATGGAACATACAATACATCATTAAATGTGCCATCCTGAATGCTTACAAAACCTTTCCATAGACTATCATAATAGTGTTGTTCCCCATGAGAATGTGAGGAATAGGAGAAGCCTCAAGAGAAGAGAAGATCTCCGGAGAAGATGCCATATGGTGAGAAGCACTTGAATCCAGTATCCAAGGGACCTGTGAAGGGGATGCAGCAGAAGCTTGAAATGCATGACCCTTTCCAAGATCCTGTCCAGCTGAAGAAGATGTAGTAGAAGAATAAAAAGAAGACCCCTGTGAGCCAGAAGAGGATGGAGAGGAAACAGTGCTCTTCTGAAGGAGAGCTTGCAAAGCCGCAATCTGTTTCTCATAGCCATCAAAATTCTTCTGATAGAAAAGTGACTCATCATGAGTTCCCTTCTAACAATAGGAACATGAGGGTTTGTTAGTCTTTGATTTCTCCTTCTGAGGAGTAGTGATGGTGCTTGTTTCTGCTCTGACCTTCGTGAAGATGAGTGGGCAACCAAAGCATGGCTCATAGAGCTAGAAGAACTATCCAGCTGTTGAATCTTTGACTGCTCTCGAGTCAATCAATCATAGAAGGTCTCAAAGGAAGGCATAGTGTGCTGAGGGCCCAAGGAATCCATAGTGGAATAGAAGGTGGAGGAGAAGATCAAAAATTGTCTGCGAAGCTTTGAGAGTATCAAAAAAATACACTCATTATCTGACTTGGTCTTCCCACATCCTTGTAAAACTGAACGGAGAGAATTGAACTTCATCAAGAAGTCCTCAATGGTGGGAAAACTGTCAAGCAACAAGGATGTCAACTTTGCATCAAGCTAAAGTGCCCTAAACTCATTAACTGTGCCAAAAAAATCTACAAACTTGTTCCATATAGCCCAAGGAGTGTTCAAATTCTCCAGGTGAAATAGGAGACTATCAGAAACATTCAGTGCCACTAAGCCCATGGCTTCATCCATTTTATTTTTGTGCTGAAGAGCCTCAAAAGGATGGTGCAGAACTGGTTGGTTCTAATCTAGACATGACCATAGGCCACGTGACATGAGTAGCTTGGTCATGTGTGCTTTCCAGGTGTGGTAATTATGTGGTGTCAGCCGGGCCACAGAGGGGTTCGACATTGAGAGAAGAAAAAGATGGATGTAGAAGGGTCTTTTTCTGAAATTAAATGACAGAAAGAAAAAGCACCCCCCACAATGTATGATTCTATCCCTCGTACAACAAAGAAACAATTACTAAAAGCATGAAAAGAGAAAAAAAAACCTGAGTTCCAGAGGCAGAACAGGAGCACAGAAGAAGGTGCAACTTTGACTACAAAATCTGACAAGCAAATGGAAAAATCAGAAAATGAAACCTACACAAGAGCAAAGGGCTCGGAAAGAGCTTTCCAACAATATAAAGAAGTTGAAAATCTGAGTTTGTATGAGCCCCCTGTAGGACCAAAAGGGCACGAGTACCCCCAAAAACCAAGCTCCCTAAAAAAACCAGACACTGGAAAAAAGTTGACGGTCAAATGGTCGTCGCTCATCAGTGGCAAATAATTTGACGACTGTATGGCCGTCAGATGACTGTCGCCAGAAAATTTTTCCGGTTGCCGAAAAAAAAGTACATTTGCCAGCAAATTTGAAAATGTGCCTAGAAATAAATCTGGCAGGGTGACATCAGCAGTGATGTCACCATTGCACAATTGGTATTGGCAGCCGGCGGCAGGTGGCGGGCCACTGTGGAAGCGGTGTCTGGGCGACGTGATGGCCAGAAAAAACCTTGTCATCAAGTCTCATAACTTGGAAAAGTTTGCGCATAGCCCTTTGAAACCTTATGTTGAACTCTACAACATCTTCATTTTGATTATTTTTAATATTATTGAATTCATTAACATGAATCCCTCATTGGTCTTATCACCATATTTCTCCTTAAAGAAATCAATTAATTCATCTATTGACCCTACAGACTTATAGGGTAACCCTCTGAACCAGTCCCTAGCATCCTCTACTAAAGACTGAACAAAAAGTTTCATTAATATATCCTCATGCATAATTTCATAATCATCCATCATGTCAGTAAATTTTTTCATGTGTTCTTCACATGTGATTACATTATTCCCAACAAATCTAGGAATTTTATCTCTAATGGCACTTGGAACTTCATTAGGATAACCATGAACGTTATGAAATAAAAATTGCTTGTACCTTTCTGCATGAGTGGATCTTCCTTGAGATGAAGTGTTAGCTTGAGAAGCAGAGGCATTAGCATTTGATGTTGTATCTCCTTGAGTACCAAGTTGAATACGCCTAATTGTCTGTCTAAGAAAATAAGCCTTCTTCTTCATCTCCAAAGTAGCAGCCTCTAATTTTGCCTTCTCAAGTTCTTTAGCTATGATCTCTTTTTCAACCCTAGATCTTTCAAGATCCATGTCTAATTTAGATAACTGATCCAGTGGTATTTTGGGATTTTTGGGCTCATTTATTGTAACCCCTGCCATTCCTTGCTTTCCCTTATATTTAGGGCCTTGATAACCAACTACTTGACGAGTGACGGGTTCCTCCTCTCTGAAATTTTCAAGTTCATAGATGTAACTCATTGCTTCCAGATTCATCACTTGCCTCCTTAACTGATAATTTCTAATCATTTTTTGTCTTACTTCATCTTCCTTTTCTTTTTCTCTTTGTTGTCTGGGGGCAAAGTGTCTCTGGATTGCTTTCCTCATCTCAATAGCCTCTTCATCAAGATCCTCTGAATTTGGGAGGGTGATGTTAGATTCCTCCTCCTCTCTTTCATCAGGAGAGCTATGATCTTTATATGAACCTAGTCCCAAGTCTTCATCCTCTTCATATTTAGATGCATTACCTTCTTGGCTGCGTTGGACTGGTTGTTGTTCTCTAATGTCCTCATTTTTCTTTCATTTTGAGGGAGTCTTCTATTATCTTTTACTCTTCTTGGATGATCAATATTAGATGTAGTTGGGATATCATTTCCCAATCTATCTTCAGGATGTCTCTTTGACCAAGACCTATTATTTCTATAACTCATATTGAAAAGTGTGTGACAAAATGATTTTCAATACTCAGCACTACTACAGAGATACTCAGAGTCACCACTCAACACTAGTTGGGATCGCAACACTAACATATATGAATAATTAAAAATAGAGAACTCTCAAGATAAAATAATGACAAAAGACCAAACTCGTGTAACTCTATTCATCCAATGATCAACTTATTGGCCAGTTATGACAATTTACTGCATTGTCCCTAGAAGAGTTGCTATCTTGTTGGTGACTCGGATGGGTCAAATGATATAAATAGTAGAACACATGAGATTCTTTGAAAGGTTTATCAAGACTGTTACATCTCTATCCCCAACAGAGTCACCATCTTGTTGGTGTTTAAAACTGTTACGCTATGAAAACCAACCAATATATCTTAAGACTAATATTAGGAGTGGTTAGATCCAAGTGTGAAAGCTCTGTAAGATAACTGGACCAACTATAGGGACAAGGCTACCATCTGCACTTTTAGCTTTGCAAAACTAAGGTGGGTACACCTAATCTAGACAAAACTCAACTCTTTACAACACCTTCTACTTTTGGATTCAAACAACAGATGATGATAAGAAAGTGCTAAGTGTCAACCAAGCATTCATTAACTCTCCATTACCATGGTGGAATAATAGAAAACAACTACAAATGTAAAGAATTATATAATGAGTTTGATTAAATATAGGGATAGAATATAGCCAAACCTATCAGACATATATCTCCACAGAATATACTACTTCTAGATCAGTGCCTTATCCATTGGGTAGACTCCTAAATACAATATTGAAACTGAAACAACCTTTTGGTATAGACTCAAAGCCATAAACATAAAATCTCTTAGACTACACACTACAAGATCCTTAAGTAGATAATCCAATAGAATCAATGTAATATCCAAATAATTTTAATTTGATCTAAGATCAAAGACTTATGGAATACACATATGTATAAGAATGATCCATACAGTAAGCCAAAAAACTTACAACTCGACAGATAACACAAAGGAGAGACTTAAATCTGAGAAGAATTATATTAAGTATAGTGAAATCTTGTTCCTGAATCAGTATGACAAGGAAATATAAAATAAGATAATATGCAAAGGATCATACAACTTTCTATTCTGTCTCAATACAATATGAAGAACATGATGACATTATTTTTCCATTAGTACACTTAGTGAAAAACATTAACAGAGATCACTGGCAGATTACAAGCATTACCGGCGAACAACAAGCATACCTGACAGAACACATAGGTCATGAAAATTGTTAAGTACAGAATCATGAAGCATCACCGGTGACCACAAGCATCACCAGCGACACAGTTTTCAGAACTAACCTGACACAAATAGAAAAGGCATACTCAACGACAAGTTCAAGAAAGGAACACCGACGACCAAGAAAACCGACCGTAAGAACCGACAGTCAGTTAAAGAACCCACAAATTGTGGATCTGATTTTTACACGACACATAAAACAATGTAATTCTATTTATAGAGTTTTTATTTGTTTTAAATCATAACTTGAGGGTCAAGCAAGATTTATGTAAATGTTTTAATGCATCCTAACGGATCTAAAACATATCTAACTAAAGATCAAGGTCAAGTTGTATACCTTGGATCTAGAGTTAACTTGTGATGCATGAATCAAGAATTGAGCCTAGATTAGTATAAATAGATGTTCAAACTCAATTGTGAGTATATGAATTCTTTATTATTGATAGCCACGAAGAGCATCTGAGGAGTAGAAGGAAAAATTCATGCAAAGTTCCGAAACAGAATACATCAGTTATCAAGAACACACAGAGGCTATCGACGAGCAGATAAAGGTATTATTCAATCATGGAAGGATGATTACTTATATGTATGAAGCTTTATAGGATCTGTTATCATCAATTGAAGATTGCATATATCATTAGATCAAAGACTTATGTAGTTGCATTCTAACAAGTGCATCACATCTAAAATCCATTTGTAGAAGGTGGACTTAACCGTTCTTTACAAATCTCTTAACAGAGTGCACACTTAACAGTGTTGCTAAAGCTTCAAACAAAGTAGATCTTAACAGGTCTTCACTGTAATACTCCTAACAGGGTAGGTCATCAAAAGTGACCAATTGTAAGCCTTAATCGGCCCCTTCTTATCTATAGATAGTGAAATTTTGTGGGTAACAATCCCCACCGCAGTTTTTACTTCATAACAGGAGTTTTCTGTCATATCATATCTTGTGTTATGTGTTATCTATTTTCATGAATGTGTTTGTTATGGTTACATACTAAAAGAATTTATGATATGATTGCATATGCATAAAGAAAGATAAACATGTAGATAAGATAATTTACAAATTGATGATCAAGGGTTAATGGGCTAACCAAGAAAAGTTTTAGAGGTACTGATTCACCCCTCCCCTCTCAATGCATCATCTCAATATAATTCCAACAATTGGTATCAGAGCTAATTCTCTCACTGGAAAAGCTTAAAGACTTGAGAGAAAAGATCGGAGCAATGGGCAAGTTTAGACTGGATATGACTATTGAGAATGAGCAGTTACAAATGCAAATAAACTATGAGTAGTATAAGGAGGCGAAGATAAAGTTGAGAAAACTTCTTGATGAAAGAAAGATTATGGAAACCAGGATGAATGAAAAAGACTACAAAGAATTGGAAATAATAGATTACTTTGAAACAACATAATCATCATTGAGAAAAGCTTCAGACGCATCAGTTGAAGAAATTAAAATTATGCAAGAGATCAATCTACATCTGACAGATCAAATCAAGATGCTACAAATTCATCAAGAGACTCAAATGGTAAAAATGATTGATGTCATGAATGATGCAAGAAAAGCTGAAAATGAAAGAACACTAGCCATTGATGATAGGAGAAAAATTACAGACAAACTACAAGAGAAAGAATCAGAGATTCAAAGACTCACTGAACATCACCATGAGGTTACCAACCAGATTATTCTTATGAGTCAAGAAGCAAACAAATTAAATACAGAACTCATTGAAAGAATACAGATCATAGGTGAGATAAGAGAAGAGAATGAAAAATTGAAGCATGAAATCAAAGTCCAAAATCAACACAATGAGTTAATAAAAAAGGCTAAGGATAGCAACAGAAGGATGGATGATTTTCTTGATGGACAAAGAAGAGTCAACAACTACATAGGATTAGGGTATAATGAGAATGGTGAATCCTCTAATCAATCTAATAAGAGGAATGCTTTCAAAACCCCAAGATCCAAGAAGCTATCATGCAATCACTATGGAAAACCAGACCACACCTCAAACATCTGCATAAGAAAAATGAAAGGTATTTCTCAAGCACAATCTACTTTTATTGGTAATTGTTATAAATGTCAAAAGAAAGGACACAAGGCATATGAGTGTAGATCCAAAGTGACAAATCCAAAGAGAAAAACCTACATGGACAAGTATTGTCCTACATGCAAGATGAATGGGCATACACATAAGGAATGCTGGAAAAAGAACAATAAGGCATGGACTCCAAAGGAAACTGATAATAGCTACAAACCGACAAGAGAAGGTAACTCATATGTTTGGGACTATAACACATGGGTAAATTGCACAACATGTGGAAGGTATGGTCATATTGCTACCAACTATATGAGAAAGTGGACCAGAAGGTCAAGAGGTTAGACCAATCCAGGCATGGCATGTTTACATTATCATAAGGTTGGACATGTGATAAAAGATTGCAAAGACCGATTGACAGACACAAATACACATCCCAATGGAAATACCATTTATGATAGCAAAAGAATAAGAACAAAATGTGGGTAAAAGCCACAAACACTGAAGTTGTTGGAACAAGCAATGCAAATGATGACACCCCATCCACTGGATCTGGTGGCATCACTACATCTAACTAGATTGCACAAGTAAGTATGGAACTGCATTATGACAAGTTATATTATGCATCGGTTCCATTATACATAGTTCATATTGTAATATTAGCATGAATAAAGATGCAATACATTGTTACTTGCTAATCTATTAAAAAGAAACCATCAGTTATTGGGCACAATTTGCATCGGTGAACACACACATAAAAAGTTAGCATTACTTACAGGAATTTATCGGTCATTACACAAGCTAAGTGTAACCCGACAGGTATCGGTGAATACTGAATCACAAAAGCTGTCTTCGCAACCTCGTTGAGAATCATCGGTGAAGTCTCCAAAATCGCTACATACCCCGACGCTTTGCATAGACACTAAAGGTGTTATGAATGTCTTTACCGACAAAAGCAATCTTCATTAACCAACAAGTTGGTAAGCATTTATGACAAATTAGGGCACAAAAAGGTATAAAAGCCCGACGGGTAAGCTCATTTTTGCACCCACAATTTTCATGCAGAGCAGAGTAGACCAGAGTGATTTGAGAGAAGATTGGAAAGCAACCTAGCAGAAGTCAAACACAGAGCATTCAGATTCACAGGCAACCACAAAGAATGAGTAAGTTAATACACTCACCGATAGCACTGTCTTCATTTTGCAAAAAGCCCTAAATTGAAAATACGATGGCATCGACTTCTAAGGTAGAGAAAATTAAGGATGACAAGAAGAAACCCTTCAGACTTGTCAATAAAGGAGCGTGTGCTTAACCTAAGTATAAATTACACCTTGAAATAGCTTCACAACCAGACGACTATGGAGCATTCCCCCGAATCCCAGCTAGGGTTTTACTGGTAGAGGACGTAAGGTCCTATATTCATTGTAAGATCTCAGAGATAGGAGATCTAGACCTTGATAATGCCCATGCAGCACTTTGTGATGATGCTGGAAAGCTCAAAGAAGAGCATAAACACTTGGAAGTAAAGGGACTCACAAATGCACTGCATTTTCCTAGGGTTTTCAAGACAGAATGGATTAAAATCGTTCTTAGCAGAGTTCATGACAACATTCTATGGCTAAACAAGCCAAAGGCTATAAAAAAGGATGTTATACACGTGGTTACTGGTTATCCAACAATCGATAAACCACAGGCTCAGAAACATCCATCTCTAGCAGAAGTTGAAAGACTAACCGGTGCAAAATCAGACAAAAGGGCACTAAAGGTAAACACCATTACTGATGCAGAGCTGAAATTTGGAGCATGTGTCATTGGATACAAGATCTTCCAAGCTAGTAGAATGAACAACATATCTAGCACTGCCATGAGCACAACATATAAGATCATCAAACAGGGGAAGAAGATGGATCTGGCAGAGATCCTATTACATCAATTTGAGGAGAACATGTGCACAATAAGGTCTTCAAGGACAAACACAT
>MU227089.1:256178-293502 GCA_018584345.1 Thuja plicata | reverse complement strand
GGATCTAGAGTTAACTTGTGATGCATGAATCAAGAATTGAGCCTAGATTAGTATAAATAGATGTTCAAACTCAATTGTGAGTACATGAATTCTTTATTATTGATAGCCACGAAGAGCATCTGAGGAGTAGAAGGAAAAATTCATGCAAAGTTTAGAAACATAATACATCAGTTATCAAGAACACACAGAGGCTACCGACGAGCAGATAAAGGTATTATTCAATCATGGAAGGATGATTACTTATATGTATGAAGCTTTATAGGATCTGTTATCAGCAATTGAAGATTGCATATATCACTAGATCAAATACTTATGTAGTTTCATTCTAACAAGTGCATCACATCTAAAATCCTTTTGTAGAAGGTGGACTTAACCGTTCTTTACAAATATCTTAACAGAGTGCACACTTAACAGTGTTGCTAAAGCTTCAAATGAAGTAGATCTTAACAGGTCTCCACTGTAATACTCCTAATAGGGTAGGTCATAAGAAGTGACCAATTGTAAGCCTTAACCAACCCCTTCTTATCTATAGATAGTGAAGTTTTGTGGGTAACAATCCCCACCGCAGTTTTTACTTCCTAACAGGAGTTTTCTGCGATATCATATCTTTTGTTATGTGTTATCTATTTTCATGAATGTTTTTGTTATGGTTACATACTAAAAGAATTTATGATATGATTGCATATGCATAAAGAAAGATGAACAGGTAGATAAGATAATTTAAAAACTGATGATCAAGGGTTAATGGGCTAACCAAGAAAAGTTTTAGAGGTACTGATTCACCCCTCCCCTCTCAGTACATCATCTCAATATAATTCCAACAGAACATCTGCTATATCCTAGACTAGAAACAAGTATAAGCCTAATGATTTCTACTCTCCCAATTCTCCAGCCCTTTCTAAATGGTCTTGAAAATTCCTTTATAGGAACAAGAATGCAACAAGCTTCAGACCATTTAGGGTTAGGGTTTACAACCAATCAATGTAAGCATTCAATTTTGTCATCAAGTTGAAACCCTATCTTTCTCTTCAATGTAAAATCTGATCTGAAATTGATTTCCCTAGTCCAAGTATGTGAGCACAGTACTCTAAGGTGCAAGAATTTTCAAGGTATGACACGAAGAGCAGCTGAACATAAATGCAGAAGAGACCAATGCCATAATATGCATTTATGCTTCTGATGAGAAACTCCATCTATCAATTCTGGTTATAAATGCATCTTGTCATATCAAATTTCAATCCCTACACTTTTCAATAGCTGTGCAAAGTCGACCCACAAGATCAGATCGCAACATTAATGGCTTTGAGATAAAATATTAGTCAACCACCATGAAAACCCATTGAGAAAATATTTAAATATTTGAATTTCAGTTATAATGGTCACATGTGGTGTGGAAAAAAACTCAGATGACTGATAATAAAAACCATTTTCAAATTTAAAACATAGCCATTGATCTTTTTAAGTTACCTAGGCTCAAGATCTGATTCTGCCAGGTGTCGCATAGGTGCGATGCCTTGATAAGTATCTTTCCTGCATCTTTTCCTTAAGGGTTTGTGCCTACCATCAAATTAAAATCAACTTACCATGCCTTTACCTTTCTTTAATTCTAGTTGGGTCTCATCTTTATCCATGTGTCATGTAGGCGCTATGCCTTGAACACTATCCGACAATCATCTGTGCTTTAAGGCTTTATGCCCACCGTCAGATCAAAACTAACTTATCTGACCTTTACTTTATCTTTGGCTTCATAACTGCAGGTCCCAATTAACTGGGAAGGACACATGGCCACCAAGAGTAATGCCTCTGTTGGTACTATTTCTAGTTTTTTTGAGTCTTACTAAAATTTTTAGTTCCCAATGTTGGTTTATGCCCTAAATTCAAAGTGTCTTCAAGCATGCCCGCAATTTTTTTTGTAAGTGTCTACTTCCTGAGGAATGTGCTACTAAAAATGGATGAAAGTCTTAAACCCTAGGTCTCTTGCATCTTTACTGTGAAAAAACCCTAGACCCTAATGACCATGTTCTATTTTGAGGTTACTTTTGGTGAGTAAGTTAAGTGTTTTAAGTCATGTGCCTTTATCTCTTAATCTTGTAATCAAGACTGAATAATTTTTTTGATCTGGAGACTTGGCACAAGCTCTTATGTGTTAATCTTGGGAAGAAAGGAATATGCTCTTATGTATTCAGAGATTAAGCGCAGGCGGTTGATCTTACTTTCATCTTGTAGGTGGCGCATGATTGCAAGACAAAGATGTAGTCAGTTCAAATATTGGGAGATTCAGTGGTGACCATGGATGCAGATCTCATCATATGGCTAGTGCTAGATCTCATGACTTAACTCTAGTTACGAGAAATATTTGGAGATTCAAAGAAAGCCTTATCTCTAAATCTCGTAATCTAACCCGAGGTCAGGATAAAGTTTAATTTTTGCTTTGTCACTAGATTTCTAGATAGAATCAGAGTTAAGTGAAATACTCTGAGATTCAGCCAGGATTTTTGATCTCATTTTAGATGAGCAGCTAGCACATGATCTCCAAATAAAAGCCAAGGTTAAGATTTTGTTCAACGATTAGGAGAGAGCCGTCGATCTTGTTTTATCCTTGGTTTGATCATGTGATCTGTGTGTAATCTCCCATTTAACTCCAGAGTTAATAAATCTTTCAATGACTTGAAGTTTTAGTTATCTCCCAATATCTAGATGAACGTGTGGTTGAGGCCAAGTCTAGTAAAGTTTATTGTGAGATTTAGAGATTACCTGGTCGCATGATCTCGAAATGAAAATAAAGTTAAGAAAATAGTCTAGAGATTCAACACAAGCCATTGGATTGAGATAAGAATCAAGGGTTATCTCTTAATTTTGGGAAGAATTAGTCAAGTACAAAAATATTTAGAGACTTAGCGCTGATAGTTGATCAAAGAAAAATTTGAGGGATCACACATGATCTCTAGATAAAACCTGAGTTAAAAGAAACATTCAATGACTTGGAGATCTATTCAGTCGCTGAATCTCCAAATGAATCAAGTTCAGTTGTGGTTAGTTCAAAACCAAGTCAAGTTTGCCAAGAAAGAATCTGGACCGTTGATCAAGACAAAGATGTGCATCTAGCACTGAATTGCTAAAAAAGGTCAAGAGGTCATTAATTATTCAGCGATCAAGAGGTAATGGGATAAGATGCAGAAACATGTCTAAGTAGATAAGGAAATCTATGGTGTTCATCAAATATCGAAGTAAACCAAAGGTTAGTCATATCATTCAACAATTCAGAGATAGCCTTTATCTTTGAATCTCCAAACTTGACTAGAGTTAGTAAAAACATTGAGAGATTGTGAGATAGCCTTTATCTCGTAATCTCAAAATAGACTGGAGTTAGTGCCAGGGATTATGAAATCAAGTATGAACCATGGATCATAAATCAAGATTAAGGGTTGTTGTGTAATCTCTAGATAAGTTGATCAAGTATAGAAAATTTTAGAGATTCAGCGCAAGACGTAGATCAAGATCTCATTCTGTGGCTAGCGCTAGATCTCGTAATATAACCCAGGTCAGAGGAAACATTCAGAGACTTGGAGACAGTGTAGTTGTGAAATCTACAAATAGACTATGGTCTAAGTGTGGTAAACTCCCAAGGAATCTATTCTCGCACCATTTCAAGGAAACAATATAAAAAGAAGGGTTAATAAAGATTGGATATCCTGACAAAGTACAAATAATCTATTGAGCTATAAAAAGGCAAAAAAAGCAGGCCAATCAGATCTCATCTTAAGCATTTTAACATTTAATAAGGTTTTAAAAACAAAAAGCACTCATGAATTTTTCCAGCCAAGCATTTAAATTCAATTTACCTGTCAACTTCAAGTGCCATGGCTAGCTCATACTTGATTTCAATACACATAGAGTTATTAGAGAAGTGATTGAGCAATGATTTCCAGGTTCTTGACTAGACTGATGCATTGATGATTCAATGATAAATAGACGCAACCTTTGTACATTCTACTTACCAAAGTTTTCAGAGCAATAAAGCAAAAATTGCATAAGTCTTAGAGCAATTGAGAAAATCCTATTTTAGAGTGAAGAATAATTCAGAACCAGTAAAGATGATTCAAGTAGAATCAAGAAGAGCTTTAGTCAGTGGTGAAGGAAAGGATGCTGAAGAAGAATAGAAGGGGAAGAGAAATTACTTAGATGATTTTATTTCTCTGCTTCCTAGAACCAACCATAACAAAAAGGTAAATGACAAATACTTCTTTGATGGTATATCAAATTGTAGGGATCCCATCACTGCCGGGTGCTCTGGTTATCACTTGTTCAATTACTTTTATAGTAATAAGGATAGGCAGATCCCTGTGTCAAACCCCTGAACATTAGGTTTAGCCAAGCCAATTGTCCGAGATGTCTTCCTAGATGCAAACTTGCTAGTTGAATTGGCTAGAAAATATGATATTTTTTTCTAAAACTATCAGGAAACATGATGAAACAATCCTAGTGACCTTGGATAGGGATTATTTTATGAAATTCTTTGGTATATACCATGCCATTTCTAAAAATATTGACCTGACCAAATTGAAAAACAAGTATACCACAGAGGTCAATGTGGTTAAGAATTTGATCCAGTCTCATGTGCCTAGGTCAAATAGAAATTATGTAGCCCCCACGCCTTCTTCTAAAGGTGTGCCATATGAATTAAAGGATTTAAGCTTCTACATGAAGTATATAGCTTATGCGCTGTGTAGAGTACTAGGGATTGATGAGCACATTGACAAGATGTATGTAGATTTACTTATGATCATCCTGGATATCCAAAACTCCCACGTCAATATTGATTTTAAATACATTTAGTATGTCATTGAAAGGATACATGAAGGCCTCATAAGTATCCAGAAGAAAACTAACCCTAAATTCATGCATTATTCAATTCTAATGCATTTGATTCTATTCTTCAACATTGAAAGCATGGACACTAGGAATTTGAGACCTAGGACACAGTTCCAAGGCCACCCAAATCCTATACAATTATGGATTAGGGTTTGGAATTATATCTTCAATGAAAATGAATACTGTTATTTTCAAAAGTTGGTTGTACATCCAATTTTAGACTTAGTGGGTCTTAATGTAACCAGGTTGATAGTCAAGGTGCTTAGACTCCTAAGACCTTGTGAATATGTGGCCAAGTGGCTAGGGGATCACAATTGGGGAGATTTTTATTGTGAGAAGACCTAGACACTAATTAGGGTTTATGGATGCTCTTAGACTCCACATATAATTCCAAAGTATGTGCCTCCAAGAGTTGCCTTGATGAAGTTTATTTGGAAATTGACATGGACAGAAAAGGCACATTTACACCCAGGCAGTTCATGGTTGTTAATTTTACCATTGGGAAAAGGGCCATGGATGCATTAAAAAAATGGTTAGGGAAATGCAAGATGAGCATGGCCTTGTACAAATATGTAGATCCTGAGGGCTTCATCAAAAGTGCCAAGAAACTATTAACCCCAAGTATCACTGCCATCAGAGAACATGAAGGGTGTGATGAGGAATATGTAATTAGGAACATCTTAGACGGGGAAGATGCAGCAAGAAGAGCTGCAAAATACCAAGATTTAATATATTTGGAGCAAGAAATGAAAAAAGTAGGGATCCCTTTTGAGGTTTCTTTCTAGTATTGCCCTATATGAGAAGGATAAAAAAGATGATAGAAATGTATCATACCTTATATAATCAGCTGTAGAGTCAGATATAGGAGAAGCAAAGGGGCCCTGAAAACCATTAATCTTTTAAATATGAGGAGGATAGTGAGGGATGGTACACAATGTATAGTCCTCCCCATATGAGTCAAACACCTGGTCTCAAGAAAAGTGCAGAGGCTCATGACATTGAGGCAACAAGTGAGCCTCCAAGGAAGAAACAAAGAATAGAACATGGAGAGACCTCTCAGATAGAGATACCAGAAAAGAAAAAGGATGAAGTAAGTGCCCTGATCACTGGTGATAGGCAGTATCATCACCAACTAAGGAACACAATTAGAGAGGGAAAGAAAAAGGAAAAGGACATCCAAGAGGAAGTGGAATTGCCCCACCAACTGTGCCAGGATGAAAGAGAACTCTATCAGGAAGAGTTTATAAATGATGATGCATTCATCAAAATTGACGAGTTCAAGAACTTTCTTATCTGGAGGAAGAAACAAGAAGTTGGATCTTAGTTACAGTTGACAAAAGGTGGCACCATATAGAGTGAAGCTTTGCAAGCTTTAAAAGCCTATGATCCCGAGTCTAAAGTTATTACACTAGAGGAGGCTAGGAAATTGGTGAAGCCTAGTAGAATGCTACTTATGCTTGGATGGGATTTAGCCTCTGCATTCATAATTGATCAAATCAGGAAGCAACCAAAGGCTAATCTATCTTCTGAGACTCAGATTGGACGAATGATAAGGGGATGTGGATGATCCAAGATCCCAAACTTTAGCCATGTGGTCCCTGGCTCCAAGAACACAAAATCCATATCTAGTTAGTATTGAGGATAAAATGGATGGAGACAAGATCATCTCGACTCTCTAGAATACTTCTGATCTTGAGATTTCTCAAGTTGTTACCCACTTTTCCCGCCTCAATGAGGCAAAAATAGATCAACTATCTGCAAGGTATGGGAGACTCTTTGATGAAACAATTGTTGTAGCAAAGGACAGGGAGAAATGCTTGATACAAATCAAAGCATTGCAGGGGAAAGTGGAAGATTTGAACAAGAAATTGGAAGAGGCCCCTCCTCCAACCAAAAAAGTTGCTTCTGTGCATACATATACCACTGAGGACCTCCCATAGGGAACAAATCAATTAGATAGGGATCATAATGAAGTTTCCCTAGCTACATTATTGAACATATTGCAACATAGGATTGATATCCTAAAAGGCAAATTGGACTTAGTACACAAGGCATACATTAATTTTCCTGATTTAAAGAAAGAGGTAAAGGGACAAATAGCAATTTTGGACCCTTTATTCAGTGTATGGTTAGGAAGGGGGTCCTTATTTGAGAGACTAGATACATTGCAGCCCCACATGACATATCTTCCTAAAATAGTATGTCAAGTGGGGAAGATGATAAAAAAAATTATCGCATCATTGTCCTTCTTCAAAGGAAAAGCCAATCAGATTCAAGCAAGGGTCAACATGTTTGGCCCTGATTTTAGTAGGTTCATACCTCCCGTCAAAAGGGAAAATGATGAGGTCAAGTCTATTGAGGAATGGAGAAAAGAATTTGATATTATGCTACCTAAGAAAGATGCATTCTGAGTAGAGGATAATGTCTTAGATATAGAAAGGTTCAATAAAGCCTTAGATGAAGCTTTCAAAGCTGAAAAAAAATTTGTTAAGTTTTTGGTATATGTTAAGGCTATTACAGATGCCAGGTGGGAAAGGCAAGTGAATAAGTTGTAGAGTATACAAGGTTTCAGCTGGCCATCAAAGGATGAAGTCACACTTTGGAAAAACATCACCAAGCCAAAGAAGAAGAAACCAAGAACAATTGACTTGGACGTGATAGATGAGAAGTAAAGTGGCACTTGGCACTTGATCAACGAGCATAGCGAGGGTAATCATCATCAACAATAGTGTAGGTTAGCCTATATTGGCATTCACTAGGTGTCATAACAACTTTAAGAGTTTACCCTGAATATCTGTGGACAAAGGTGCCAACTGCAAGGATTTGGAATGATTTCAAATCAACTACTCAAGTGTATTTCTTCCACCGAATGGAAATGTAACTATTTTTTTCTTTTAGTACTTTTAGGATTTGCCTAGCCATCCAAAGCTTGTTGCATCCTATCTCTTTCAGGTTTCCAAGATGCCTAGTGCATATTATAAATAGAAAGTTTTATTATATTGTAAAGGATGGTGAATTCACAGCTGTGAGGCAGATTTCTAAATTTTGTCTAGTTTAAAAGTTTTTTGTCATTCTGAATGTACTGAGAAAAAATATTTTAATAAAATACAATGGAAGTTCCTATTTCATATCTATGATGTCTTCTTGTATTTGTGTTTGAGTTCTTGTATATTTAATTTGTAATTCATTTTAGATATACTGGTTACAAGGTAACTATGAGATTGTTTTTGAGTTTCTTTCAAGGAGGGTGTAAATCTTAAAAGTAGTTTCAGAGGGATAAATATTAGTATAAGAATTTGATACATGGGTATGGGAATGAGAAGGTGGTTTTTAAGGCATTTAGTTCCATGTGTGTTTGCATTAAGATATTTTTGTGAATGTATATTTCATTTGACTCTTTTCCCTAGATTAGGAACTGGTCTAGATTTGGCTAATAGTTATCATCATCAACATTAAATATAAACTACCCTTTATATTTATGTTTTAAGAACATAGATGTTTATCATTTGTATTGGAAAATATAAGTAATTTTATTGATTCATTGGAGAGTGAATCATTAGGTTAGCTTGCCTGAGTCTAGAGCTCGAATAGAAGAAGGATGAGAATCCTTATTTCACTGGTATTTGCTCTTGTTAAGTTCATGGTTTAGCTTGCAAAGATCTACATTAGATTGGTCATATTCATTTGTAAAATGTGTTATCAGTTGTTCTAGTAAAAGGCAAGAGAAAATCAGTGTAAATCCTTGATTCACTGTCAAATTTAGTGAGAAGTAGTCAATTGTAAAAGGTACACCTAACTGAGTCTGCGCAGCTCAAAGAAGAAGGAGGATTAAATCCTCATCAATTAGACTTTTACTTGTATGAATCAAAATTTGGGAATCTAAGAGTCAATCATAATTGCTATATTGAGAGTCTATAAGAAAAATCTCTAACAAAATGGCGACTCTACTAGGGATAAAAATGAAATAGTCTTGTTGAGATCTTCAAAAAATCTTTGGTGTTTTTAAATTTAAATCAAATTTCAGATTGAGTTTTCCCATTCGAGTCACACTAAAAAAATGATGAATATACTGGGGATAAAGATGAAATTGTCTTGTTGACATTTTCAGAAAAGCTTTGGTGTTTTTTAAATTTAAATCAAATTTCAAATTGAGTTTTCCTATCCGAGTCACACTAACAAAATAGTGACTCTGTTGGGGAGAAATAAGTGTTAGCAATAGGATTTCCAAAGTTCATAGAGACTAATTATCTGTTGTTCCATTTCTTGATCAGTTTAAGTAAGTTATTTCCCATACTTGTTGTGGGTGGCGACTCTATACTCTATGCATTCTAGTATTTTCATATTGAAATAGTCAAAATTCTTGTCTGATTTAAAATGAGTCAGAAAAGAAACACCAGGTCTTACTATAGAGCTAATTCTGAGAAAGATATAAGAGAGGAGATCCATAGACCTGGAAGGAGACAATTGTCTAAAAGAGGTGGGTCAAACCATAATTCCACAAACACTTCAAAGGGGAGAATGGAAACCCCTATCCCTGAAATAGTGTCATCTTCATCTGAAAGTGCTGAGAATTCAAGACCAATGGGTCCTTATAGAGTTGAATATCTTTTTATCCCTTTAGAGATGGAGAGATGACAAATGCAAGCTTCTTCCTTGCACAAGAAACTCTAGACCAACCAGGAGAAACGTCTATTGCCAAGACTACATCTTATGATTCTGAAAAATTGCGTGAGGAGGTTCTAGCCTTGAGAAGAAAGAATCATGAGAGAGAATCAGAGATAGCAGATGCAAGGAAAAGGCATGAGCAAGAATTGTATGACTTTTTAACTGAGAGAGAAGAAATCTTGGCACAAATAAGGAGAAATGAGCTTAAGGCTAAAATTCTAAATGAGGAGGTCAAGGGTCTAAACAAATATTTGTTTGGTGATCTTGGGGCCTTGAGGCAACAAGATGAAAATAATAGATCAAACTCTAAAAAATATGAGTTTGACGGAGAAGGACTTGTCATAAGGTAGTTGCACCTACATGAAATTGAGCAAAAAAAAAAAGCTCAAGAAGAATGACAAGGATGCATCTGATAAAGGAGAGAAGAATGCAGTTGGCATTAGTATAAATGAGCATAAACAAAGAAAATCTACCCCTACAGGAATGTCTCAAGTTGACATAGAACTTGAACAAGCCTGAAAAGCTAAAGAAGATCTAGCCAAGTAGCTAGAAAAGATGGAGTTAGATGTTGTTGCAGCTGACATAAAGATGAGAATAACTTTCTTGCATGCTACTACAAATACTACTGCAAGTAGCTCTATTCCTATTACTACTGGGATGCTACAATAGAATCCACTAGGTGGTCTTGGTCCAAATTATCAACCTACTAGTCCTAATCCAAGTGCTCAAATCTATGGTCTAAAGAAAGGGGCCCCTCAGCCTATTCAAAATCAAGGAGGTGTAGGAGGCCCAAGTGGAAACAATACTTTGGGAAATTTCCAAAGAAGACCTGCCCATTTGGACAGATACAAACCTCTTTTCTTTGATGGCATCCATGGTCATCCAAACATGATCCCTAATGAGGTAAGAGACCGAATCAATAAGTTCATAGGAAATAATGTCATAACCTGTGAAGAACATCTAAAAGCTTTCACAAATAAGATTACTGATTTTTAAATAGAACATAAAGATTTTATTATGAAGCTTTTTGTTTAGTCCTTGTTTGAAGATGTCAAGGATTGGTTTAGGAATTTTCCTGATGATAGCATACCATCTTGGGATGAATTTGTTAGATCTTTTAGGGAACAATACAGAGAATATTTTAACTCTGGTTACATGTTAAATGAATTTAATTACATTAAGAAATTCCCTAATGAAAGCATGGAATATTTTAACAATAGATTTCAAAAGGCCATGAACAAATTGTTCCAAGTGTTGAGGTTAGATGAGAAAGTATGTCTAACTACCTACTTCAATGTCGTTGATGGGAAGATGTCCTAGCTTCTTAGAGATAAGAACCCACGTACCCTGAGAGAGGATTACAAAAATAGAAATAGACATTGAGAGTAATAGGCAAGCCTCAGGGAAGATGGGGAAGAGAGAGTATGGTAAACTATGGAAGGAGACAAAGGGTCAAACAAGAAAGCCTGTTAAGGAGGATGACAGGGTTGATAATTTGATGAGTGAAGTAAAGGGTCTTATTGCTAAAATATAAAAAATGACAAAGGTTTTCATGATAAAAAGTACCAATACCAAAGGTATGATAAATAAACGAATGTAAGGGACATGCCATATAGAACAAATTGGAAAGATGGAAAGCAAATCCCTGAGAATCAAGAAAACTAGAAGACAAAAGAAACCCTTGATACTTTGAAGAGAAATATCACAAAATATGTGAAGAACACTCCTTGGTATGCGTCTTGTAACATGCCTCACTCTTCTTACCAATGTGTTGTAGCCCAAGCCCTAGCTAATCAAATCAGGGAGGCAAATGAACAAACATGTCCAGAACAAGAAAGTCCCGCTGTGAATATGTTCAATGTAAGGAAGCCTTATCGTGGTCTCCTAAAGAAAGTGAATCTATTGAATATTTGAGCAATATAAGAAGTAAATACCTAGAATACCAGACCCAATTTGTCTCTGATTCAAATGATAAGACTGGTATTGTATCACAAAGAGCTATCAATGTAGTGGGTGATGATAAGGATCATCCCCATTTCAGATTACCAAGTGATGAGGAGAAGAGATCCCTGACCATAACAACAATAAACTAGGATAGGGGTGCATATAATATGAGGAATAGAAAAATTGAGCCTAGTCAAGGCAAACTTGCCTATGTTTTTATTAGAGAGGATGCCCCACAAATTGCTACAGAATCTCCTGTCAAGGGTAGTAAAGAAAAGAAAGTTGCAAAGAAAGAAAAATCTTCTCCTGCCAAAAAGGAAAAGGAGGAAGTAAAAGTAGAAGAACAAATGACTACTGACAAGGCCAAGGGAGGTATAAGGATAAGTGATGTATCTTTTGAATTTCCTATAGTTGACATGAAACATGCTCTGACTCAAATGAAAGTTTCAGTTCAACTGATGGAGATGTTGAAGAGAAAAGATCATAAAGAAACTGCACTTGCACTTTTAAAAGGGATAGAAGATGTCCCTATGTCAATCAAGGAAGAAGTATCCTTGACCTTAAATAATGAGAAAAGAGATGTTCCATCTGTAAATGAAAAAGAGAAACAAGTGAAAGGCTTGGAGATAAGTAGGGAACTCGCTAATATATGCATTGGGAATGTAATTACTCAATAACCACTATTAGTTGGTCCATTCTATGTTACTTTAATGATAAATCATTTGTTAGTAAAAAATTGTATGATAGACTCAGGTGTTGTAGCTACTGTGATGCCATATTATGTTATGAAAGAACTAGTTCTTCGAGTCAACACTTCTGTTGGGAGTTGTTATGCAACGGATAATAGGGAGGTTCCCTATGGTAGGAACACTAAAAGATATTGAAGTAAAAATTACTGCATTTCCTAAAGCTACCTATAAAATGGATATAGTTGTTATGGACACAAAACCTCATTATGGTATGCTATTATCTAGACAATGGGAAACAACAGTGGGTGGAAGTTTTCAACTGGATTTGTCATATGCAACAATACCTATGAATGACACTGAGGTCAAGTTGTACAGAGAGCCTCATTCTTATGTCATGGTTGAAATGGTTTTACCTGATCAACTGAACTGTTGTGTAGATATTGACATGGAAAATTTTGTTGTTAAAGAGATTAAGCCACAATTGAGAAACACTGACCCAATAATTGATGATCTGCTATTGTAACAAGATGGATTGTGGAAGATGTATTTTGATGGAGGATTCTCTAAAGAAGGATCAGGAGCAGGTGTTTTTTATCTCACCTTCAAGTATTACTTTCAAGTACTCCTTCCTTTTATCTTTTCATTGTACCAACAATACAGCTAAGTATGAAGCATTAATATTGGGAATGGATATTGCCATCAAGCATGGTATTAAATGCTTACAAGTTCACAAGGATTCCCAACTAATCATAGCTCAGATTAGATCAAAGTATGCTACTAAGGATGACAGATTGAAATTGTATAAATATGTTATCTAGAATAGATTAGAGCTCTTTGATTCTTTTAACATTTTGTGGGTAGAGAGGTCAAACAATATTATGTCAGGTTTTATTGCAAGTGTTACTTTAAAAAATGATGACATTAACCTTGCTGGTATATATGTGGTGGAACTCAAGAATAGGCCAGTAGTGCCTGATAATATCCACAATTGGCAAGTCTTTGAGGATGATGATGATATCCTCAGATTTATCCAGTGCTTAGACCAATATGATGGCCAAAAAATTGACTGTGACTCTTTGATAGGAGTTGTAGATGGCAAAGAATATATTTTTGAGAAAGAAGTTGTTCAGATAACTTCTAATCATATTCCTAAGGGATTAGTTGAACTAGAGGGCATGTTTAGTATAAATGATAACTAGATGTCATAGAAGTCCAATGCCAAGGTGGGAGATTTGGAGGAAATAAATCTAGGATCAGAGACATCCTCTCAATTGGTTTACATTGGAAAAAGATAGAAATGAATGTGAGGATGAATTTGATAAAATTATTGAAAAAATATAAGCATGTTTTTTCCTGGTCTTGTGAAGATCTTAAAGCCTATAGAGAGGACCTATTCTAGCATGACATCCCACTTAAAGAAGATCTAAAACCATTTAGGCAAAAATAGAGGCCTATCAATCCATTATTGGATACTAAGATGCAAATGGAGTTGATGAAATTAAGGGATGCAGGCATAATTCAGCCCATAAGACACTCATCATGGTTTTCAAATTTGGTCCCAGTAAGAAAAAAGAATGGGGACATAAGATTGTGTGTTGATTTTAGGAACCTACATATAGCTTCATTGAAAGACAATTATAGACTACCTAATATGGAAGCTATGCTGTATAAGGTCACTGTATGTGATCTATTATCTATGATGGATGGGTTCTCTGGGTATAACCAGGTGCTAGTCAAGGAATCTGAACAATTTAAGACATAATTTACTACTCCTTGGAGAACTTATGTATATTCTCGTATGCCTTTTGGTCTCAAAAATACTAGTGCTACTTTTCAAAGGGCAATGGATGTGGCTTTTAAGAATCTTATAAATATGCTCATGGTAGTTTACCAAGAAAATTTGAATGCCTTCTCAAAGAGAGGAAAAGACCATTGTAGCCACTTGGAGAAGGTCTTAGTCAAAGCACTGGAATATGGTATATCACTGAACCCAAGGAAGTGTCAATTTGTTGTTGCAGAAGGAAAAATATTGGGCCATATAGTATCAAAGGAAGGGGTAAGAATAAACCCATAAAGAGTTGAAGCTATTCAGAAGGTACTTTCTCCTAAGAAAATCAAAAGTGTACAGTCATTTCTTGGACAAATTAATTTTGTTAGGAGATTTATTGCCAACTTTGCAGAGCTAGCCAAACCAATAGTCAACCTATTGAAGAAAGATGTAAAGTTTGAGTGGAACGAGGAGGCACAAGAATCTTTTTATAAAATTAAACAAGCAATTAAATAAGTCCCTATTCTAATTTCTCCTAATTATACTAAACCTTTTTCTCTGTTTACATTTGCATCTTTTCACACTATTGCAGCAGTGCTATTGCAAAAAGATGAGGAGGGATTTGAGCATCCTATATCATTCTTTAGTAAGTCACTACAATCAGTCAAGTTGAACTATCAATTGATGGAAAAACAATCTTATGCCTTGGTGAAAGTAGTTAAGGCATTTAGAATGTATCTAGTGTGTGCTAAAGTCAATGCATATGTTCCCCATGCAGCAATAAAAGATACCTTGGTCCAAAGTGAAGTAACAGGAAAAGGATGTAAATAGATTAATAAGATTCATGAGTTTGACTTGGAAATCCATATTACTAAACTAATTCGGGGATTGGGACCAGCTAAGTTAATGATAGAAGAGAATTTGGATCTATCCCAAGTGAACAATGTTAACACTTGTGGAGAAATGGTTACAAGCATTGAAATGCAACCCTGGTATACTAAAACAATGTATTTTCTCAAAAATGCTAGTTGCCCAGAGGATTTGAGTGACAACCAGAGGAGAAGATTGAGATTGAAAGTTCATAGATATTTACTATTGCAGGGTGACCTGTATTGGAAAAATAGGGATGATATATTATTATTGTGTCTAGACAAAGGGAAATCTGAGAAGGTTTGGAGAGAAATGTATTCTGGGATATGTGGAGGACACTACTCAGCCAAAGAAATAACTCATAAAATCTTAAGGGATAGCTACTAATGATCCTATGTGTTTAAAGATGCCCATGCTTTTGTTAGGAAATGTGAGCCATGTCAAAGGTTCTCAAATAAATTGAAGTTTGCAGGTGCTCTTCTGCTGAGTCCTGTAGTTGTAGAAGCACCTTTTTCCATGTGGGGGATGAACTTCATTGGAGAATTACTAAGAAATAAAGTGGGGAACATAGTTTGATTTTTTTTGTTACTGATTACTTTACCAAGTGGGTTGAAGAAATTCCAACTAAGAAGGCTACAAGCACAGTATTCATTGAATTTTTGATGAACAATGTGATTACTAGGTTTGGTGTTCCTATTAAGCTAGTAATGGATAATGTCATGTGCTGTAGATTAGAAATATTGTTGATTTTTGTTTTGAAATGGGAATTATTATTTCATATTCATCCCCTTACCACCCACAAGCCAATGGAAAAGCAGAATCTAGTAACAAGAGTATTTTGTAGATTCTAAAAAATACCCTAGAAAACAACAAAAGGGCTTGACATGCCAAATTGAAGCTTGCTTTATGGGTAGATAGAATAACTATGAAAATGCCTACAAGAAAGTCCCCATTTGAATTAGTATATGGTATCTAGTCTAGAATGCCTATAAACAACCCGCTCCCTATTTACAAATTCCTCCAAGATGAGGTTTTATAAGTTTCTGAGCCTATGCATGATATAATGGTTCAACTAGTGGAATTGGATGAAGTTAGAAGAGACAGTCAAAGAGAAAATATCAAATTGGAGCAAAAAATGAAATACCTTTTTGACAAGAGAGAAAATTATAGAAAGTTCCAGGCTGGTGATCTGGTTCTTCAATGGAATGCAAGGGCTGAAGACAAGGGAAAACAAAAAAAATTAAGTCCTTATGGTTGGGCCCCTTTATTATTCACCAAGTTTTTGGAAAGGATTCATATCTTCTAAAGAATGTGGATGGTGAGGTGTTTGAATTGCCAGTGCATGGACAATTCTTAAAACCTTTCTTCAATTAGTTCTACTTTCCATGCATAGTAATCTTGTATTTTATGTACAGGTGTGTTTGTTTCTTGTTGAGTATTTATTTCTCAGTCATGTGTTTATTTATGCATTAGGTTAGTGTAATTGTGGTCTACCTCCCAAAGATCTATAATTCTTTCTATAAACTTGCATTCAAGCATCCTCAGATAGAGCCACTGTTGGGACTATTTCTAGTTTTTTTGAGTCTTGATAAAGGTTTTGGTTCCAATGTCAGTTTATGCCCTAAAATTCAAAGTGTCTTCAAGCATGCCCTCAAATTTTTCTATAAGCATCTAGCGCTGAATCGCTAGAAAAAGGTCAAGAGGTCAAAGATGTGTGTCTAGCGCTGAATCGCTAGAAAAGGTCAAGAGGTCATGAATTATTTAGCAATCAAGAGGTAATGGGATAAGATGTAGACACGTGTCTAAGTGGTTAAGGAAATCTATGGTGTTTGTCAAATATTGAAGTAAACCCAAGGTTAGTCATATCATTCAGTGATTCAGAGATAGCCTTTATCTCTGAATCTCCAGACTTGACTAGAGTTAATATAAACATTGTGAGATTGTGAGATAGCTTTTATCTCATAATCTCAAGTATGAACCATGGATCATAATTCAAGATTAAGGGTTGTCGTGTAATCTCTAGATAAGTTGATCAAGTACAGAAAAATTTAGAGATTTAGCACAAGACGTAGATTGAGATCTCATTCCGTGGCTGGCACTAGATCTTGTAATATAACCTAGGTCAGAGGAAACAATAACAGACTTGGATATAGTGTAGTTGCGCAATCTACAGATAGACTATGGTCTAAGAGTAGTCAAATCTTGAGGAATCCATTCTCACGCCATTTCAAGGAAACAATATAAAAAGAAGGGCTAATAAAGATTAGAGATCTTGACAAAGTACAAATAATCTACTGAGCTGTAAAAAAGGCAAGAACAATAGGCTAATCAGATATTTTCTTGAGCGTTTTAACATATAATAAAGTTTAAAAAATAAAAATAACTCATGAATTTTTTTATCCAAGCATTTAAATTCAATTTACCTATCAACTTCAAGCACCATAGCTAGATCATACTTGATTTCAATACACGCAAAGTTATTAGAGAAGTGATTGAGCAACGGTTTTTGGGTTCTTGACTAGACTGATGCATTGATGATTCAATGATAAATATATGCAACCTTTGTACATTTTGATTACCAAAGTTTTCAGAGAAACAAAGAGAAAATTGCATAAGCCTTAGAGAAATTAAGAAAAAACTCTTTTAGAGAGAAGGATAATTCAGAACCAGTTAAGATGAGTCAAGTTAAAGAAGAAGAAACCAGGACACAGTTCTAAGGAAAACCAAATCTTGTACAATTATGGATTAGGGTTTGGAGTTATACCTCCAATGAAAATGAATACTGTGGTTTTCAAAATTGGGTTGTACATCCAACTTTAGACTTGTTGGGTCTTAATGTAACCATGTTGAAAATCAAGGTGCTTAGACTCCTAAGACCTTGTGAATATTTGGACAAGTGGCTAGGGAATCACAATTGGGGAGATTTTTATTGTGATAAGACCTACACACTGATTAGGGTTTATGGATGTTCTTAGCCTCCACATATACTTCCAAAGTATGTGCCTCCAAGGGTTGCCTTGATGAAGTTTATTTGACAATTGATGTGGATAGACAAAGAGCACTTGACTCCCCACATAAAAGGCATATTTACACCCAGACAGTTCATGGTTGTTGATTTTACCATTGGGAAAAGGGCCATGTATGCAGTAAACAAATGCTTAGGGAAATGCAAGATGAGCATGGCCTTGTACAAATATGTAGATCCTGAGGGCTTCATCAAAAGTGCAAAGAAACTGTTAACCCCAAGTATCACTACCATCAAAGAAAATGAAGGGTGTGATGAGAAAGATATAATCAGAAATGTCTTAGATGATGAAGATGCAGCAATCAGAGATGAAAAATACCAAGATTTAATATATTTGGAGAAAGAAATGAAAAAAGCATGGATCCCTTTTGGAGGTTTCTTCGCAGGATTGCCTTATATGACAAGGATAACAAAGATGATAGAAATGTATCATACCTTGTATAATCAGCTGGAGAGTCAGATAGAGGAGAAACAAAGGGGTCCTGAAAAGCATTAATCTTTTGAATACGAGGAAGACAATGAGGGATGATATACAAAGTATAGTCCTCCCCATATGAGTTAAACACCTGGTCTCGAGCAAAGCGCACACACTCATGACATTGAGGCAGTAAGTGAGCCTCCAAGGAAGAAAAAAATTAGAATACGGAGAGCCCTCTTAGAAAGAGATACCAGAAAATAAAAACAACAAAGTAAGTGCCCTGATCACTGGTGATAGGCAGTATCATCACCAGCTGAGGAACACAATTAGAGAGGGAAAGAAAAAGGATAAGGACATCCAAGAGGATAAGAATCAGAGGGGGAGATGAATGGAAGACAACATTCAAGACCACATAAGGACTCTATGAATGGTGTGTGATGCCTTTTGGTCTCTCAAATGGTCCAAGCACTTTTATGAGACTAATGAATGAAGTCTTGAAGCCTTTTATTAATAAATTTGTTGTTGTATACCTTGATGATATTTTGATCTTTAGCAGGAGTAGAGAAGAGCACCTCAAGCATTTGGACATGGTCATGAGAAAAATCCATGAGGAACAGTTGAAGATAAATATAGAGAAGTGTGTATTCCTTCAAGAAGAACTTGTGTTCTTAGGCTTTGTGATCTCCAAAGAATAGTCTCAAGATGGATCTTTCCAAAGTTGAAGCCATCCTCAATTGGCCACCTCCTACTACTCCTTTAGAGGTAAAGAGTTTCCATGGTTTATGTAGCTTTTATAGAAAATTCATCATAAACTTTAGTGGCATATGTGCTCCCATTATCAACACCATTAAAGGTGGAAGAAAAGGCATATTTTCATGGACTAATGAAGCTAATGAGTCCTTTGAGTTGTTGAAGACAAATATTGCAGAGCAACCTATCTTAGTCCTACCAGAATTTTACAAGGTTTTTACAGTGGAATGTGATGCAAACAATAAAGCCATTGGGGGAGTCTTGAGCCAAGAAGGAAGGCCAGTTTCCTTTTTCAGTGAGAAGCTCAATGAAGCTAAGAAAAAAATACTCTACTTATGATCTTGAAATGTATGCAATGGTTCAGTCACTTAGGAAATGGAGGCATTATTTGTTACCCAAGGAATTTTTAGTCTTTACTGATAATTATGCACTTAGTTTTTGGAATAGACAGGAGAGACTTAATCACAGACATGTGAAATGGATGGAGTTCTTACAGTCATAAACATTTTCTATCAAGCATAAGAAAGGGGTTGTAAAAAAAGTTGTTGATGCTCTTAGTAGGAGACACCTAACCACGCAAACCATTTAGTTGGAGAGTGTTGGAGCTCATGCCATGAAGGACATGTATGTTATGGATGAATATTTCAAAGAGGCTTACCAAATTTGCACTGAGATGACAGACATATACCACACTGATTTCTCAGAGTTTATTGTGCAAGATGGTCTTATTTTCAAGGGTAGTTTATTGTGTGTCCCAAAAGGATCCATTAGGGAGAACATTATCAAAGAAAAGCATTGTGGAAGCCTAGCTGGTCACTTTGGGGTGGATAAAACATTAGAGCTGGTTAGAAGGTTCTACCACTAGCCCAAATTGCAAACATATGTTAGGAGTTTTGTGGAAAGTTGTTAAGTTTTCCAACAACCCAAAGGACACACCTCCAATGCAGGATTGTACACTCCTTTGTCCATCCCTTCAAAACCTTGGGATTTAGTAAGTATGGACTTTTTCCTAGGTCTTCCAAAGACCAAGTCTGGATTTGATAGCATTTATGTTGTAGTTGACAGATTTTCAAAGATGGCACACTTCATCCCTTATAGAACAATTCATGATGCATCTACCATAGTAGGATTATTCTTCAGAGAAGTTGTAAGATTTCATGGACTACCACTATCATTCATATCAGATAGGGATCCTACGTTTTTAGAACATTTTTGGAAAGTACTATGGAGAAAGCTTGGAACAAATATTTCTCTATCATCTATATATCACCCACAGTCTAATGGGCAGAAAAAAGTCATAAATAAGTCCCTTGGAAAAATTTTAAGATGCCTCACCCAAGAACATGGAGCCACTTGGGATACTATCATAACACAAGCATAATTATCATTCAATGATTAAGTCAATAGGAGTACTGGTTTAACTCCATTTCAAATTGTATATGGTACTCACCCTAGAGGGGTATTGGAACTCAAAGATATCAAAGACATGGAAAAAAGAAGTGCACTAGCAGAAGACTTTGCTGAAGTGATGAAGAAAATCCATGACCAAGTGCAGACCAAACTGCAACATACCACTGAGAAGTACAAAGCACATGCTAACAAAAAGAGGAGACGCTTACAGTTCAAAGTGGGAGATTCGGTGATGATTCACCTCAAGAAGGAGAGAATACCCAAAGAGAAATACATAAATCTTATGATGAAAAAGCTTGGCCCTTTCAAGATTCTAAAGAAATGTGACAAAAATGCCTATAAGATTGATCTACCTTCTCACATTGGTTTATCGCCTATTTTCAATGTTGCATATATCTATTCTTAAAAAGGTAGTGTTAGTACTGATGATCTTACAGGTACTCTAGAGCCTCCTACACTCCAACCACTCAAGGACATGCCCCAAGAAACTCCTCCTGAGATTGAAAGCATCCTAGATAAGAGAGTGAACAAGAAAAATAGGAGAGGAACTTACTATGAGTACTTAGTGAAATAGAAAAACCAACCCATTGAAGATGCTACCTGGATGACCCCTGAAGACATTCAGAAGATAGGTTATCCACTTGAAGACCTCCCAACTCAAGAGACTTGAGTTACTTTTTCCATGGGGAGTATGGTGTAGGGAACCTCCTAAAGTTCCTATCTCTTTGCTTAAGTGTTTGTAATAACATGAATCCTTTGGATCACCCTAGTGTGTGCATGTGTGCGTCTATTGTGTAAGGTGAAGGAAGCTAAGGTAAGTTATAAACCTATGGGTTCCTGAAACCATGTTAGACCCTTTTGGAGACTTTTGTGTTTAGTTATAAGTTTATGTTTAAAGACCTTAGGATAGGCTCTTGACATGTTTTTGACCCCTCCCACACCCTTGGAGGTTGGTAAGATTGGCAGTTAACTCAAATTAGCAATTTTGTCAAGTATTGCCAAAAAGTTGTCTTTTTGCAAAATGTTGCATGAGCAAATTTTGCAAAATGTTGCTAGAAGAATGAAAACTCAAATGTAACTGACCACACCAACTTCTTGGAGCATCTATAACGCCAAGATGATGGTATTAGATTTTCTCATGCCTTCTAGGAAGGGTAGAGTTTACTGTGTACGAAGTTTGATGTTCATAGAAGGAAATAAAAGAGTTTTTTGAGTTATTTGGACAGTGTACGGCCTGGTATGGAATCATTTAGTGGATCCACTTATAGAAATTTTTGATTCTTTGAGTTACTTCAACATTCCAGTTGGTTTGATTTGTTTTTTGTGAAGTTTCATAAGAGTTAGAGATTTTACTTGCTCACTGTCTGAGAAACCAAGGTTTACAGGGTCTGCTCCAAAGATGTGATCCTAACTTGGGATTTAACCAGTGGACCTGATCAGCCACTTGGGAAATACAAGTTAGGATCATGCTCTTAAATATTACTAAATCTCAGAAGCTCAGAGTTAGTTCTATGATTTTATAGACAAAGCCCTAGGCTAATTATCTCTATGTAATTAGCCTGGTTCTTTAGTACAATCATATGCATGTGCAATATATAATTGGGAGGATCAAACCAATGGTGGTTCTACACCATTTTTGGGTAGAGGAAGCTATCTAAGCCCTTTTGTTCATTCTGTGAGCCCACCTTAGACCACTTGCTTAGTAATCCAAGCCTAACCTAGCTAATTAGGTCTATGAGATTTGCAAGAGTTTAGTGCTGTAGGAGTGGAATGAAGTACTAAGGCTTTGGGAGGCTTAAAAAATCCATAGAGAGTATCTAGAAACCTAATTATATCAATTAGATCCTCTTTTTTTTTAAATTTATGCTTGAAAAACCCTCTGGATATGGCTACAAGGAATTCTAGGCCATTTAGTGTTTGACTATCCTTGGGTCTGTAAGATTGAATCCATTGATGGATTATCTATCCTTGGGATCTAAAAAAACTCTTCCATCACCTAAGTTTGTTGGTCTAAGCCTCTGGTGAAGATTTCTACTCTTTAGCTTAATTTAGGGAAAGTGTCCCTAAATGAGATATTGCAGAGATTGGTATCTTGCCTTGAAAGGATAAGTTGTGATAAAAGGAGTGATTTGGCATCTTAGACAAGTTAGTAAACACCCTAGGAAGACATATGTGGAGTTGGGGTGTTTTAATTAGAAGTTTGAAGTGGTAACAAGGAGTTGGAGCCCACCTAGGTCTTCTTGCAGTGCACTCTACATCACGGCCCCTGGCTCCAAGAACACAAAATCCATCTATGGTTAGTGTTGAGGATAAAATGGATGGAGACAAGATCATCTCGAATGTCCATAATAATTATGATCTTGAGATTTTTCAATTTTTTACTTACTTTTCCCACCTCAATGAGGCAAAAACAGTGCAACTATCTCCAAGGTATGTGAGACTCTTTGATGAATCAATTGTTGTAGCAAAGGACAGGGAGAAATGCTTGATATAGATCAAAGCATTATAGGGGAAAGTAGAATATTTGAACAAGAAATTGGAGGAGGCCCCCAAAGCGGCCCCTCCTCTGGCCAAAAAAGTTGCTTCTGTGTAGACATATACCACTGAGGACCTCCCACAGGGAACAAAGCAATTAGACAGGGATCAGAATGAATTTTCCCTAGCTGCATTATTGAACATATTTCATCATAGGATTGATATCCTAAAAGGAAAATTGGACTTAGTACACAAATAACAATTTTGGACCCTTTATTCAGTGTATGGTCAGGAAGGGGGTCCTTATTTGAGAGACTAGAAGCATTGCATCCCCACATGATAGATCTTCTTAAAATAGTATGTCAAGTGGGGGAGATGATGAACAAATTAAAACATCATTGACCTTCTTCAAAGGAAAATCCAATCAGATTCTAGCAAGGGTCAACATGTTTGGCCCCGATTTTAGTAGGTTCATCCCTCCTACCAAAAGGGAAAATGATGAGGTCAAGTTTGTTGAGGAATGGAGAAAAGAATTTGATACTCTATTGCCTAAGAAAGAGGCATTCCTAATAGAGGATAATGTCTTAGATATGGACATGTTTAATAAAGCCTTAGATGAAGCTTTTAAAGCTGAAATAGACTTTGTTAAGTTTTTTATAGATTTTAAGGCTATTACACATGCCAGGTGGGAAAGGGAGGTGAAGAATTTACATAGTATACAAGGTTTCATTTGGCCATCAATGGATGAAGTCACACTTTAGGACAAAATAACCAAGCCAAGGAAGAATAAACCAACAAGAATTGACTTGGATGTAATAAATGAGGAGTAAAGTGGCACTTGGCACCTGATCAATGAGCACAGGGAGGGTAATCATCATCAAGACTAGTGTAGGTTAGCTTGTATTGGTAGTCACTATGTCTCATAACAACTTTAAGAGGTTACCCTGAATAGCTACAGACAAATGTGACAACTGTAAAAGATTTGGAATGATTTCAAATCAACTACTCAAATGTATTTCTTCCACTGAATGAAAATACAATTGTTTTTGTCTTTTAGTACCATTAGGCTTTGCCTAGCCATCCAAAGCTTGTTGCATCTTGTCTCTTTCAAGATTCCAAGATGGCTAGCGCATATTATAAATAAAAAGTTGTATTATATTGTAAAGGATGGTGAATTCACAACTGCGAGGAAGATTTCTAAATTTTTTTCTAGTTTCAAAGTTTTTTGTCATTCTGAATGTACCAAGTAAAAATATTTTAATAAAATACAATGGAAGTTCTTGTTTCATATCTATGATGTCTTCTTATATTTGTGTTTGATTTCTTGTGTATTTAATCTATAAGGCATTGTAAATTACTGGTTACATGGTAACTGTGAGATTATTTTTGAGTTTCTTTCAAGGAGGGAGTAAATCTTAAAAGTAGTTTCAGAGGGCTAAATATTAGTATAAGAATCTGATACATGGTTATGAGAATGAGAAGGTAGTTTGTAAGGCATTTCATCTAAGTTCCATGTGTGTTTACATTAAGATATTTCTATGAATGTATATTTCATTGACTCTTTGCCCTGGAGTAGGCATTGGTCTAGATTTGGCTAATAGTTATCATCAACATTCAATCTAAACAACCCTTTATATTTCTATTTTAAGAACATAAATGTTTATCATTTGTATTGAAAAATACAAGTAATTTTATTGATTCCTTGGAGAGTGAATCATTAGGTCAGCTTGCTTGAGTCTAGAACTCCAATAGAAGAAGGATGAGAATCCTTATTTCACTGGTATTTTCTCTTGTTAAGTTCATGGTCTGGCTTGCAAAGCTCTGCATTAGATTGGTCATATTCATTTTAAAAATGTGTTATCAGTTGTTGCAATAAAAGGAAAGAGAAAATTAGTGGAAATCCTTGATCCACTATCAAATTCACTGAGAAGTAGTAAATTGTAAAAGGTACACTTGCCTGAGTCTATGGAGCTTAAAGAAGGAGGATTAAATCATCATCAATTAGACTTTTACTTATATGAATCAAAAGTTGGGAATCTAAGAGTCAAGCATAATTTCTATATTGAGATTCTACAAGAAAAATCTCTAACACCCTCAAAGGTTAGATCTTTCACATCTTCTTCATAAGGATTTACGTCTACCGCATGATCTATCTGTATTTGATTTATCATTAACTCATCCTTTGTTCAAGCCCCACGATCATAGGAGGACAGGTGTCAATCAGTCGCATTGCCTTGATAATTAGATCTTGAGCACTTCACCAATAAGGCTTCACATCAACCGTTAGATGAAATCTAACCTAACTATGGCTTACTTGACCACCACAGTACCAACCATAGGTCCCAATTCTCAGTTAAGACATGTGTCACATAGGCGCATTGCCTCAATGATTATCTATCAATCATCCTCGCTTTAAGGAAAAGTGCCAACCACAGGATTAAATCTAACCTGTCTGAAATTTAGCCTTATTACCTTGTCACTGATTCATAACCACTTGGGACACGTGGTGCAAGGCAGAAATACCCAGATGATTAGATTAACTACATCTTGGCTTCAAGGCTTTATGCCATCTGTTGGATGAAAAATAAGTTGTCTACCTGTTACCCTGCTTTAACTTCAGATCTGGCCCGCCACTTACATGCATCCATCACGCATAATGCCTCAATGGTTAGATCAGACACATATTTTCTTTAAGGAAAAGTGTTGACCGTTGGATCTTCTAAAACATGACCACCTGTTAATCTACCTCAACGGGCCCTTAGATCTAACAACTGCCATGCATCAAATTGGCGAAATGACTTGAACAATAAAAAGATTCATCTTCATGATCAAGGGATTGCACCGATCGTAGATATTACTCCAAATTACTATCCTTTTAATCTCCCTTTGAAGACCTAGGACCATAACATTAGCAATGCTATTTTTGAAAAGGGCGCGATGCCTTGATAATTATCTATTATGCATCTCATGATCTAGGCAACACACTGAACACACAATCAAATCTAACTTGATCAGTGATTAACTTCACTTGATCCCCAACCATGGTCCCACAAACTGCCAGTTGTCACATAGGCACGATGCCTTGATGGGTAAAAGGAGATCATCTCTCAATCAAGGCATAATGCCAGATGTAGGATTAAAATAGACATGCTCGGTAGAGCATTAAAGATAAAGTATTTCAGGGTTATAGACTTAGAAAATATTAAAATGAACCCCGCCCAACTTAGGAAATAAGACATATGGCCCTACTGATGACAACTTAGAAGACATGATGCAAGTGACTTAAGTTACATAAAAATTAAATTCAATATAGAATTTGCCAGGAGGGTTTGTAGTTTTAGCATGAATATGAACCAAGGGTTTATTTCTAGAGACTAGAGGAAAAGGTATGGAACCATGGAAACTTTGAATCATAACGAACGAAGATAGTGATATGAAAAAGGATGTTTGATGATCCTAATTCTAAGGTTTCTTGGCCTTATATTGTATATTGGAGCTGTTACAGATCTCTGAGTGAAAAATTAATTTTCTGGACTATGACAACGATGCTTGACAAAGCAAATTTCTATGCTTTGGGAATATATTACAAGCGATAAATATTTAGGCAAATCAAGCTTAAGAGATGATCGAAGGAACATTGAGGAATTTTTTCCATTGAGAGAAAGTCATGATTGAATCATGAAAAATTTGAGAGGGTCTAACAAACTCCACAAGTCCAATAAATTTGGAGAATCCATCGGTGAACTAGGAACATTATTTTCTTAGGGGGAGCACTTAGAGTCAAATCATTTACCGATCCCCTAAATTCATGAGGGATAAGATTCATATGCATTTTGAGATGCCTATTTCTGATTTAATGATGGTTAGTGAAGATAAAGCATTTGTGTACATATAATGAGTGTTATATTTTAACCATTGTGACCAGTGGAAATCACTATTTGACTGTTATGTCTAACAACTACATTCTCAAATATTGTAAAGATGAGAAAATAAAATATTTTATCACTTTACATCCTAATGAAGTTTACTAAAGATAATTTGATTACATTCCATAGCGAGAACTATTTGTGCATGTAGACTAAGATTCCGTGCGAGAAATTCTATCAGTTGTCGAAGTACACTAATCAGTGAAGTCAAGTGGTGCAGGAGCACCCAACCAAGAAAAGAGGTAAAAGGAGCCATTAAGTCCTAATCAGTGGAGACAAGGGTCTAGACGACCTAACTATAATGTTTTGAAGCCAAATATGACACACCAATGTAATAACTTTTATTGTAATGACAAATGTCCTGATGGTCCTAGTAAGGACCATAGGACCAAAATTTAATAAATGGATCATATAATGCCTCATGATTCTAGATAGGATGTAGGGAGTATAAAATATGTAATAAGATCAAAACAAAGGCATTTATGTCAATTTTGAAGTCATAGAAGTTTATTGTATGGATTTTTAACTTTGAATTTTCAAATCCTAACGGGTAGTTGGCAAATTAGGAGTTTTAAGTGTTGTACTTAGTTTGATGATCATTGGGAATTTGTAGTCAGTTTTGGAAGGTATGTAAGGTTATATAAGAAGTATTGTATACCTATGAATGAGGGTTGGAGGTTTTTAGGAGTATAAGCAAGTGAATTTGTACAGACTATTACAAAAAATGAGAGAAAAATAGTGAAGATTAACAAATTTGGATTTCCATTTGATTGTTCTTCATTAAAAAATATCTTGTAATCCTTTGCATATGTTTTAATATCATTCCTCAAATTTTTAAGTGGTGTTTTGAATCCATTTAGAAACCATTGTCATTGATTCTTCTTTATCGTCATATAGAAGCGCTGACATTCCTCATTGTTTTGTGATGTTTTTGACAGAATAAAGGCCATCCCACTTTATGTATCAATTGTTTATTTTGGGATGGACCTTAACCCTTTTAATATATTCCTACAAAAATTAATTATGCAGTGGTGGAGTTTTGGAGGGTGGTCACCAAGTTGTTGAAGAAGTTACTTGTGATGGGTACATGGAAAATAGTGTTAGAGTAATTATATGTCTACACTTATTAATTAGATCACATTCATTTAATTAATTAAGTTGTTTATTACTCTTTTTACTTAGGCTATCTCTTAGGTACATTATAATTAATATTTATATTAATTATTAATGCGCAACCTAGATTTTCTAGTTTTAGGGTTTCGTTCACCTTTATAGGTTGAACTTTATAATTCTTTTTTCATTAACTTGGATTATAATTTAGCTGACATTTTGAGTAACTTCTGAGTTCTTCTTTTTCCTTCTTTCTGCTTCTCTCCTGTAACAGGTTATTTGCATGTAGGTGTTCTTGGCATTTTGTGGATTTGTATCTCTCAAATTCTACATGGTATCAGAGCTGCCATGCTGCTGCCTGGTCTAGTGTTTTTTGAAGCAATGATTCGAATGAAAAAACTGTAGCTTTTTTTGGGTTTTCTCTTCAATCTGAAAGAGGCACTTTTTTGGGTTACTTTGAGCAAAAACATACCTCACCATCGTGCTCAGAAGGGTCGGGAGATCATTTTTTCATATAAACTTTGCTATTTTTTGCTACAGTGGTCTTTGGGAAAAAAATTTTCTCCTAGGGTATACAACACAATTTTTGAGACAAAAAAATAAAAAAAATACATTTTCTAGGGCTTTTTGGGTGCACACAGAATGCACCGCCAATATGTCACCCGCACCCAGCCAGTGCGCCACCCGGCAGTTGCCGCAGCCACAGCACCGCCTAACCACCTCTACAGCATTGCTAGGGAGCCGCTGCCACACCACCGTTGCTCGGCCCCTGCGCCACCGCTACCCGAGCACCGCCCATGAGCCGCCAACAGCTGTGACATCGACATTCTGACTGCTGACGTCATTTTCAGGCCAGGTTCAATTTTTTCGGTGACCAAATTTTTTTTGCCAGCAAGACAGCCAGGTGACGTGCATACAATCGTCAATTTTTTTCCCAGGTGCTGCGACGGTCATTTGACTGTCATATTTTTTGCCGTCTTTATGTTTTTCTAGAGAGCTCATTTTTGGAGGTGCAGTTGGTGTTTTGGCCATAACTTTTGCATATAGTGTTGTTTTCCAAAAAATGAAATATCATCAGAAAGCTCTTTCTGAGACAGAGATGATGATTCTAGTTTCATTTCCTGATTCAACCATTTGCATTCTTGGTTTTAGCGTCAAAGTTGCGGCTTCTATTTTTCTCCTCACTACATTAGGTCACCAAGTTTTCTTCTTATTTTTTGTGCTCTCTAAGTTGTCTTTTGGTTTATGAAGGATAGTTTACTACATTATGGGGGGGGTGCATTTTCCTTTCTGTCATTTTCTTTAGAAAGACCCTTATGCTTCCATCTTCTTTCTCTCAATGTCGGACCCTTCAATTGACCGGTTGACACCCCATAACTTCCATACCTGGAAAGTGCACATGACCAGATTGCTCAAGTCATGGGGCTTATGGTCCTGTATGGATGAGTACCAACCTATTTTGCAGCGTCCTTTTGAGATTCTTCATCACCAGAACAAGATGGATGAAGACATGGGCTTAATTGCACTGAATATCTCTGACAGTCTCCTGTTTCATTTGGAGAATTTGCACACTCCTCAGGCCATCTAGGGAAATTTTGCAGATTTGTTTGGCACAGTGAATGAGTTTTGGGCACTACAGCTTGATGCAAAGTTGACATCTTTATCTCCTGATAGTTTTTCTACCATTGAGGACTTCTTGATGAAGTTAAATGCTCTCCGTTCACAATTACAAGGTTGTGGGAAGACCAAATCAGATAATGAGTGTATCTTCCTGACACTCTCAAAGCTTCAAGGACAGCTCTAGATCTTCTCCTCCACCTTTTATTCCACTATGGATGCTTTGGGTCCTAGGCACATTATGCCTTCCTTTGCGGCCTTCTATGATCGGTTGACTCAAGAGCTGTCAAAGATTCAACAGTTGAGTGATACTTCTGGATCTTTGAGCCATGCTTTGGTTGCTCATCCATCTTCACAGAAACCGGAGTAGAAATAGGTATCACCAACCATAGAGTGTTGGAAGGATTCTCCTTCTCAGCATTACTCTGGCCCACCTTCTTCACATAAGGGGAAATTGAAGACCAAAAAACCTAAGTGTGCTTATTGAAATAAGCCCAATCATGATGAGTCTCAGTGCTTTCAGAAGAAGGTAGATGGATATGCCCACCACATTGTTGATTTGACAACTCTTCTTCATAAGAGAAAGATTGATAATCCTTCTTCCTCTTCTCACTGGTCTTCTTCATCATTTTCTCAGGAAGATGAGTCAGGCAAAAAAAGGGTCATGCATTATGTGCATCTGCTATTACTCCCTCTTCTAGATGGTTACTGGATTCAGGTGCTTCACACCATATGGCATCTTCTCAGGGTTTATTCTCATCTTTTGAGACCTCTCCTACCCCTCACATTTTGATGGGAAGTAACACTGTTATGACTGCCTTTGGGAAGGGTTCTATTGACATTAATGATGTATTATGTGTTCCATCCTTTTCATCAAACCTTCTCTCTATTTATTAGATCACTCACAGTGGGACAGGGAAGACACTTGAGTTCACTGCAGATTATGTACACATCAAAGATAGTGTGACAAGACACATTGTTTCTATAGGGACAGTTGATCATGCCACCCACTTGTACTCCTTCTCCCATTTTGGTCCACCATCTCCATTATCAGAGAATATCTCTCCTCCTTCATGAGTGCCTAGTGAGAAGAAGTCAGGTCACCTAAACTTCTATGTTGCTCCTGAGATCAGTGATGTGGCTTCTTCACCTCCTCCTCATGTTGTGTCTGCATTTGTTCACCATGATTCCTCTTCAGCAATACCTATTATGGTTTCTCCCTGCATTGAGCCTTCTACTCAAGTTGTTAAGGGCATATCCGAGGACATTCATCTCCTCCCAGCTGACAGATTCAGCCCATCTATTGGCCCACCTTCATTGGAGATTCCATTACAAGAGTCTCATTCATTCTCCTTTGAGCATCAGTTAGGCCTTTTAGTTTCACCTCTCATTCAGGTGTTTCCTTGTTTTTTCGTGCCTTTGTTTCTTCCACATTGGAGTTCCATTGGTTTGATAATTTCTACAGGGGTTCCATCATTCTGGGGGGCTTTGGTGTCTCATCCCTCTCTCATGGGGGGCTGGTTGTACTTATGGTTTTGAGAGAGTCTCTTGAGCCATTCTCTTTTGCATTTTTTTCTATCTCTTTTTGGAGAGGGGTTTTTCCCACTGGGTTTTCTCCTTTATCTCCGGTTTATAGAGATTTCCTTGTATTGGGTACCTGATCAGGCCTTGTTGCCGGGACCCATTTTTTTCTGCTTTCATAGCAGTGCTAGGTTAGGTAACTCTTGAGCTTTGCTTAAGGGGGGTGTTAGAGTAATTATATTTCTACACTTATTAATTAGATAACATTGATTTAATTAATTAAGTTGTTTATTACTTTGTTTACTTAAGCTATCTCTTAGGTGCATTATAATTAATATTTATATTAATTATTAATTTGCAACCTAGCTTTTCTAGTTTTAGGATTTCATTCACCTTTATAGGTTGAACCTTGTAATTATTTTTTCATTAACTCAGATTATAATTTATTTCTCACATTTTGAGTAACTTTCGAGTTCTTCTTTTTCCCTCTTTCTGCTTCTCTCCTGTAACAAGTTATTTGCATGCAGGTGTTCTTGGCGTTCTATAGATTTGTATCTCTCAAATCCTACAAATGGAGGCATGTGTATTGTAGTAGACAAATTAGCCAACTAAGGGGGTATTATTCTTGATGATTGTGTTAAGGAATCCCTAAGGATGGTTTAGGAACTTTTTTTGTTTTCTGGAAGTGTTTTGGGAAACATTGGTAAAAAGTACAAAAATAGGTGTTGGAGACCCATAAGGGAAATAGCCTAATTGGGCAAGTTTGAAGAGTGTGTGTTGTCCTGTCATTTGTGGGATCTTGAGGGTGGTTGAAACCATTTTGAAGGAGTTAGAATAAACCATAGAAGGCCTTGGAATATCCTTGGGTTTTTGGGAGTGATTTTGGGCATTTTGGTGTGAAGAAACCTTAAGAAGAATTTGGTAAACCTTGTGGATTATTGGGCATTGATCATAGTTTTTTGGTCATTGAGTAGTTAAGAAAAATAGCTCTGCATTATAGTGGTATTAGAGATTAGGAGAATCCTTTGGGGGAAGGGATCATATTACATGTCATCAGAAGAGTCAAAAGGAGAGGCTCAAACAATGCCTCCTAAAGTGACCAATGCAGAACTTGCTAAGTTGCTACAAGAACAAGCATAAAAAAATAGGTGGTTGAGAGTAGAACTAGAAAATTTGAAGGGTAAGGTGGAAGGATCAGAAAGAGAAGTAGAAGGGGAAGAGAAAAAAATCCCCTAAACAAGAAGAGCCACTTGATCCAGAAGATGCAAGGATGGAAAATTTTATTAAAGCCATTAAGATTGGAGACTCTAGGGGTAAATCTGATATACCTATGTATAGTGGTAATATGGATGATGAATAAATTATTGATTGGTTTAGTGTATTAGAAAATTTATTTGAATGTGAAGACACAAAGGATAATCAAAAGGTCAAAGTTGCTAAGTCCAAGTTGAAAGACATGCTTTGCTATCGTGAGATTGTTTACAGGCAGAGAGATGGAGGAAGGGAGTTCCAAAAGTCACTTCATGGGCAAGGATGATGGATAAGATGAAGGATAAGTTCCTGACTAAGGATTAAAAAGTTCAATTGTACAAGAAACTTTAGGGATTGAAGAAAAAAGATATGGATGTACAGAGGTATACAAAATAGTTTTACAAGTTGCACATAAGGGTTTCTCATGAAGAGGAAGAGGAAGAGAAGGTAACAAGGTATCTTGTAGGGTTGAGGTACAACATCCAAGATGATATGAGTATGGAAACACCAAGGATAGTGGAAGAATGCTACAAGTTGGAATTTAAGGCTGAGGAAAAGATCAAAAGAAGACAAGAAAGGAAAGGGAGAAACAATAGAGGTGGCACAAATAGGGGAAGGGGAAGCAGGTCTCCAAATGACAATCAAGGACAAAGTAACAATGATGGAGGGAAAGAAACAATTATTGATCAGAGAAGAAGTTATAGAGGTGGTGGAAGGTTTGATACAAGAAGAGGAGCCTTTAGAGGAAGGTGTTTCAATTGTAATTATTTTTTGCACATAGCACCAAGGTTTCCTTTGAATGATCAAGGAAATAGAAGGAGAGATAGGAGAGTACAAATGGTTCAAGAGGAAAATAAAGAAGAATATGAAAGATGTGTAAAAATTGATCTAGAGCTTGATGGTGAATTCATAATGTTTGGTTAAGGACCAAGATTTCAACCACTGATGCCAAAGGTATATTTTTTTTTTACTCTATGCAAAAACCAAGGTAAAATTTATAATTTGATCATAGATTCTAGTTCACATGACTATTTCATTTCATATGAAATGGTTTCCAAGTTGAATTTACAAAGATTTACTCATAGGAGTCCATACAATGCCACATGGGTTAGTAAGGAGAAAAATATAGTGGTTAGAGAACAAGCATATGTTGATTTTTAAATAGGAGAATATCATGACAGGGTTCTATGTGATGTGGTTCTAATGATTTGTAGTCATATTATCTTGGGTAGGCCTTGGAAATCATTAAGAAGAACATTACATGATGGTTTTGCTAATACTTATGTAGTGCATAAGGATGCTAAATTTTTTGCGTTGATTCCTCTAAATTATGATAAATTGAATGATACAAGTATTATATGTAGGAGGTTAGTAACATGTCTGATGTAAAGATGAATGATGGCGGCAATAGGACTGTGGTAGAATTGTCCTTGAAGATAACTGAAAACAATGTTCTAACATGAAGCATTGAGTGCCCTTTGGTGTAGGGGACATAAGGTAAAAGGATTCCTTTGATGAGTAAGGTAATCAGGGTTCCAGAGAACCTTTGTGGTGCAGAAAAATTGAAGCAACAATAGTCAAGAAATGACTGTGATGGAAGGCAACAACATAATATGTTTTTGAATACTAATGATTGGTGTAAGTTTTATATAGGTAATAGGCCTACATGACCAACTCTAAATGAGTTATTATTGAAACATATGCATGATAAGGAGATGAAGGGCAGTGAACTATCTTGGAGGATGGAGAGCTTAAAGACAAAGCCCCTCTTCTCTTGGGACAACAAATTCTTTGTGAGGAGGGAGTATGGTGCAGGATCACCAAATCAAGAAAAGAAGTACAAGGAAGCATTAATACTTGATTAGTGGAGACAATGGTCTATATGACCTAACGATGATGTTTTGAATCCAATTCTGGTACAACAATGTAATAAATTTTATTATAATGGCAAATGTCATGATGGTCCTAGTAAGGACCATAGGACCAAAATGTAATAAATGGATAATATAATGCCTCAAGAGTATAGATAGGAGGTTGGGAGTCTAAAATATGTAATATGATAAAAAATAAGTCATTTATGTCAGTTTTGAAGTCCTAGAAGTTAATTATTAGGATTTTTGAATTTCAACTTTCAAATACTAACGACTAGTTGGAAAATTAGGATTTTTAAGTGTTTTACTTAGTATGATGATCATTGGGAAGTTTTATTAAGTTTTGGAAGGTATTTAATGGTATATAAGACATATTTTATACCTGAGAATTAGGGTTGGAGGTTTTGGGGAGAATACACAATTGCATTTGTACGAACTATTATAGAAAATGAGAGAAAAATAGTAAACATTGACAAATTTGGATTATCATTTGACAGTTCTTCATTAAAAAATATCTTGGAATCATTTGAATATGTTTTAATATTATTCCTTAATTATTTTAGTGGATTTTTGAATCCATTTACAAACCATTCTCATTGATTCTTCTTGACTATCCTATAGTAGGACTGACAGTCCTCATTGTTTTGTGATTTTTTTTGATGGAATAAAGGCCATCCCACTTTATGTGTCAATTGTTTCTTGGGGGATGGAACTTAACCCTTATAATATATGCCTACTAACTTGAATTTTTCAATGGTTGAGTTTTGGAGGGTGATCACCAAGTTTGTTGAAGAAGTTACTTGTGATGGGTACATGGAGGCATGAGTATTGCAGTAGACAAAGTAGACAACTAAGGTGGTAATGTTCTTGATGATTGTATTAGGGAATGTCCTAAGAATAGTGTAGGAACTTTTTTGGGTTTTGGAAGTATTTTGGGAAAGATTGGTAAAAAGTACAAAAAATAAGTTTTGGAGACCTACAAGAGAAATAGCCTAATTGGGACCAGTTTGAAGAGTGTGTATTGTCCTATCTGTTGTGGGCTCTTGAGGGTGGTTGAAACTATTTGGAAGGAATTATAATAAACCATAGAAGGCCTTGGAATATCCTTGGGTTTTTGGGAGTGATTTTGGGCATTTTGGTATGAAGAAACCTTAAGAAGAATTTGGTAAACCTTGTGGATGATTGGGCATTGATCAGATTTGTTTGGTCAGTGATTGGATAAGAAAAATATCTCTGCATTATCAAGGTTATAGATTGAATTGCAAAAATATTTATAGGAATTTCAGTTGATTCTTGACATTATGACTACTCTAGTTTTGGTCAACATCATTGATAAGCCAAGACCCATATTTAAGTTACATCTGATAAGGGTAAATAAAAATGATCCAATGGGTGCCCTATCTTAGATACCCTATGGTTTTTTTTAACTGAATACATTTGTTTTCTCATACACTAAAAAATAGAAGAACTTGGAGCTGATGACATCCATGATGAATTCCTTAAGTTGAGCGATGATGTGAAGGTGAAAGACGAGAATATGCATTTGGTTCATAAAGTTTTCACTTATGCAGATAAGATACCTGATTATTTTCATTCAGAATGGATAAGATATGTTTTGAGAAGAGTACATGGTGCAGGAGCACCTTAAGGTCTTTGGTAGATCTTTAGAACATTTTGGCTTGTAGGTTTGTTTGGCCAATCACCAGAGTGAATAAGGACTAAATTATAAATTCCCAAGTGTGTTTAGTGTCTTTCTTGAGTCAGGAATGATTAGGGTTTAGTGTTTGTTGAGATAAAGTTGTATCTAGAGGTCTATGTCCTTAAAAGTCAACCAAATGGTCAAGGGTTGACCAAAACTCCAAAATGCAGTAGAATTCATGGATTTGGTGTTTTTGAATGTTTTAAGGTCATGTTACAAGGTTTAGGACCAAGTTGGGTCATTGGAAGTGACAATTGGTCATTTGTGCAAAAGATGTAAAAGTTGTCATGACAACTTTTGCAACTTTGCAAAATTGTCATGACAACATTTCCTAAAAACTAGGAAAGGGCTTTAATGGTGTCCAAATCCTGATAGGAAGGTCCAAACATGTGGGAAACTGATATAGAAGGTGGATTAAACCCTAATCTAGGAGTGATTTTTCATTTGGTACGGACTGTGTATTGAGAAGGAGTGAATTACACCGTAATTTTGCAACAAATCCATCATCCAATACTTTAATGGATTGAATGGAGTAAAATAATGCATTGAGAATGTGTTTTGTGATATTTAATTTCTTCTTTTACCATTGGTTTGATCATTTAAACTTTTTGGTGAACATTTTGCAAATTCTTTAAGTTTCACTAGTTCTCTGTCCAGTTTTGAACCAGTCATGTAAGCAATGGCTTTTCTTGAAGTTCCCGTGGTCCAAAACCCTATGACTACTTGTAATCAAGTAAATACTTGTATATATGTTTTTTTTTTTTTGATCGATAAAAGGCCGAAGCCAAATAATTTTATTAATTTATAAATTTTACACAAAAGTTTCTCCATTCCTACGGGCACTGGTAGGAAAGAATGGAGAAGAAAACCTCCAATCTTGCCCGGGACCAAAGTCCATAATACATAATACATTGAGTATAATAATGAGGGCATTCCCTCATTTACAAATAAATGACTTGCCTTATTACAAATTTTACATAAGGACTTGTACAAATCCTAGTTTACATAAGCTTGAGCACAAGCGAGACGGTCTGAGAATTTCAACAATGTCTTGATAAGACTGAGGTGAAAACCCTTGATGTTGGATCCTTGTCTCAATCTCTTATTTGGAAACATTGCTTTACCTGCAACAAAACTGCTTGCCAAATCTTTCTATAGCTAATAAAATATTTGTCATCTTGAAATATTATCTTACAAAAGCGACATTGTGTTATCAAATTAGCTAAGCCTACTAATAATCCATTATTACCCATAAAAGATGGAAGGGAAAGGAGAAGGAGAGAAATGTTATAACAATACTACACATAGACCATTTAGCCTGGAAGATAAAATTTCACTATAAAATTATATATATATATATATATATATATATATATATAGATATATACATGCATACATATATATATACATACATACATATATATATATATATATACATACATA
>MU227089.1:237646-255734 GCA_018584345.1 Thuja plicata | reverse complement strand
TATATATATAGATAAATAGAGATCTATATGTCTGATAAAATACATACATATATATATATATATATGTATGTATACATATACATACATATACATATATATCAAACCAAATTCTTTAATGTCTTCTCTCATTCTATGATATCAGCATATACATTTCCAGATTTTGTGAAAAAGAGTTTAAGTTTGAGAGACTTAGTTAGCCTTTTGTGGTTTTAACATCGACACTTGATTTTCTAAAATTATTTTAAGAAAAACTATTTCTTGCATATTATACTGTATCTGAAGCAATGTAAATATATCACAATTTTTAGTTTAAGGCCGAATCCAATATGACCCCTTGCAATAATACTTTTAAACCAATCATAAAACATTTAACTTTATATCAACTGAAGGAAACCGCTCGAGAGGATGCAAAAACTCAATACTCTCTTTTTGGAGACAAAGGGATCCTCGAAATTCCTAAAAGGGCGGGTTAATGTTCATATTCCCCTTCCCTGGATACTCCACTAGACAGGCCTACCAATCTTTGTCTCTTAATTATGTTGTGATGACCTTCATACATCCATACATCAATCATATCTTCCGAATCTGAGTCGTCAAAGCAGTTTCTGTCCATTTCCCCTACCTCGTCGTTATGCCAGTAGGAAAAGAACCAATTTTCCTCATTGGGGATTCTCAAGTGCATAAAGGTCATTAGGAATTCTAGATTCCTCTGAATCACTGGTTGTCTAGATAGGAAGGCCTGAAAGTTTTTGACAACTATAATAGGGATGGTCGGAGCAGGCCTACCATTGATAGCTGGTAGATCATAAAATCTTGGCATAGTGATAGTGCAATCTGGTTTAATATTGTGTAGGACTTTGTCAATATTACCAAGGTAATTCCTTTTGAAAATATGAAAATAGAGTTTGCCAATGTCCTCTATTCTAGGATCCACATAAATAGTCGAGGCTATAAACATAGCTGGAATCTCCGAGTTCACCCTATATCTATCCGAGTTAGAAAGAAATTCTCTGCCTAAGATTCTATAAACAGCTCTCAGGATAATAGATTGGGAGTTCAAAAGTATGGATTTAAGTCTCTTCATGGTAATCTCTCCATCGAAAGCTATCTAATGTTTAGTGCAAGTTAGTTTGATTGGAGTAGTCATATTGCCACTAAACTTCAGATAGTCAGAAAACCAACACTGAAAGATAAGAAAAGATGAGAAACCGAGCCAAACATATAGTGAAGATTAACTTGGGATATGAAGAGACGAGTTTGGAAATGAAAAGCCCCATCAAGGTGCCATATGGATTACTCAAAGACGCCAGCTCCGTAAAGGATTTGAAACAAAAGGTTAAAGAAGATGAAACGAAAGGATGGAGCTCGAGGGAGGGAGGGCACCAAATAGAAAAGCTTAAAGTATGTGGATACTACAATAATCATACTGATCTGGTGAATCAAAGAAAACTGTAATTTGAATTTTTATACACCTACCCTACGGAAATCGTACAAACAGAACAAATTATAGATATATATCAGTATTCATTTGTTTATTTATATATATGATATCATATATATATATATATATATATATATATATATTTGTTTGTGTTCGTATGTATAAAATTAAATATATGTGAGCTTTATTTATCAACTAAATCTATTGAATATACGGCACTAACACCAGACTAGCCCAGTAATTCTATATGAAACAAAAAAGGTTTATCAATTTTTACCATAACTAATGATTCTATGCTCTTATGAGGAAACATCAATTTTTACCTATATACCTCTGTTTAACTATAAGAGTATGCAAGTAAATATATAAATATATATATAGATATTAATTTTTATATATATATTTATATATTTATACATATATTTATATATTTCTATACGAATCTATATATATTAGTCCATTTATAGTTATATGCCTAAGTAAATGTATATAATTTATATATATACTGAAACATATCTAATATGAAGATATACTTTTACAACTGTATGCAAACCCTATAGTATATGATTATATCAATATAGATAACAATCTCTAATAATCTAAGTATATGTTTATCAAGATCTATGCTTATAATTTTACCTAAAATAATATATATTAAGGGATAAAAGTTAGAGGATGTACAAATGAACTCAAATTTTGTTCATATTAAAATTGAAAGTATTTGACATATCAAACAAATATGTTATAATTCCCAAAGGTTATAAACTATCCAACTTCCATATTCATAATAATTTTGGGCACCACAATCAGTACGAATTTTTTTTTAAAAGACAAGCTGGAATTTTTCAAATCGCAACAAAGGATATAATCCTAATTTAAACAGACTCCATCCTTATTTCAACTAGCAGGATAATGCTTGCTTATATTTCTATGAGAATTTCATTTAAAAATTTCGCTGATCATAGTTTGAAATGATTATTTAGCTAACCCTAGGTTGCTATAGTTTTACATTTTTCCTATACATTCTCCTGCATCTATTTCTACTAATTTATTTCCTAATTGTTTCCATAGAATCATAAATCCAAAATTTAATCGAAACCAAATTATTTTGCAGAAGAGTAGGAATTAGACATTAATAATTAATTGTTATATATATGTTACCTTACCTATCATAACATAGTATAAATTCTGGCTTTTACAGAAAAGTATCATAATGTCCTCCTATTATACTTACGTTAACCTTCGACTATGACTAACTATATATCCCTTATTATAAAAAAACATGAATATCTACTTTATACAGTCCTTCTTCAGACTTACCCCTTTCTTATTTAGCTCTTATATAGTAAATCACAGTTCCACTCCCCTTCATTATTTTTGATAATGATGATAGCAGCTTCCTCTTCCGGATCCTTCAACATTTTTGAGCATTTCAACACAGATAGGGCCACGATGCGGAAATCCTCGAGTTCCATATCATTGAGCAATTCTGGGATGTCGAAACCCTCCTCACGCTAGTATTTTATGAGCCTATCTTTACCCATTTCTTTATTCAACATCTGGAAAAACAAAAATTCCACATTCCTCTGCATCTCTGGCCAGTGAGCATCAAAGGCCCTCTCATCTTTAAAGGAGAGCATTGGAACTCGTTTGTTATTAGGGATTTCCTTCACCAGAGCCACGTCCATCTGCATTGCCAATTTTGCATATGGAACTAGAAGCTGGTTTTTGACACTATGCACCATATTCTCCAACCTGCCAAGAATATCATCAATAAAGATAAGCTTTGTTACTTCCACAACCTCTTCTTTTTTGAAACTAGCGAAGATAGCCAGGGCAAGAAAGATGCCCACAATATTGCCGTTGGTTCTGTAAGTGAAGGAATTATCAAAGTGAGCTTCCCCCATACTCTTCTCAAGCGCCCTCCTTGCAGCCTCTGGTATAGGCTTGAGAATTCTATTCCATCTCTCAGGTTTGATGGCACCTCTAAACGCCATAGCCCGATTATCACTCATTTGGAAAGTTAAAAGCCTGGACTCCATTTACAGAAAGTTTAACTTTCCTGAGAAATTACCTTGTAACTATTAATACTTCGGAATGCCTAGCTCAAGATATAATAAAGGTTATCGATTTCTTCTTCCATACTCTACCATGTCCTATGTCAGTCCCAAAGCCCAAGTGGGCTTCCCATAATGCCTCATAATTATCATAAAGATGACAGGTGGTCTAAAATTTAGCGAAGGCAACTGATTAGATTATATTAATCTTTCAAGTGTGCTCACTGCATAAATCCAATCAGAAAATGAAGTGGCTCAAAGATGAGTTCCCAAGATAATAAATGTCATTAAACTCCAATGATGCGGTGATGACGTATGCTTCTCATGTGAGATCATGAATTTAGTTGGCAATAATCTTTGTCTAAAACTTCAGATTTAAATCTCTATAGGGACCTCAAACCACATAATCAGATTAGAGGCAATTTATATTAAAATTATATTAGTAGCCACGGTGTTACATAGAAGTAAGCAGTGATAATTTATGAGAAAAGAGACCATATTTATTTAAGTATGGATAATATTATGATAAGAAGTGTTTTGATTACTGTATTTCTTATGCGATTAATGAATCTTCTTATAAATTAGGATAAAGAACGCAGAACCTGAAATTGGGTCTACTATAGGGAAAAAAAATTTGAGGATAAAGATATGTATATACCCACGTACCTAACTACATTCCCATATAAGCACATATATACATATTTATGATTGACATATCTATGCTCATATGTACATACATATATACTTATATGTTAATGTACCTACGTATTTACCCATATACATATTTTTATAGTAGACTAGGGTTTTATTTAATCGATGATAGGTTAAGGGAATGGTGAGAAGATATTAGGTAAGGCATTGCAATGACGCCTCAACTAAGGTTACTTAGAGATTTTTGAAGGGGGAGTATTAAGTGATTTATATTGATTAATATGTTATATTAGAGATTTCTTATAGAATTAATCTTTAGATAAGATAATTATAATACCCTAACCTATATGATGATAACTACTTAAGGATTCTGATTTTGGGTGGTGGCACCACTGGAGGGAAGAAAAAACTCCCTTCACTCCAAGATTGGAAAATTTCCTTATAGATATGTTTCATTGTGATATTGGAGAATTCTTACTTAGCATAATCTTTATGCTACAAGAGTTTAAACAACTAGCTTAAACCTCCTTTGCTGCTATAATGGGCTTAAACCCTAGCATAAAACAGTTTTAAAGTGGGGAAATGTCATGAAAACTGTAAAAGTATTATTTGAAAAGCATCTCAGCCTAAATTTAGATCCCTATTTTATACTTTTAATTGTTTACCTATTTATATCCACTTTATTTTGTTTACTTCTTCTGTTGAGGGTCTATTAGTTGTTCTTTTTGAAAATTTTCTATAGCCAGATTAGCTAATTCATCTGCCCGGTAATTACCCTCCCTATAGATATGGTTAATCATAATTTGTTTAAAGGAGTCGCATAATGACAGTGCTGAAGACAGAAAGGAGTCTAATCTCCAATTTAGAAGAGAACCTTTCCTAAGGGCATTAATAATAATAGCAGAATCTCCTTCAATATCCAACCTTTTTATGCCTAAGTTATGACAGAGAGATAAACCTTCCACTACAGCCTCAACCTCAACCTTGTTATTTGTCTCCTTACCTATAAATTTACATCATTGGGCTATTTCCATTCCTTTTGAGTCATGGATACTGCATCCTATTCCTGCTAGACTTGGATTACCGCAGGATGCCCCATCGAAGTTAAGTTTGAACCACCCATCCTGGGGAGGAGACCAGGAACATGATCTCCAATTTTCCTGGTGTGGGTCCTCCCCATTACCTATGATAGGGGGAATTTTAAGTCTAATCCATTTATTCCTCATTCTTCTATCCCAATGTGTCATAATTACTCCCTTATTATTACATTTCATAAATTTATTATTGGCCACTTCAATTATAGAGCTTTCAATTTTATTTATTAGGCTGGGAACATCCATCTTGGAATCCTGAAAAATTCTCCTGTTCCTCTCTTTCCATAATTCCCAAAGAATTATAGAAGGAGACAGAGGCCATAAGAGAGAATAGATGGAGTCTTTATTAATATGTGGCCAAGATACCAGAAGATCTGAGATCCGGTTAGGGAAGGCCGACTTCCAATTGAGTTTATCACAGAGCCAGTCCCATATTTTCCTTGAGAAGGAGCATTCTAGGAGTAAATGGTCCAAAGATTCTTCTTTTATTTCATAAAAAGAACACCTACTCGGGCCATTATATCCCATACATTGGAATCTCTCAGTAGTCAAAATTCTCTTGTTCCAAACTAGCCAAGTAAAGAAACCTGCTTTAGGCATAGAGTAATTACCCCATAGTAGATTATAGGGAGGGGGGTCATTTTGAATTATATTTTTAGATCTGAGATGATTATAACCATCTTTTATTTTATATCGACCCATCTTATTCCCATCCCATATAAGTCTATCCGATTATTTTTTGAAAATGATATTCCTAGATGCAAGAATTGATTTAATTTTTTCAACTTTCATTCTAGGTAACAATAGACCATCCCATTCTTTCCATTTCCAGCCCTCTTTAGAATTTTTATCAAAGGTTACATAATCTCTTACCTTAGTACCCCAAGAAGATTCCATGATGTCTTTAGATATGGACCAGTCTCCTAAATGACAAATAGCTGGGTGTCCCTCCCATGAGTCAGTCCAGAATAAAGCATCTTCACCCAGACCAATATTCCAAGTGATATTACCTTGAATTATCGATTTACAGTCCAACATAAAATTCCATATTCTTGAACCTCTAGGGGGTTTAGATTCTCTTAAGATATTAATAGGATACGGTTGGTTTAAATATTTGTGTGAAAGTATCTTGACCCATTTGAGGGTGGGTGAGTTGATAATTTTCCACACAAGTTTAGACTCAATAGCTTTACTTTGAAACTTAAGGTTTCTGAGTCCCACACCTCCTTCATGTTTAGGCCTACATACCTTATCCCATGCAATGAGGGCAGTTTTCTATTTTTCCACTGTCCCTTGCCAGAAGAATGATCTGAAATCCTATTAAGTTCATTATGTTCTTTAGCTGGGAGATCAACACAAGCTAATTGGTAAAGAGGGATAGCTGAGAGAACAGATTGAATCAGGATGGTTCTCCCCGTTGAGGAAAACCATTTACCTTTCCATGAACACATTTTTCTTTTAATCTTCTCTATAGCGTGATTCCAACCAGTAACAGATCTGGAATCAAAATCCAAATATAATCCTAAATATTTGCAAGGAAGGGAGCCTTTTTTAAAATTTTAAAATTGACAAATATCATTTTCATGAGAGGTAATTGTATTAAAAAAGAAGATTTCCAATTTTTCCATATTAATTTCCTGTCCAAAAATAGATGAAAACTTATCAAGAATGACTTTAAATCCCCTCGCCTCTCCGGTAGAGCTTTCCCCATACAACATTGTATCATCTACAAACTATTGATGGGTGATAGGATCAGTCCCACAAGTAATTTGGATACCCTGAATAAGTTTATCTTCCCTAGCTTTACTAATATTTCGCCCTAAGGCTTCTACCATAATTATAAAGAGGAAAGGGGATATCGGATCTCCTTGAAAAATACCTCTAGAAATACCAAAAAAATCCTAAGGAAAACCATTGACCAGGATAGAGAATTTAGGGGAAGAGATGTGAGTTCTTATTAGGTTTACCCATCTTTTATCAAAACCAAAGGCTAGCAGGAAGTTTGTTAAAAAAACCTAATCGACTTTGTCATATGCTTTTTTAATGTCTAATTTAATCAACATACTAGGTTTCTTGTTGTTTTTTATAAAGTGTATTGCCTCTTAGGCGATTATAATACCATCATAAATTGAGCGTCCCGGAACAAAACCAGACTGTTCCTCGCTTATGATGTATGGGAGAATTTTTTGGAGTCTACTTGCCATAGTTTTAGAGAAGAGTTTATATAAGGTATTACAGAGAGCAATAGGCCAAAAGTCATTGAAAGTTTTTGGGTTTAATTTTTTAGGGATAAGTGTTATGAAAGTGTTATTAACCTCTTTAAGTAGGTTCCCTGAATTCCTAATCCCATCTAATGCATCCATTATCTCATCTCCCATGAAGTGCCAACATTTTTGAAAAAAACATGTTGGGAAGCCATCAAGTCCAGGAGATTTATCCGGGTTCATTTTATTCAGAGTGGCTTCTACTTCTTCTTTAGAGATTCTAGCCATAAATTGCTGGTTTTGTTCCTTAGAAATAATCTTTTGGATATTGTTTAGAATACAAGAATTTGAATTTGGTAGAGCATCCTTAACCTAAATCTCTTTGAAATACTCTAAAGCTACCTTTTCTATTTCATTCGGATCCTCGATCCAATTATTTTTGTTTCCTTTGATAGATGTTATCCTATTAATACTTCTTCATTGCTTGGTACTATTGTGAAAATTTTTAGTATTCTTATCTCCCTCTGCTAACCAGGTTTCCCTAGATTTCTGCCACCAATAGATCTCTTCTTTAGCTAATACATCCTCATATTTCTTCATAAGAAGTTTCCCTTCTTCGTAAAGGGCCACATCCATCCCTTTTAACATTACCATATCATTTAAGGCTTGCATTTCCGTTTCAAGGGACAATTTTATCTAAAAAATATTGCCAAAGCTGTCTTTATTTCATGCTTTTAATCTCAGTTTGATGATTTTCAGTTTACTAACTATTTGATATAGCTTGGATCCCGTAATAATAGTCTCCTCCCACCAATCCTTAATCATTTCTAAGAAACCTTCATTTTTTAACCACATCTGTTCAAACTTAAAAGGACAATTTTCTGGACTTCTATCTGTTATTATTTTTAATTCTACTGGAAAGTGATCAGAACCTAAGAATGGAAGAACCTTCGCTGCTAATATGAATGGAAGTTGAGACAAGTCTCTTTTAACAAACAAATGATCTAATTTTTCAGCTATAGAACTAAAACCTTTCCTTCTATTATTCCATGTGTAAAAATCATCAGTTGTAGCTATTTCACATAGCTGATTTTTGTTAATCCAATCATTGAAGTTCATGGAAGCTTTTGATAGAAGGGCCGAGCCTCCCCTTTTTTCTGAAATCTTTCTAATGGTATTAAAATCTCCTCCAATTATTACTATATCTTGACCAAATTCCCTAAGTTTTATTTCAATTTCATTCCATACTATTTCCTTATCTTTGCTTAAAATGGGACCATAGATATTAATGACATAGAGTTTAGTGTTTGATCTGAGACTGGACACCTTACCACAACACCAATTAGCATGTTCCTCTAAACCTGAAAGAGAAATAGATCTGGGATCCTAGATAAATCCTACTCCTCTGAAGGCACGAGAGGCTGAAACTCCCCAAATTTCTCTAACCCCTAGTTTTTTGTTAAGTAACTTATATCTAGATTGGTCTAGTTTGGTTTCTTGTAATAAGAGAATATCTAGATGAAAATTTGAAATATTGCGCAAGAGAATGCGTTGTTTGTTAGGGGCGTTTAAACCCCTAACATTCCATGTTAGGAAATTCATAATGAATTGGGAAGGAACTTCCCCTTCCCAGCATTAAAAATATCAGTTAATTTCACCTGGCCACTCGCAGCCCCAGCTAGGGATTGCAATTCTTTAAAAGATTTCCTCCCATGTTTACGGAGGATTTTCGCACAATCCGGAGAATCCTTGCTAGGTAAAGAAGAATCTAGGCCTAGGGTTGGGATAATATTCTCATTAAGTTTATCTTATTCTTCAAGGAAGAATTTTAACTCTGCTTTTGTAAGAGGGGAGTCCTGCTCCAGACATTCCTCAATTAAGAGATGTCTTTGTTGATCAACTTCTTCCTCATCACAAATTTCATCTAGAAATCTATTCATCAGTTCATCTATTAGACTTTCCCCTATATAATCTGAGATAAACCTTACTTCCTCCAAAATCTTATTTGTATCCTCTATTGTGTCTAAGGTTGGGTCAACTAAGGAATCCTTAATTGGTGATAGGGTTACAGCAGAAGGAGAATAGGGAAAACTATATATTTCTCTTGGAATTATGCTCCGTAAGGAATCAGAATGAGAAGAAAGTGATTCCTTTGATTCCAAGTTGTCATGGGTAACTACATCAATCTCAACATCTAGACACGATATTGAAGGGGGAGATGAGGTTGCTGGGAATATGCCACTTTTTAAAATGGAATTGGATTCTATAGGAATATCTACCCTTGCTCCCAATAAGGACTCGGATGTTTGTGGTGATACAATCTCAGTATCATCAAATACATTTTTTCCATTAGAAGGGGTTTGCCAAAATTTTAGATGTTTTTTCTTGTTGGGGTTTGATGAAATTAATGGGGTAGCTACCTCGACTGAAGAAGACTCAGCCAAAACAACCTTATTTACCTCTGTAAATGTTACAATTGACCTAACTTGATCCATTATACTTGCCCTGATTCTATCCTCTTCTATATAAACATTAGCAGAACAAGAACTCACTTGGGGAGATCCAACTATCTGATATCTTCCTAAAATTTCTATTGAAGTAAGAGGGAGCAAATTCAGGGGAGGAGAAGCCTCATTTTTTGATTCAAAAGGGAGATGGTTCTGACTGGTCAAAGAAAGTTGCTGGCTAGTCCTAGTATTAGGAATCAAAACATTAATTTTAGTTACAGACCCATGCAATATGTCAAGAGGGGTGGTAACCAGATTTGGGACTAAACTGATATTATCGCTGTGATCAAGTGGGAGATGCAAGGAAAGGTACCCCGCAGATCCCAGCGAGGCCATAGTAAAATTAGGGCTTCTAGGAGGTACCATTAGAGCATCACCATAGAGGGGCATATGGGAGATAGTAGGATTGTTTTGCAATAAGGGCCTACCATCTTCAAAGTTATGTACCTCTAAGTCTGCTAAATTACTCACATTAACAACCTCAATTCCATCTTTCCTCAAAGATTCATTGTATTCCTTTATGCTGATGTCTTTGTTATCTAGGTTAACATTTAGGGTCATCTCAGGGAGGGGCCATTTTCTTGAAGACTGATTTTCAAGAAAAAAACCACTTGTCTCCAAATTAAATTTGACTGCGACTAGAGGGTTAGCTAGCGGTGGTCTAGCCAGGGTTTTTGATAATCTTGGAGGAGAGCAAAATTCGGGGTTAATGAAGTAACTACCTCAGCTGGATTTTAATTCAAGAGAGTCTAGGTTTGAAACAAAGTTATCTATACTAATAGAAACTTTGACACACGAATTATCTAGGAAAGAATGATCTAAATCTATGAAATTTCCTAGTTTGCTAGCTATATCCTTAATGATTTGGCTATGGAGAAATTCCACTGGGAGATTTGGAAGGGAGACCCATCGGATTATTTTTAAATTACTAACTTCCATGGGGTCAAAATTAGGGCACCAGTTTAGAAATAAGAAACCATAATTACAAAAGTCTGGACATCTACCCTCTAAAAATGTATTTTTTAAATCTAGGTCCTTGCATTCAATAAATAGGAAATCATTTTTTAGAAGCATTATACTTACCTGATTCTGGAAACATTCTGAAAACCATTTAGCAATACAGGATGAAGACCAACCATCACCAAGCCATCTTTCAAAGACTCCATATTATGCACAATGTTTAGACATTCCATCAACAAAAATAGGGTTAATAACTACTTGCTTACACGGGTTTTGTATGGGATGATAATGCGGTGGATTATCTTCAATGTGATGCAATCTAGGTTCTGAGGAAACATTCAGCTTTGATCTTATTTTGGTCAAATCCAAGTTATTTGCCTGCGAGAAGAAACCATGCTTTCTTTTATGCGGCAGTGTATAAATGCCATTACTATTCCCAGGCCTAGCTTTCTTCCTGAGGGCTGCTTTCATCTTTTTTTCCCCATCGAAAGGCAGAGGTTTTACCAGATGTGGTCCTCAGTGTGGAGGAGTGTAGGTTTTAATTGAAATCACAGGAGAAGGCAGCATTGGAAGATTTTTAACCCTACTTTGGGTCTCAGGTAGCTTACTAACCTCTTTACATATTGCATTATCATTAACCAAGCAAGGCTTGAGGACAGAGCCATGGGGCGGTGAGACTGGAGTAGCCCTTGGGCAAAGTAGATGACTAAAATTGTTCTTGAGGGGAATGCAAAAAGAAGATTTGTGGGCATGACAATCTGGGGACTGAGCCCTTATCTTGAAGTTTTTGGCCCTTTTTGTGTTTTGCCTCGACACTGGAATCCAAGGGTTCACATCGAATGGGATGGATAGCTCCCATGGAGAAGCCCTAGGGATAATCCTAGGGGAGGACTGTCCAACAAAATCGCCATTTGAAACCCGATAGTTTGCGATACCTGAAGCATATTTGGTATTATTGAAAATATAGATCTGCTTCTCTAGTTTTTCGATCGTCCAAATGCGCAAGTTTTTATAGAGCAGAGCCATTTTTTTAATACTTGTATATATTTTGTAAATGTGGTGTGTGGAGTTTGTGTGTGAAGAGAAGCCATGAGAATAATCAGGCCCTAGGCGAGTACTGTGTATTTTTGCTAGGAAGTCTGAACAGTGCAAAGGCAATAAGATTTTCTTATGGATTGGTGTGTGATAATCTTTGGTAGAGGTGTGTAGGGGCATGTATCTCAGACATGTGGATGCAATGAGAAGAGTAGAGGAGGTCATTAGAGTACTGATTGAAATCCAAGAAGACAAACCAATATACATGCCCTAGAAACCCTTAAATATAGGGGTTTGGTGGAAGTCCAGTGTATAGACAAACTGGGGAGCTAAAACCTTGAAAATCCTAGAGCCTAGGATAGTTATACAAGGAATCCATAAATGGTTCATAGGGTTGTTAAGGGATTTTGTGAGTAAATCCAAGATTACTATGTGTAGGAGGGCTAATTAGGTGTAAAAGGCTACAAGGCCTTAAAACTTGGAAATCAAGATCCCGATAGAAACCAAGTTGAAAGATCCATCAAATTGGATCAAGTGAAGTTGAAAGATACCTAGGAGTGGTCAGGAATCCTAGCACTATTGAGGTTAGGTCAGTTTGGGAAGAAGGTGGCCAGGACAAGCCTATGGATGTATGAGGAAGTACTTAGAGATAATTTGAAGTTGTTGGAGAGCTCCAAGGGAGATAGGGGATCAGGGAGTTATCCTCTAGTTAGGGTGGCGATAGGAACCCTAAGAAGACCAAAGAAGGTCTTGAAAAGAGAAAGAAAGCTCTAGGAGTTGGAGCTCCCCAGCAGTACATGATCAATTCATTTGTATGGAAAAGCCTCTCAAGATTACAAAGGAGCTAATCAATAGAGTTACTAGATTTTATGATAATGTTGAAGCACCTACTCTACGAACTATTGCTACAAATTTGGTTTCTCATTTAACTGAATCCAAGAAGGATCACCAATCCATGACTATCAAGGATATAATTGACAAGGAAGTGAGATTCAATTCAGTGGTGATATGATAGAAAGTATATCAGTCTAGTTGGTTGAATAGTGTACCTGGTGGAGCTATTCATGTTGCATACATGATGGTGAACGAACATGCAAAATATGATCTTTGTGAGATGTTGAGGAGTAAATTCTTAGTGAACATGGAGAAGATCAAGAAAGATAAGAAGCAATCATTCAAATATGGATCACTCATTGTATGTATGTTCTTTTACTTGCAGAATCATTTTCATGGAATAGGTTTTATTACATGGTCAAAGGATAGACTGGTAGTAATGCAGTTTAAGAAATACATAAGGACTTTAGGAAATGATTTTAATTTGGTTATGTGGGGCTACTCTTAAATATTTTCAAAGAAAAATGCACTTAAGAGAAAGAATCCCAACCGGTATTGTTAAGAAGTAGAAAAATGATATATGTTTTCTAGTAGATACACATACCTATATGTTGCAAGAAATGCAACCTAGAACATGTTGGATACCTTCTATGGGTTATGAAGTTGATGGTGATCTAGTCACTATTCATGCTGATGTTTTAATATCAAAACCTTTTGATACTTCAACACCTAGGTTTGGAACTTATGAAGAATCATCATTGAAAATTCATAATGAATTAAGAGCACATGTAATCCAAAGAAAGATTAGGAAACAAGTTGACAATATAGCCAAAATGAGTGGCATCACACTTGGAATGATGATAAAACTTAGAAAGAAAATGGAGAGTAAGGAAGCAAACAGATCTACTACAAGAGTCAAGGCTACTGAAGTTGAAATGGAAGAGGTTACACCTCAAATAGTTACAAGGAGTTTAGTGTCGAGACAAACAACATCTAATTCTACTAATCCTATTAAATCAAAGTTAGCAAAGGAGACACCTGAGACTATTCAAAGAACTTACAGAAGAAAGAAAGAAATGACATCAAGCTAGAAAGAATCAAAGAGTAAGAAAGGAGGTAAAGAAAAGGCTAAAGAAGAAAAGATTGAAACTAAGTCTGAGAAGAAGTCTACATTTGTTGAAACTGATAAAAGTGACGATGATGTTAATCTTGAGAACATTGTTAAAGATATTAAGAAAAATGGAAAAATGATAGAAGTATGGACTCACTTTGATAAATTTGATAGTGAAGAGAAAGAAAAGATAAAAGATGTAGTTGTAGAAAGTCTACATACCTTTTGGAAATCACCTAGTAACCTATACAAAGTTTTACCTAAAGAACTATTTAATACAGTTGAAAAAAGATGGAGAGAAGCTTTGAAGATTGACAGAGTAATGATGGAACAAGAAATTGCACTTTTACAACCTGAATCATCTACCAAACTACTAGAGTTAACAATTAAAGCAATGAGAGAAGAATCCAAGACAAGGAACAAAGTTACAATAATTCTCGTTGGAGATACACAATCGGTAAGAAATGAGACAGTGGATTTATTGAAAATTTTTGTGAACTTTGAGACTTTTGCTGTAGTCAATTTGGTTGAAGAGAAAATAAAAGCACACGAGAGAGAAAATGAAGAGATTAATGATGTCATAGATAATGTTATCTCTGATATCCTAGAGCAGACATAGAACATTGAAATTGAAATTAATGTTAAAGCACTGAAAGAAAATATTTCTCAGGAAGAGACAAGTCATAAGGATGATGAGGATATGCTTTCAGTAAAGAGGAAACTTAATCTAACAGGTGAAGGAAACACAATGAAGAAGATAAAAACAAATAATCCTCTAACTAGTTTAGTTTTAGCATACACTGCTAAGGTGAAAATGATTTCATACAACATGAAGAAGTTGCAAGAAGAGAAAGATAATAGAATATTATCACTTATGGAGTTGCATACCTATCTAGATCGCACCATGGAGCACATGCAACAAAATGTGAGTTATGCAAAATCAATACTAAGCAAGAGGTGAGAAATTTGAATGATATGGAAGGAAAAACATCGGTTATACATGGACATATTTTATCTATGGAACAATTACAAGAGTCAGGGGAAAAGTCATTAGAGACTGCAAAGTCAAATTTCAAGGATGTTTTTGATAGAATGCAATTTTGGTAAGTACTTATAATGCTTTGTCATTATTGAAAAAAGGGGGAGAATGATGTGTATTGTATTGTATGGGAGAATGATGTAATGATGTGTGATATCATGAGTAATTTAAGTGGAGTATGATTTGAGGATGATATTATAGTATGTATGCAATGTAAGATTTTTGAGATGATTTTCAAAAGATTTTGCCATTAATGCCAAATGGGGATATTGTTGGAACTATGATAGTTTTGGAGGAGATATGCAGAGTGTCATGAGTAGATGCATAATTGGTGGTCCTTGATGGAAATGTATTCATTTATCATGATTACAGTGATCAGTAAGAACTGTACATGATCAATAAAGGGAAGATCAACTACGTATGTTGACTGGTGTTCAGGAAGAACAATATCAAATACATATTGTGGTAACGGTCGAGTTGAGGAAAGATTCAGATGTTGTGACTAGAGATAAAATATGTATATGGTATGTGGAATCCATGATTCCAACAACAAAATTTTATCTCAAGTTTTAATTGAATTATGTTTCGAGTGTGAACGCAGTTTACCTATCTGATCACCAATCAAAGTTTTATGTTAATTTGATTAAGGTAGTGGATTTGAGGTTGACATAGTAATTCTAATATTGGTAATACATTTTAAGGATGACATATTGGATGTTTTTGATGCTAATTTCAAGGAGGTTGGCTAATTATTTGAGTCGAATGTGGTGGAAAGTTATAGGTCTTGTGTGACCTAAGGACAATCTATATAAGGAGCACTAAATCGTTTAATTTAGGGTTGCAAATTTATTTTCAGATTGGGAAGTCATGAATTAAAGGAGTAGAGATAAATATAGAATCATGAAGGAAATGAGAAAAAAATATATGATAGGAAATCAAATCCATTCTACAGATCAACAATCTCATTGTTCCCTAACAACTATAGCAAGTCAAATCCCCTAACAGGGTGAAATTTAACATGTTATTATTTGTAAATCCTTTAATAGGGTAGCTTATTATTGAGGTTTAAAATCCTCTAGTGAGGTATATCATAGCTGATCTATTTTTACTCCTAACAATGTACTAATCACTCTTAACAGGGTGAACCCTCAGAAAGGGTATTTCTAGCTCCTAACAGGGAAAACTCATTTACTGCAGTATTGGGCTTGTGGGTGTCATCCAAACCATGTTTTTTTTACCTCTAGAAAGGGTTTCCATGGTAAAAATACCCATGTTATGTGTGTTAAGGTTGTGTATGCTTGACATTTTTTACTGTTATTTGTTTACTTCAGTTATATGCTTTGTGGTTTGGAAGTTGCTAGTGCAGACAGATCGGTGGTTGAAATTGTTCATTACTTATTTGTACTAATTCACCCCCCTCTCAGTCATAATATTTCCAACATAAACACATGCTCAAATTCATTTTTCTAAACATGCACCATTACAAGTGTCTTCTTGTCATGCATTTTCTAACTAAGAAAATTGAAAATCATCACAAACATAGACACAAAGAAAATAAAATCAAAGTATGGTAGAAAGATATAAGATATCAAATAATTATGTTTGAATCATATTATTCTAAAATAAAATCATGCTGATCAAAACCATGAATCTCAATATAGTCATAATAAACCTTTGAACACCTTTATAGTTTAACCTTGGGCTAATGTTGTTGCTTAAGAAAGTGATGCATCAATATCTCTCTCTCTCGAAGTTTTGGTTTGGTTTTGTTCATTTTTGGTAGGTTCTTTTATTCTGATACAAATTTCATGTCAATACAACAATAGGAAAATTAGTATACTTTATTCGTACAAACTTCATGTCATTGTGACAACAGGAAGACAGATAGACAGTTGGAAAAATGGATTTTGATGTTGTTTGTGTTGGAAATATGTTGAGGGTAAGTGACCGGGGCGGAGGGGGGGTGAATCAGGAACCAATAAAACTTAATCATTTTAGTCCTTTATTAGATTATCTAATCTGATTGCATGCAATAAAATATCCACAACACTTGACATAATATTTGGTTACTCAAAAACCTTCCAAATAGAAATTAAAACTGGGGTGGGGATGGTACCCAAAAGATTTATTACTGCAATATAAATTTAGCCTGTTAAAGCTTACAATTGACCACTTCTGATGGCTTACCCTATTAGGAGCAATAAGGACTATTAGGTCCACCTTGTGAAAGGATTTAATACAATACAATTACATAATGCAACTATGTTAGGAGATTTATGAAGGACTGTTAAGTCCACCTTGTTAGAGGATTTTGCTGATGCACCTGTTAGGATAAACCAATAGATGATATTCAATGCAACTCTAATTTTCTAAATAAGATCCAATGATATAAAACTAATCACCTGAATGTGATAGATGAGTCTCTGTCATTCCTTATACCGTTGTAGCCTTTTAAACAATCTGCCACTTCATATTCGCATATACACTTCTTCACATATATTCACACATACATATTTAGATAAACAAAATATTTTATATTTATACCTTATTCAAATAAAATACTTCTATAAGTCAACTTCCATATGATAAATTAATATCAAACAATATAAGCTAAGTCTCCCCAAAACTGTTACTCGGGTCCAGTGATCCACTTGGGAAATATACTGGCACTCGAGCATTATGTTGTCACTCGGGCAGCATACTAAATACTGGCAGTCGGGCTACACTGTGTACTTAGGTCATATTCATCACTTGGGTAATACTGATTACCACTGTCTGCTCGGTCGACACTGCCACTGCTTGGGCTACAATGTAACTACTTGGGTTGCACTGCTAGCTCGGTCAACACTATGATGACTAAGTGTTTTGGCACTAATTGACAATATGTCTTGCCATAAATTCATCAATCTCCCCCTTTGGCATTAGTGACCAAAAAGACTTATCATATCCAGAAAATGTTCAAGCTTTCTAAGTCAAAACTCCCACTTACCATGTGCTTGGGTACTTGCTTGGGTTTTGACAACTGCTTTGCTGCTCGGTTACAACTGACTCAATTTTTGATTTTCCAAAATTATTTTTGTAAGTTTACATATATATATATATATATATATATATATATATATCTTATGTACTTCTCTATTGTACATGTATTTCCT
>MU227089.1:206462-236462 GCA_018584345.1 Thuja plicata | reverse complement strand
CATAGACATAGTTAATTCAAAAATTTTCAAATCTATATTTGTTAGAAAGCTCATTCAGAGTACTTGTGCAATGCAAAATGACATCTCCCTATTCTTCCATTTGAGCCCTGCGCTTGAGCCCCAAAGCCATGAAAATTGTAGATTTTTGTTGGCCTCTACAAATGGCCTCTTATCAGAGGGTTTCGATAGAAACTACTTTCGATAGAAAGTAGTTTTGATAAAAAATAATTAGTTTCGATCGAAACTACTTTCTATCAAAAGTAATTGACTGAAATTTCCATATTCAAGGACTTTTGATAGAAAGTAATTTCTATTGAAAGTCCCTACTTTCAATCAAAAGTACTTTCTAAATCCACTTGCTTTGCACATTTTAGGAGGAATTTCTTCCTCCAAAAAAGTGTAACCCACTATTGTGGGTTCACCCTATACATTTATGCATTACATCCATGTGTGGAAGGAGTTGGCTAATTCAGCCTGCATGTCTGTCAGATACTTGATCTTCACAAAGTGTGCTGAACTTGAACTCGGGTTAAGTGCCAATTGGTTTGCATTTTCCTTCAAATCTGTATCTATCTTTGTCAGCTTTGTCTTTATTTCCATAGTGAATTTGGAAGTATCACTCAACTTTACAAATAATGAAACAACATTTTTTACTATGGTTTCCAGAGAGCTAATAAGAGAGTTTAGATTTACTTGATCAATTGCAATCTTGCTTGCAACATTCTCTAGAACTTTGTTCTCAAAATTCCTTTCTACCTTCTGCAGTAGTTTTTCCTGACCACTTAAATCTTTATTGAACTTGTGGACTATGTCTACAAGTTGGTCCATAATAGAATCATTCTCATTTACTTCTACTTCTAGTGCATCTAGGAATATACCTTTTATGTCCTCTAGCACTAAGTTCCTCTTCTTTTCTGCTCGGAGCTTTTGTTGTGTAGCTCTTTTCTTCCATAGCTCCCCAAGTATATCCATCTTCTCTACTATCAGATTGGATAGACCCCAATTTGGAATCACAATTTCTTCCTCAAGATCAATATCATCAGTGTCTGTTACCTTTTATTTTCCACTGACCTTGGGACTAGGTGAAGGAACAATTTCCTTACCTTTTCCACTATCATCCTTATCTTTTCCTTCCTCAGCTTTCTCCTTAGTATTCAGTTGGAATAGGTCATTGACATTTTTTGCATCAATTGTAGCATCAATTCTCACTGAAGAAACATTCACATTCACCTTCTGTGACTTGGTTAGGTTTATACCAATAGTAGGTAGAGCTTGATGCTCGGTTCCTACTAGTCCAGATATAGATTTTGTATTCTTATCCTTGCTCGGAGATAGATGTTCTATATATATGATTTGGGCAAGGATTCCATCACCTCTACTACAATCTATTCTGCATTGGATTCTTCAATGGTTTCTACCTCTGGTAAATCTACATCATCAATCTTTACCTTGGAGTCTCTACTCGGTGCCTCTGCCTTATCTTCTTCCTTGATTTCAAAGATTGTCTTCCATATCTTTGTTGCAGCTTGCACCACATCCTCTATCTTCTTGTTTAATTTCTGAAAGGTCTGGAACCTTGGAGTGTGATTTCTTTCATATTGGGTCATGGCCTCTTTAATCTCTTTATTTTTCATAGAAGGCATGACTTGCCTCAAGGTTTGTTCTCTAATATCTTTCTCTGTTCGGACAACATTGCTCTAGGGAATAGATATTTCCTTAAACAAGTCTTCAGACATGTGACTCTTCAATTCAGATGGATCATACTTCCATCTTGTCATCTTTTATACAGCTTCTTCCTTGATCTTCTTCTATTCATCCTTAGTTCTGGAAGCATATTTCAGTGATTTTAGAGAGCCCATACCACTACCTTCTCTTAGTTCTTCAATTTTATTCTCAAAGGTAGGTGGAGGCTTCTTGAATACTACTGTATCTTCTTCTTCATCTTCCTTAGGTAGTATGAGTTTCCTTCTAGATCTTCTCTTAGCGATGAGAGGGGTAGAAATCTTCTTCTTCTTCTTCTTCTTCTTCTTCTTCTATATTAATCTCATCTTTTCTTTCTGAGATAGAAGGAGGAGAGTCTAAAGTCTTCCCATACTTCTTTCTAAATTGCTCTAACCTCTTCTTTCCTCTTTTTAGAATCTTAGGAATATCAATCTCTAATGAAATTCTTCTCTTGGCTTCTTCATAGGTACCAAAGTATGGTGCTTTGGGATCAACAAGAGCCTCAATGATATATTTGGTTTTATCTATGTTAACCTCATATGCAAGAGGTTTCACCCATGCAACCCTAGGTTTGACTGCCTGAATATAAAATTTATCATAGTCAACTGGGAAGAAAACATCATCTTTGTAGTCTTCTACCAATTGTTTAGGAATTCTATACCTATTATGCATCTTCTGTTTGAATTCCTCAAAATATGCATCCATGATGCTCTCAAAATTGTCTCCTAGTTCTTCAGTGAAATCATTTATTTGATACACTATGGGTCTGTCCTTTTTCCAAACTATTGTGCCTTTGGAAGGGAAATACTTCTAAATGTGAAAGAATATGCAGACCAAAAGTGAACCAAACTAACATGGATTTGTCTTTGATGCCCGAATGCTTTCCATGTTATTGCTCAATTGGATGAGCTGCAACTTAGCAAGGTCGAATGATAGGTTGTTTTTGACCACCTTGTATTCCAAGTCCACAACCTCACATGGTACACTGTTAGATCAACTAGAACTATAGATTTTGTGAGCAATTACATGAATCCCAAAATTCAATTCCATATTTGTTACTCCATTTAGTCTCATGCCTCTGTCGTCCCACTCGACAAGAGTCTTCTTTGCTTGGTCATCTCCGGGTAGGGTTTTGGTAGCTTTAGACTTGTCTAGCATATGATACCCTGTAACACGGTGTACCATTGTCTTGGTAATCTTCACTGGTTGCTCCATCCATATATGCATGTCATGAACATGGCTCAGAATGAACCTAATCCACTTAACCTGAAAATTATGTGGCATATACATGATATGAGTCAAACCCTTGACTTCTAGGTGTTTATGTTCTGGCTTTAGATTCCCAGCTTCATAGAGTTTATCATATTCTTTATTCATTTCCAATGTACCTAGCTATTGAATTGTACAATGATAGAAGGCTTAGATGTCGTTGATCAACAATACCCTTGGAGGAATTAGGGAATGAGCTCCTATCGGGTCTATCTCCTTTGCAATCATTAGATGAAGCTTAAACTTTGGAGTTTTGTAGATATCATTCCTCACCAACATCTCAGATCATTTCTTAACCTTGCTAGTGGATGTAGACGCCATAATGCTCGGAGGTATGATAAAACTTTGCAACTTAAAACTTTCAAATACAAATTCACTTTGAATTGCTTAAGGCACTAAATCACTCTACAAATTGAAAGCTTTGTAAATAATAAAACTTGCAAATCATCTTTTATAAGATATTTTACCATTGGGTTTTCATTAAATGCTCCGTACATGGTAGCTGGCATAGCTCAGAATGAAGATCGGCTAAGACTAACTTATGCATCCTCAAAACCATACAGCCTGACTTAACTCGGTTAAGGCTATGTAACTCGGGTGATACTGAGATCCTGAATCGTTTAAAACATAATGAGTCCTAGTGCATCAATATGATTATTTGGACTTTCTAGCATGTCTGGAACTGATGTAGGATGGCTTGTATGCATAGTTCCAGTAGTCTCTTTCATATTTATTTGGAGATGGTAGATCCACTCAATTCACTACTTTAGGTGCAATTCAATCCTTCATTGTTTTGATCTGAACTCTCAGGAGATTTCCTTACCCACTGCTGACTCATCCGAGTTCTGATTTTTGAGACTTTTGCTTTGCCTTTCTAAAAACCAGTATCCACTTTTTCTCTATTCATGCAATTCTTTCTTAGATGACTGAGTTGTTTGCATACATAACATATCTTAGTAGGATTCCTTTATCTGAGGTGAGTCTTTACACAATTTGCACCAATATTCCCATATTCACCACAGTGACAAAATCTACTCCATGTGTTGTAATCCCAACCAAAAATTGCTTTAGCTAGTTGTTCAGCAGGGTTCCATTTCTTAGTTCTGCACTCAGAGGATTTGTGACCTTGTTTTCTACAATTGAAACATTTTCCTTCAAACTTAGTTTTCTCATTACATTCGCTTTCCCTATGTCCATGTTTTTTTGCATCCGTAGCATTTACCATTAAACTTTGATTTTCCCTTGCTCCAACACTTGTTTTCTGTGTTCCCTATCTTTCCTTTTTGTGAGGATTCACCTTGTTCATTATAACCTAATCTAGTTTGTCCATGATGTTTGGGTTGATTTTTCTCTGTCAACTTATCCATTCTTACCTGTGAATTCATCATACTCTCATTGGTTTTATTTTCAGTATTGAGATCATTCTGCAGTCTTTCATTTTCTGTCCTCAGATTGATAACTTCTTGATTTACATTTTTGAATTGATTTATCATATATGCTTGCTGAAGAGACAAATGATGGATTTCATTTTATTTTTCCTCTAATATTGTACTTATCAATATTTTGTCTTCATGTTCCATTTCTCTGTCATTTTCTACTTGGCTCTTTTGTTCTATGACTTCACATATTCTAACTAAATGAATTTGTTGTTCTCTCTTCAAATTTTTGACTTCTTCATGTAAATTGAGATTTTTTGCAAGTAGGTATTCAATTGCTACATATAGTTATTTGGAACTTATTTATTTCCATAAGTCTTCAATTCTTTCTTCTATGTAACTTTTGTTATTCATCTGCACTACTAAATATTTTCTTCTTTTTAGGGAAAGAGAGAGCTTCTCCTTGAGTTTTCTGATCTGATCAATGGCCACCTCTACATCTATCTTTTCATTTTCAATGGCTTCCTCCAGTCTGTATATTTCCATTGCCTCTAATCTTTTTCTCAAGCTGTTAAACTTCTGTTAAGAGAACCTTCTGCTCTGATACCAATTGTTGGAAATATCTTGAGGCTAAGTGACTGAGAGGGGGGGGGGTGAATCAGGAACCATTAAAACTTAACCCTTTTAGTCCTTTATTAGATTATCTAATCTAATTGCATGCATGAAATGAAAAGCAATAAAAAATCCACAGCACTTGAAACAATATTAGGTTACCCAGAAACCTTCCAAATAGAAAGTAAAACTGGGGTGGGGATGGTACCCACAAGATTTATTACTGCAGTATAAATTTAGCCTATTAAAGCTTACAATTGACCACTTTTGATGGAATTCCCTGTTAGGAACAATAAGGACTATTAGATCCACCTTGTGAAAGGATTTAATACAATATAATTAAGTAATGCAACTCTGTTAGGAGATTTATGAAGGACTGTTAAGTCCACCTTGTTAGAGGATTTTGCTGATGCACCTGTTAGTCTGAACCAGTAGATGATCTTCAATGCAACTCTGATTTGTTGAATAACATCCAGTGATATAAAACTAATCACCTGAATGTGATAGATGAGTCTTTGATGTTCCTTATACTGTTGTAGCCTTTTAAACAATCCGCCACTTCATATTCACATATACACTTCTTCACATATATTCACACATACATATTTGGATAAACAAAATAATTTATAGTTATACCTTATCCAAATAAAATACTTATGTAAGTCGGCTTCCATATGATAAATTAATATCAAACACTATAAGCTAAGTCAGCCCAAAATTGTTACTCGGGTCCAGTGATCCACTCGGGCAATATACTAGCACTCAGGCATTATCTTGTTACTCGGGCAACACACTAAATACTGGCACTCAGGCATTATGCTGTTACTTGGGAAACATACTAAATATTGGCACTCAGGCTACACTGTGTACTTAGGTCATATTGACCACTTGGGTAATACAGATTACCACAGTCTACTCGGTCGACACTCCTGCTCAGGTTATAATGTAACTGCTTGAGTTGCACTGCTGGCTTGGTCAACACTGTGATGACTAAGTGTTTTGGAACTAATTGACAATATGTCTTGCCATAAGGTCATCAGTTTTTTCATTGTTGGAATTTAAATAGTTTCTCAACAACCTCCTTAGTCGATATAGGGGAAGTTAATAGTTTTGGGAAAGGGGTTGTTTCACGGCGGAATTGAAAAGAAACATTATTTGAAGGGGAAATTTGTTTGTCAGAAAATAAAGATATGAAAATCAACAGTAAATACAAAGATGATTGTATCAAGTGGTTTTGTTATTTTGTATGTCCGTGTATTAGAGTGAATGAAAATATGATTCCTAAAGGGGAATCAAAACATTATGTAGTTCTGATAAATTTATCTTTGAACATTCAACTGTCAATAATTTTTTTGTAAAATTTCTAAAGTATCATATTCCTGTCTTTTTTGTTCTTTTATTTTTTGTGTATGTATGTTTTTGGCACTTTGTTGTTAGGAGGGAAAAGTTATTGGGTTTTAGTTTGTGATTATGAGAAAAAATTTCATCAATTGGATAGGTTATCAATTTCTTGGTTATTTTTCATTATGTTCATTCACTATAATAATTGTTTCATACACTTGATTATATGTTAAATATCTAAAAACTATCATTTTTTGGGTAGTTTCCTATCACTATTTTGACAAGTAGCCTGCAAAAATTTGTTATTGTTTTAAGGCATAGTATGTGTGGGTGTGGGTGTGAACCATTAGATTTGTATAATAATATTTTTGTGTGGGATTGTTTCCATCAAGTGGTATCAGAGCCCAAAAGGTCTGAGCAAGTAAATTGAATCTTTTTATCAAACCTTAGTGAATGGTGAAGTATGCGTATGACAATTTAATGTTTATGGAATCTTAGAAAGATTGGTGTGTAGAAGAATGATAGGGCACCAAAATACTAAGAAAGATAAAATGAGAAGAGCACTAGGTGAGGTATAAAGAAGTCAAGAAAGAGAAAGAAATATGTAGCGATGAACAAAGAAAGAAAGTCTCAAAATAAAAGACAAGAAGAAAGATAATGTGGAAAACATGATGCAGAGTTTGAAAGAGAATTGGCAGAGTTGTGAAAGGATTTTGAGAAGTGCAAGGTTTGGTAGAGCAATGTCTTGAGGAAAGAAGCCAAGATTATGTATGGGTTTTGCCAATGATAAAGAAGGTGAAATGACCTATAGAGGTTCTTGTGAAGAAAATAAGGGAAAAAATAGCTACCTTAAGAGTAGAAGATAAGAGTATGAGAAAATCCCTGAGGGGTTTGGATAGAAAAAGGTTGTTAAGAGTAGAGTGTACACTCAAAGTGGCGAAGGAAGTTTTCATTGTGGAGAATATGAAGGAAAATGAGAAATAATGGAGAGAAGAAGTGTATAAAGAAGCACTCAAAAGAAGTCAATAAGAGAGGAAAGTGTCAATGAAGGAGGAACTCGTGGAGATATGTTGGCCTCTTATTTTATTTGTTAATGTTGTTTTTGAGTATGTATTTAATTCTATGAGATTTCTTGTGAGGAAGGTAAAGAAGAAGACCTTGAATGTGACAAAAGAAGGGGAAAGTGAAGCATCTATCAAAAGAGTTGAGGATAAAAGAAAGAGAAGAAAAGTTGTAGCAGTCAACCAAGAAGACATGAGGGAATCATATGCATAAGAGGTACTTTGTAAGGTATCTAAAAATGAAGTGGATGACATTGATATTCTCTAATATTATAATGAAGAATTTGAATATGCCCTAAAGTTTTATGATGCTTTAGAAGATCTTGCGGTTGAAGGAAAATAAATTTACAAAATGGGAAAATTGACAAGAATGAAGGAGAATCTGGCCAAAAATATATTGCAAAGGTAAATAGAAGTGAGAATGTTGATCTTGGTCATATATGTGGATATAAGAATATAAATATGCAAGTTAAAAGATAGAATTAAATAGGAGAGTTTCCAAAACTTATTTGGGATCATGATTATATAACACCAATTTGGAAAAAGAAATTGATTGTTGAAGGCATGCATTTAAAAGGTAAGAAATAATGCATTTTTTATAGTGAGGGTGCTAACAAACAGGTACAAAGAATGAAAGATATGATGAAGAAAAATTGGAGATAAGATTCTAGGGTGAGTTGGAAAGAAAGGAGGCATAGAGAAGATGCTTCTAGACACAAATAAGATCATGGATTATGGGAAAAGGGGACAACAATAAAAAGACATCAACATAAAGCTATGGAAACCAAAGTGTGGAAGGTTAAGAAAAAACAAAGAGATGGTGATGTTATATGACAAGGTGGTAGAAATCACTACAAAAGAGTGGAAGCTGTCAAGAAAATATTGATTTTTGGAGTGAAGAGGAGAAGGTATTTGCAGTAGGAACATGTACTATAGAGGGCATGAAAGAAACAAATGAAGATGAAAAGATAAGGGTATAAATGGTTGAAAATGAAAAGTGAAGCATGAAGTTTTAGAAATTTTAGAGGTTGAAGAAACTCCAATGGCTTTAGGAGGTTTTGTGTTTGACAAAGATCCTAGAGGAAAGAATAGAAATGATAATGCATACTTGGTGCAAAAGATAGAAGCAAAGGAAGAAGTTGTTGAAGAAAAAGTGGTAATATTTCAGATTTTAAATAATGATTATGTTTGTAAATATTTGAATAAATTTATCAAAGGAAATATTTTACAAGAATAGGATGAAAATGATATGGAAGTGAATAGTGATTATGAGAAATTTTAGCGTGAGATTAAACTTTGGAGGCTTGTAGATGAAAAAGAAATGAGAAGAAGAAGATACAAGGAAAAGAAGGGAGACAAACAAAGGCAAGTTGGACATTTTAGAATGTATAAATACAAGTATATATGGAGTGGATTCAAGAAACAAAGTGGATAAGAGTAATGAAAGGAAAGAATGTACAACAGACATAAGGGATGATGAGGAATTGAAAGGTGAAATATAGAAAGAATATGCAGATGAAGAACCAAAAGCAAGCATTGGGGAAGCAGTAGAAGAAAAAAAATGCACAAGGAAGAGATCACAAAGAGAGAATTGAAAGAGAGGGTGGAAAATAGCATAATAGCATATGACAGAGCAATAAAAATTAAAAAGAAAAAATGCAAATAGCGGTATGATGAATTTGTTGCAGCAATAACATTAAAAGGTGGAGCACTAAAAAAAGCACAGTGAAGATGATACGTGAACAGAATTAGAAGAAATATAACAAGAATGGAAAGGAAAAATGGAAGTGTTGAATACAATTGAGAAAATGAAAAGACACAAAGATGAAGGTTGTAGTAGAGGATAAAAAAATTGTTGCAGCAAAGAAGGAATATGGAGTAGTGTATTAAAAAATTAGTGGTGTTTTTTTGAGGCTTAATACATATAAGGAAGTGGAAGATGAATGGATGTTGGATATTGGAGAAGAGAGGTTGGAAATAGTGATAGATGAAGTTGTGGAAGGTGGAGATTAGATAGTAAGTGCAGATATAATAGATGTTGATTAGGTGGAAATGTCACTGTATGGAGAGAGTGAGTTTGAAGATATGAAAATCTTAAATTTCTATATACATATTTATGTTGATGAATGAGTGAGTAGAGATTGGAGGAGAATGGTAAGCGATGGAAATAATCTCATGAGGGAAAAACAAATAAGTGAGAAAATCAGTGGGAGGAATATGGTAGTAAAACTTAAGAGATGTTGGAAAAAGAGAAATAAGGGATTGAGGAAAAGTTGTTTTCATTGTTAAACCCATGTGCCGGAGCACATGGTCTCTTTTTTCTCCTTGAGAGTTTGAGGCAGGAGCATCCCTCTCTCTCTATCTCTCCAAGTTTTGGTTTGTTTTTGTTCAATTTTGGTAGATTACTTTATGTTCATACATAGATCATGTCAATATAATGAAAATAAAACTAATAGACTATATTGGTATAGGCTTCATGTCACTACGATGACAAGAAGATAGACAAACAATTGGAAAAATGATTTTTGCTATTGTTTGTTCATTGATGGAAGTTAAATGGTTTCTAAACAACCTCCTTAGTGGATAAGGGAATTTAATAGTTTTGGGAATGGGTTTGGTTCATGGTGGAGTTGACAAGAAGTATTATTTTAAAGGAAAAGTTGTCTGTCAAAAAAAGAGGGATATGCAAGCCAATAGTAAATACAGAGATGAATGTCTGAACTATTTTTTTTATTTTGTAAGTCTGTATATTGGAGTGAATAAAAATATGATTCCTAAAGGGGAATCAAAAAAATTATGCAGTTATGATAAATGTATCTTTCAAGATTCTATTGTTAATAAATTCTGTTAAATTTCTGAACTGTCATATTCTTGTCTTTTTTGTTCTTTTATTTTCTGTGTATGTATGTTTCTGACACTCTGTTGTTAGGAGGGAAGAGTTATTGGGTTTTAGTTTATAATTATGGTAAACATTGCCTCAAGTGGATGGGTTATCAATTTCCTTGTTATTTCTCATTCTGTTAATTCACTGTAATACTTGTTGCATACACTTGATTATATGTTAAATATATGAAAATGTCATTTTTTTGGGCAATTTCCTGTCACCATTTTGGTACAAGAAGCCTACATAAATATGTTATTGTTTGAAGGAATAATATGTGTGTGCGCGTGTGAACCATAAAATTGGTATCAGAGGATTGTCGTGTTGGATTATTTCCATTAGAAATCTAATAGAATAACTATATAGATTTTCAAGATAATAATAGATATTCAACAAGATACAATTAGTAAACATCATCATAATTAGTTGTAAAATTAGTATTAAATGAAATATAATCCATATAAGTGATGGGTAATGTATCAAATGCATCATGGACACCATGAACTATGACATCATCACACAATAAAATAACATCAATAAGAGGTAGTGTATGTGGAAATCCAAGCATCATGATGGATATGAAAAGACAATGGATAATTGTAAGATAACTTACCTTCCCTAAATATATCGAATGAGAAGAGTTATAATGTAATAAAAAATCAATACCATACCAAATAAAAAAGGTATTATTATCATAAATCATAGTGGCATAATAAGTGACCTTGGTTAGGAAAGAGGAAAATACTTCCATGAAGAATATATAATAATGTAAATAGAAAAAAATAGATCTAAGCCCTAACAAATGTAAACCAATTTTAGAAATAAAAGATGAACATAACTAGAAATTCCATATCTAAAATGAAAATGAAGAAGTACACCCCAAGGCCAAACCCTATGAGTGCAAGAAATGTTACACTCACCGATTTATGTAGAGTAATTAAATAAACTCTATATTAAATATACTTACGACAACACATGAATAAAATAACCAATCTATCAAAATTAACCTATATAATTGAGCTAAGTTTGGATAAAACATCCAAAAATGTAAAAAATAACATATACAAGAAGAGATTCTTTGTTTTTATGTGTAATTACATAGTATTTTGTCGTAACATGTACTCTCTAATTTTTTTGAGGAATCTAATCTCAAATTTACATCCATCAAAATTTGGTAGATTAGAAATCCTACTATTTTAGGGCTAGGTTCAAAACCACATGTGTGACCTAAATCCCCACATTCACAACTCTAAATCTAGTGCGTGACCTTTAACTTGGTCACAAACTCTGTGTGTGTGTGTGTGGGGGGGGAGGGGGGGGGGGTTACGTGCACGTGCACGTGTGGGAATACATGTGTGCATGTGTACATGTACATGTACATGTGAGTGATACTAAAAAAATTAGTAAAACATATGAGTTAGTGCGATGATTTATATTTTTTTCAACTATAGTTATATTCTATCAAAGTGATTCAATGTCATTTAAAAAATCTTGAAGACATGCAAAAATAATATAAATGTTATGTATTTTTTCTTACATGCCTAGAAACACAATTGGAATGATCTCTATATAAATACTATAGTGAAATGAAATAGTGTTCACTAGCTTGCATGGAAAAAATAGGAAGCTTAGGCCTATCTCCCTACTTACATTGGAAGGAAGATGATCCACTAGGCTCAAGAAGGCTCAAGTGCTAGGAGAATGCAATGATCCTTAACTATGGGGATTATGACTATAAATTTGATTGATAAATGAAAGACCTAGGGTTATATAGGAATGAAAGACGAATTTTTGCATGCATAGAATAATCAAGAACTGATAGGTCAATTTTGGGACCAAAAATAGAAAGGGGAGACTATAACTCACCCATAGACAAACTTTGAAGCTAAGGTGAGGGGACTATGGAAACCTAATCACTCTATTCCTAGGAATATGGTGACTCACTTAACCTATTCCTTGCACTTTATGATGAATTCAATTGCAGACTGTAGCCAATATTCTAATCAATCTGTATCTCTCTCCACACCAACACCACCTGTTCCTACACACAAAAAAGAGAGAAAATTTTGTTTAGAAAGGGGTTTACCTAAGTAAAAACCCATTTTTAGAATCAACCTTTAAAAATAAAATAAATATTCTTGAAAGGAAATCATGTTGATGTATAGAAAATGCTAGATCTAAGAATAAACATTTCTTGTACCTTAATGATGCAATGCTCTTTGAATGTGATCACAAGTGTTGATGAAATAACATGACTCCACAAAATACTAAATGGAAATAATGAAAGACATGCTTTCATGATGGTTGTTTACACTTTCCAAAATTAATAATATGGTGGAAAAATACCTTGAATGCTCTAGTTTTTGAGTGTAGACGGATGCTTTCTTTATTGACGTGTTCATGAAATGAGGGAGGATATATTAGTTATATACCTATCATAACCATTTTGAGGTGCAAAACTCAAAGAAATTTCAATTTGGGGTCAAACATTGGGGAATGAGGTGATTGGATCTCTCTATTCCCTCCATTGTAATCCCAAATTGGGGCCATAGGTCCTGTTTGTAGGGAAAGTGCTAGAATTACATTTGAAATTGAGCTGAATTGACATAAATTAATGTGATAGGCCATAAAAGCTAAAATAGGGTGAAGGTAAGCAAGAAATTACATAGGTTTGCAATTTATGATGCTACATTTAGCCCCCACTTTTGTGGGAGAATGATTCCTACATGCATACTTACTATAAAGTAGAATAAAGAGAGACAGAAGGAGAGATGAAGAGAGAGAGAGAGAGAGGAAGAGAGACAATCATGGAAAAGACTATAAAGAGATAAGAAACCATTAAGCTCAAGGGAAAAATCCCCCCAAAAAAGGATCTTAATTTGTACAACCATGTGCAAGGGTATTAAAAAAAGAGAAATTAAGGAAAAAACTGATGCAGGAGTGTCTTGGGTTTTTGGAAATCCTGCTCAACCAAAAATATGTTTTCTTTTGTTCTTTAGTTTGTTTTGAGACTGCTTGGTGAAGTGCTCGGTAACCCTGTTGCTCAATTACTTATTCTGTCTTACTTTACCAACAAGTCTCGGTGTATGTTAGCTACTCGGTGGGTTCTTCCAATGAGTTGGTTTCTGTTGCTCAGTTATCTTTCAATGAGTTGGTTTCTATTGCTCGGTTATCTTCTTACCAAGTTGTTGTTTCTCAGTTATCTTCTTACCGAGTTGTTTATCCTGATCTGGCTGACTTCTATATTTAATTTCCATAGTAAAATTAATGTGGGGTCTCTCATTGGGTCTATGTGGACCTAAATCTAGGTCTCTCTTAGGGATTTGAGTATCGACCTCCTTGGTGGACTCTTGTATATATTTGATTCTCTTTTCTTAGTTTAGGATGACAGTTTTTGAGGAGATATCAGATTGTAACTAAGATTAAGTATTGTGATATTTTGAAGGTAGGTCTATGACCTCACATGTATGAAGATCATTCTATAATTCATTTGAATGTATATGGCCACAACCAAGAAGGCCTTACAGCCCGACATGTAATGAGTTTGATCAATAAATGAAAGGATATCTGCTATTTCTTCTCTCCTTCTTGTGTTATTGCTTCCACATTGTGTTCCACAAGGTTGGTTTTGTATTTGGGAGTGTCTTTGGCCCCACTGCCCTACCCTCCTTGCATCAAGTGGTATCAAAGCGAAGGTGAGATTAAGGTTCCTTCTTGTAAACCCTTACCCTAGTTGGTTGATATTGTTGTGGGGTAGCAGATTGCGATCTAACCTAAAATTGTAGAGGGATTCAAGAAGGTTCATGGGAGAGGAAATGTAGATCTAGGTCTAGTTGATATGCTAAGACAGATGGATGCAAGATTGGAAGTTGTTGAGATAGACCAACGCAAAGGAAGACATCTTGAAGATGTTAGTGATGATGAATTGGAGGAAGTGCAAGGCAAAGTTGCACCTACACTTGTTATGGATTAGGAAGAAGAGAGATTCCTGAGAGCTTTGACAAGTTTGAAATCCACACCTCAGTTTAATCCTCCTGAGCATAGTGGTAAATTGGATTCTGATGAATTGATAGACTGGATAACTAAGATGGAAAAGTACTTTGAATATGAAAATGTATCAGAGGAGAAGAAAGTGAAGATTACAAGCACAAAGTTGAAAGGTCATGCATCCTTGTGGTGGGAGTATCTACAATTGGATTGAAAGAAGAAAGGTCAAGATAAGATCAAGCTATGGGATAAGATGATAAACAAACTAAAAGGTAAGTTTCTACCTTGTGATTACCAGATTAACCTATTTTGGTGAATGCAAAGTTTGAAGCAGAAAGATAGCTCGGTAAAGGATTATACTAAAGAATTCTATAGATTAAACATCATAACTAGACATGTGGAAGATGAAGTGGAAAGAATAGAAAGATATCTAAATGGATTAAGGAGTTCTATACAAGATGAGATCATCTTGGTCAAGATGGAAAACATTGAAGAGGCATATCAGTTTTCCCTAAAAGCTGAAGAGAAATTGAATAAGAGTTATGAACAAAGACAAAGAGGTAGATGTGGTTGATTCCCTAAAGGAAGAGGTAGATCTCATGGTGAAAACAATAGATTTGAACCAGACAAGTCAATTTAAAACACATCTCAAGATAAAGGAAAGACTGAATGGAAAGGTGGAAGTTCATATTGAGCTAGAGGAAATTACTCCCGAGGTGGTTATAGCAGAAGAGGGTTCCAAGGAACTTGTTACAATTGTGGTGATGAAGGAAATCAATATTTGAGTGTACACATGCAAGAAATAAATTTGGTAGCAACATAAATTCTTTGGTGCAAGAGGAGTCACTGAATGAACCAGAGAAGGAAGGAAATCTCATGATCAGAAGGATACTATGGAGTGAGAAAGATAAGCAAGATCCTATCAGGAAAAGTTTGTTCAAAACCAAATGTATAGTTGCAGATAAAGTTTGGAAGGTAATTGTTGATAGTGGAAGCTCAGAGAATTTGGCATCCAAGGAGATGGTCACAAATTTGCAGTTGAAAAGAATGAAGCATCCAAAACCCTATCAGATCTCATGGATCAGAGATGAACACACATTAATGGTGAGTGAACAATGTTTTGTGAATCTCAAAATTAGAAAGTATTATGATAAGGTGTTGTGTGATATTATGCCTATGGATTGTTGTCATATTTTGTTGGGTAGACTTTGGAAATATGATATACATGCTATACATGATGGAAGAGTGAATAGATATACTATTTGGGTTGATGGGAAGAAACAAATCTTGTTACATTTGGTTGAAGAATTGGTTGATGAGATATGTACATATGTGAAATTTTGTCTGATGGAAGGTAGACAGTTTGTTAAGGATTTGAAAAGATATGATATTTGTTATGCTTTGATTCCTAACAAACCGAGTAAGAATACAAAAGATGAAATTCCTGCATAAGTTGATAAGTTACTCATTGAGTACAAGGAGATCATTTTAGATAATATGCCTGATGGTTTGCCACCAATGAGAGATATCAGTCATTGTATGGATTTAATTCTTGGAGCTAGTTTACTGAACAAGGCACCACATTGGTTGACATCGACTGAGAATGAAGAGCTTAACTAACAATTTGATGAGCTATTGAACAAGGGTTTGATTAGATAAAGTTTGAGTCCATGTGCAATACCAGCTGTATTGGCACCTAAGAATAATGGAGAATGGTGAATGTATATTGATTCAAGAGAAATCATTAAGATCATAGTTAAGTATAGGTTTCCTATACCAAGGATGGATGATATAATGGATTGTTTGAGTAGAGAGAGATATTTTACCAAAATTTATTTGAAGAGTGGGTATCATCAGACCAAAATTAGAGAAGGTGATGAATGAAAACTACTTTCAAGACAAAGGAAGGTTTGTATGAGTGGTTGGTTATGCCCTTTGGTTTAACTAATGCACCGAGTACATTTATGAGGTTAATGAATGAAGTTTTGAAGAAATTATTCAATAAATGTGTGATTGTATACTTGGATGATATTGTGATATTCAGTAAGACTAGAGAAGAGGATTTGATGTATATAAGACAAGTATTGCAGAGATTGAAAGAGGAAAATTTGGTGATAAATCTGAAAAAGTGTTCCTTCATAAAAGAAGAATTTTTTGTATTTAGGTTTTGTGATTTTAGCTGATCGATTGAAGATGGATCCTGAGAAGGTTGAGGCTATACTTAGTTTGCCTACACCTAACAATGTCAGTGAGGTAAGATCATTTCATGGATTGGCAAGTTTTTACAAGAAGTTTATTAGAAATTTCAGTTCTATTTGTAATTCTATGACTGAGATAATGAGAGGAGACAAAAGAGAATTCAAATGGACACATGGAGCTGATAAGAGTTTTGAGACTTTGAAGCTGAAGGTGTTAGCCTTACCTGATTTCAATAAGGTATTTCAAGTTGAATGTGATGCAAGTGGAAGTGCAATTGGATGTGTATTGCATCAAGAAGGTAAACCTGTTACTTTCTTTAGTGAAAATTTGAATGATGAAAAAAGGAAATATTCTGTCTATGATCAAGAATTCTATGCTATTATTCAAGCTATGATGAAATGGAAACATTATTTGATGCCGACTAAATTTGTGTTGTATACTGATCATAAGGATTTATAGTATTTGGGTAGTCAAAATAAGTTGAATTAGAGACATATGAAATGGGTAGAGTATTTGCAGAGTTTCACATTTGTGATTAAGCATAAGAGTGGAGTTTCTAACCGAGTTGCTGATGCATTGAGTATTAGAAGATCTTTGTTGGCTGAAATGAGAATTGAAGTTCTTGGTTTTGATGATATAAAGCATTTGTACGGAAATGATCTTGATTTTTATGAGCAGTAGAGAGTGTGCAGAGCACCTATTCCAAATCAAACAAGTAAGTATAAAGACTGTTTCATTCAGGAAGATATGTTGTTCAAAGGTATTCAGTTGTGCATACTGAAAGGATCAATGAGACTAATTTGATACAGGAAAAACATAGTAGTGGTTTGGATGGACATTTTGGTATTGATAAAAAATTTAATCTGCTGAAGGAAAGGTATTTTTGGCCTCAGTTGTATAAGGATGTTCAAAAATTTGTGAAAAGTTGTGGAGTTTGTCAAGTTGCAAAACGAGTAAGTTAGAATAGTGGTTTGTATACACCAATTACTTTTCCTAAGAGACCTTGGAGTGATATCAGCATGGATTTTTTTTCTTGGCTTACCAAGGATAGTAAGAGGTAATGATTCCATATTTGTGGTTGTGGATAGATTTTCCAAGATGACACATTTCATACCATGTAAGAAAACATTAGATGCAGTACATATAGCAGATCTTTTCTTTAAAGAAGTTATCAAGTTGCATGGATTATTGAGGAGTATTATCTCTGACCGAGATAGTAAGTGTGTTAGTTACTTTTGGAAAACACTTTGGAAGAAGTTGGATACTAAGTTAAGGTATAGTTCTACATTTCACCCACAAACTAATGCACAAACAGAGGTTGTAAACTGAAGTTTGGGTAACTTGTTGATATGTTTAGTTGGAGACACACCGAGTAATTGGGATTTGATGTTGGCACAAGATGAGTTTGCATATAAAAGTTTAGTAAATATAAGTACTGTAAAAACACCTTTTGAGATTGTTCATGGCACACAATCGAGAGATATATCAGACTTGAGAGACATTGCTAGAGAAGAGAAAAGAAGTGCTGAAGGAGAAGAGTTTGCTGAGTTTATGAAGACATTGGATGAGGATGTAAAACATAAATTGGAGAAAAGTAATCAGAAATACAAGGAGAGTGCAGATAGATCAAGTAGACATAAAATTTTTGAAGTTGGTGATGCAATAACGGTTTATTTGAAGAAATGCAGATTTCCTGTTATAACATATGGTAAATTGAAGATGAATAAATTTGGTCCTTGCAAAATACTGGGAAGATTTGACAGTGGAAATGCTTATGAAGTGGCATTACCTAATGACATGGATATATCACCTATATTCAATATTTTAGACTTGTATTAATATCATGAACTCGATGAGGAAGTGATAGTACCGAGTGATTATCCTAAGAAACAGATAGAGGAAGTTGAACAAATTTTGAAACAGAGAGTTGGAAGAAGTACAAGAGGAAAGGAATACATGGAGTATCTAATAAAATGGAAGAACAGACTGATTGAGGACTCATCTTGGATTTCTCAATCTGATTTGGATTCATTTCAGGTTGGATACATGATTTGGGGAATCATTTATTTTAACCCCAGCTATCTGATTTAGGAGCATCTTGGGTCTTTGGCAATCCCGCTCAACCAAAAATATGTTTTCTTTTGTTGTTTAGTTTGTTTGGAGACTTCTCGGTGAAGTGCTCGGTAACCCTGTTGCTTGGTTACTTATTTTGTCTTACTTTACCAATGATTCTTGATGTATGTTGGCTTCTTGGTGGGTTCTTTCACTGAGTTGGTTTTTTTTCTTAGTTATCTTTCACCGAGTTGCTTTCTGTTGCTCGGTTATCTTCTTACTGAGTTGTTTTTGTTGCTTGGTTATCTTCTTACTGAATTTTTTATCATGATCTGGCCGACTTCTACATTTAATTATCGTAGAATAATTAATGTGGGGTCTCTCATTGGGATTTGTGTGGACCTAAATATGGGTCTCTCTTAGGGATTTGAGTGCCGACCTCCTTGGTGGACTCTTGTATATATTTGATTCTTTGTTCTTAGTTTAGGACAAATTTTTTTGAGGAAACATTTGGTATCAGATTGTGATTAAGATTAAGTATTGTGATATTTTGAAGGCAGGTCTATGACCTTGCATGTATGAAGATCAGTCTATAATTCATTTGAATGTATATGGCCAAAACTAGGAAGGCCTTACAGCCTGACATGTAATGAGTTTGATTAATAAATGAAAGGATATCTTCTATTTCTTCTCTCCTTCTTGTGTTGTTGCTTTTGCATTGTGTTCTGCAAGGTTGGTTTGGTATTTGGGAGTGCCTTTGGCCCCACTGCCCTACCTTCCTTGCGTTAAAAAATAAGGCTCCAAGTCAACTAGTCGAAGAGACATTGATATTCAAATATCTCAATCACTAATATCATTACAAGAGCACAAGTTATCATACTAAAAGAACAAGAGCATATTTAAAAGATCAAACAAGACTCCATGATCTAATCAACTAGTAAATTGTATTATGCTTATGTGTGTGTGTGTGTGTGTGTGTGTGTGAGAGAGAGAGAGAGAGAGAGAGAGAGAGAGAGAGAGAGAATTAAACATGCCAGTGAATTGTGTTATGGTAGGGGATCCATACAAGAGAGGAGGAATAGTTGAAAGAAATTTGTATTATGTTAGTCAACTTATCTGAAGAGAGATTTTAGTGAAAAGATGGAGTTGATAGTCTAGAAAATTATTTTATTATAGTCAACCCACTGCAATGATATCCAAGTAAATCATTGTATCCAAGGAATCATGCTAAATAAAACATAGAAGGATAACCAACGAAAGCATTGCACCTGAGGAAATCCACTAGAAATGGTGCAAAAGGATAACTAAGTAAAGTATTGCATTTGATGAAATCTACTTAAATGGTGCAAAATGATAACCAAGGAAATCATTGTATATTAATAAATAAACTATATAATACACAAGGAGGTCATATATATACCCCCCTCCTTAAGATGGAAACATGGAGCTATGGTGGCATCTTAAGGGAAATAAGAACAAGGATACCCACCTTTAATACCAAGGAGATAACCTTTAAGAAAAAATGTACATGTGACCCTAGCCAAAGAGTGATTACTCTTTTTAGGCATGGAAGAGAGAGTTTTAAAAATGATATCTTGCAATAAGTGTAAAGGAGGTCCTTTGGAGGGATGCATAAAGGAGGAGCAATAAATCTTTTCTCAAAGACATATACCTTCAAGAGGATATCTTGAACAAAAATAATATTTTTGACCAAAAGAGGGAAAGGAGAAAAATAATTCACACCATCTCCATTGCTAGGTAAAGGGATTCTTTGATACCAGTGTGGTTGTTGTTAACCAAAAGATCGACTTGTCAATGCTCGATACAACCATTAGACTTATAGAATCCATAGGAGGTGGTTAGTCCCTTGTCACAAATATCAAGGGGAGCGCTGACCATTTTTTCAATAATATCCCCCTCAGTGTTACTCGAGGGGATTGAAACTTGTGACCAAGCTCTGATACCACTTTTTACAAGTGTGGTTTTTGTTGCACCAAAAGATCGACCAGTTAATGCCTGATACTACCACTAGAATTATAGAATCTGTAGGAGGTAGCTAGTCCCTTGTCATGAACCCCAAGGGGAGTGCTGACTATTTTTCCAACATTCTTGATGTAGGAAAACACACTTTAATCCCCCAAGTAGGGGATTCATTTATGATAGAAACACACTTTCAAGAAAGGAAGAGGTTGTAAGCAAGGATGTAAATCTTCTAAAAAAAAAGAAAAGTATCGTATATAATAAACAATTATATATTAAAAAGGAAATCATATACTAAATTCTTTATAATTCAACAATTGGTGAATTATCAAAAGCCCAAAAACTACCTCCATGCAAATAATCTGTCATGTACAAGAGAAAATCTTCAGACAAGAAAGTGCATAAAAAATTGGAATGAAGGAATAATTGAGAATTGAATTAATCTAAATGAGTTATTACAATGAGATCAATTGTTAATAAAGGATATCAAAAACCCTAAACAAAACCCTAAATGATGCATGCATAAAATAAAAGAATTATCAAATGCATGCATGCATAAAATAATTTTTTTTATTAAATGCAAACTAAATCTTCCTAAATTTAGCTTAAGAAAAAAAAAAAGGCAACTTAATTAATTAATTAATTACACCTCCCCTTAAGATAAAATTAGGAAGTGACTAAAAGGAAAAGTGCATGAATGCAACTATATGCAAGAAACAAAACTTAGGTCCCAACAAAAAGGCCTGATGATTTATCCAATCACAACCAAATCTATATAAAGTGGAGAAAGGGAGAAAACCCAGTGGGCAAAACTCCTCTCTAAAAAGAGATGGAAAAAATGTACAAATGCAATATCTCAAGAGACTCTCTCAAGACCATAAGTACAACCACCCCCCCATGAGAGAGGATCAAGAAATAAAATTCCCCCAGAATGATATAACCCTTGTGCCGATGATCAAACCAATGTGGCTCCAATGTGGAAGAAACAAAGGAAACAGACAAAGAAGAGGAAACCCCTGAATGTGAGGCGAAGATGAAAGGCATAGTTGATGCTCAAAGGAGAATGCATGATAATCCTATAATGGAATCTCCAATGAAATTGGGATAATAGATATGTTGAATCTATCATTTAGAGGAGATGAATGTCCTTTGATATGTCCTCAACAACTACACTAAATGGCTCAATGCACGGAGCTACAATGTCAAGCAAAGATGAAGAGGAATCTTGTTGAATAGATGTGAACTCAATAGGAGGTGGAGGTGTAGAATTCACAAAATTGGTGTCTAGAACATAACATAAGTTCAAGTGACCTAACTTCACCTCATTAGGATATCACGAAGAAAGAGAGTGATTATCTGACATAATGATCATCTATCCCTGTTGCAACAATATTGCATGTCTCACTATCTCTGATGTGCACCAAATCTTGTGTGAAATCAAGTGTCTTATTTGTCCCATTGTGAGTAATTTGATAGATAGAGAGAAGGTTAGAGGACAAATATGGAACACATAGTACATCATTGAATGAACCTTCATCAATTTCAATAGAAACGTTCCCACATACAGTCATAATAATGTTTTTCCCCATCAAAATGTGTGGGTTAGGAGAAGACTCAAAATTTGATAATAAATCCCAAGAAGATGCCAAATGGTGTGAAGCACCTAAATCCAATAGTCATTTAGAAGAGTGTGGACCAACAATTTCACATAATGTATGACCCTTTCCTTTTTCATGTCTATCTACCTGGAATGATGATGAAGAAGACCTATGAGAAGTAGAAGAAGAAGGAATATAAACATTTCTCTTTGTAAGAAGAGATGTCAAATCTGAAACATTTTTTTCATATCCATCTATCTTCTTCTCTTATCAATGAGACTCATCATGATTTGTATTTTTACAATAAGAAAACTTAGGTCTTTCTGCCTTTGATTTTTTCCCCTTAGGAGAAGGTGGTCCAAAGGGGTGATGAGAACTAGAATCCTTCCTAGGATCTATGGTTTGTGACTATCTAAAATGTTTAGGGAAATCATCCCCATGGCCTTATCCATTTTGTTCCTATTTTGCATGACCTTAAATGGGTTAGTCAACTGAGGTTGAACCTCATCCAAATAGGAATATAACCCCCTTAACATGAGAAGGTGGGTCATATGTACCTTCTAGGTGTGATAATTGTGTGGAGTAATCCAATCAATAGAGAAAGGGTTTTCCATGTGAAATAGAGGAAAATATACCCCCACAATACAAGAACCCAAACCCTAGCACAAATCTGAAAGATGGAAGGTGCAAAAAAGAAAAAATCACTAATATTTGATCTTTGTGTACTTGGTAAAATATATGATAAATTGACTACTAATCTAGAAAGAGCATTGAAACACCTTTCTAACACCTATTCATTTTTGAAAAATAGATTATGGATGCAAAATATATTCCCTCAAGAAGGCAAAAAGAACTTCTAACTTTGACTAGAAAAAACCCCACAAAATAGAAAAATCAGGAAACCCCACTTGCAAAAATAGCTCCATCTTGGAATCACCTTTCCAACAATATATTTTTTTCCCAAAAATGCCTCTTTTCTCAAGATACGGCCAAAAAACCATTGACATGTCAAAAACTACAAATCTAGCATTGATGGCTAGTGGTTAGTCTATTGACCGCTAGTGGTTAGTCACTAGCGGTTAGGTTAACTGCTAGTGGTTAGCCACTGGTGAGTTAGACTAACCGCAAGTGGTTATAAGAAAATCGCTAGCGATTTTTCAACCACTTCACAATTATTAATTTTAAAAAAATTCTCGAAATGGTGCCTTTGTCCATACGGCTAGGGGAAATGGTTTTCCCCCAGATGCTCCGATGACCAAAATAGGTCAAATTTTATATGGAAATTCATCAAATTTTCCTTCTTAAGATGATGATGATGTCCATTTGGGCCAAAATTTCTCTAAAATTTGTGGTACCCTTTGGAACAAAAAAAACCATAGAACTTTAAACCTTTGTAAAATGGACCCTGTTTGTCTGATTTTAGCGAAACAAAAGGCGATCCTGAATATCTCAACCCTTCTAGATCTAATTGTGATATCCAAATTTCTCCAACATTCACCACAAACAGTTTTGTAAGAAAAATCTCAAAATTGATGAACAAGAAGTGTTAGGTCTGGAGCTTTGATACCATGTTAGAATTGAAGAATTGGTGAATTCTCACAAGCCCAAAAAACTACCTGCATGGAAATAACCTACCATGTACAAGAGAAAATACTCAAACAAGAAAGTGCATAAACAATTGGAATTAAGGAATAATTGAGAATTAAATTAATCAGAATAATTTATTACAATGAGACTAATCCTTAATAAAGGATATAAAAAACCCTAAAGCAAACCCTAAAGGATGCATGAATAAAATAAAAGAATTATTAAATGAATGCATGCATAAAATAAAAAGAATTTATTAAATGCAAACTAAATATTCCTAAATTTAGCTTAAGTTAAAAAATAAAAAAGCTGACTTAATTAATTAATTAATCAATATGATTAAATTAATTAAATTAAATATCCTTTTACTCTAACAAAATGAATACCACTCAACAAAGAGAAAGTGGATCCTTAGAATGAATAAGAGATTAAAGAGATAACCCTTTCCCCCCAAGCCTAAAGAAAAGGTAAAGGAGAAAGGAGAATCAAGGATACACACCTTCCTTATTTCTAGGTAAGAGGATACTTGGAGAAGGAAAATAGATTATGTACCACAAGCTAGAGATATTTTATAGTAGACATATGCATTCAAGCAAGGAAGAGGTTGTAAACAAGGAAGTAAATTTCCTAAAAAGGAGAAAATCCTCATGTAGAAAAAACAATTCCATACAAGAAAGGATATCATGTTATATATGATGGAAACTTACCCGTTGGCATCACACTCACACATGCAAACATTAGGCAAATAAATCATTTCATTTTACATTAACATGTCAAGAGCATTAATCAAAACGAAGCTTCCACCATAACCTTCGATGAACCAAACAAGGGCACCCAATCCTTGTTGATTTTCTCTTAGAGAGGTTTGTGGGTGTGCTCTCCCAACACAATGTAATATCCCATTATGATTGAAATGATGAAAATGATTCAAACAAAGTGCAAAACTAACTGAAAATGGATGAGGAAGAGCTCAAGAATAAGTATGAGGAACTTGTCTCAAGCCTTCAATGAAGAAATGGATATGGAAGGAGATGAGAAATAAATGATCTAAGAGTAAATCCAAGATACAAACTAAGAATGAGATTAAACTACCAAACATGTTAGTGAATAAAAGTTCTAAATGCACTAAAATCTCTAAATGCAAACTAACATAATAACTCTAAATGCAATAATGATGGGTGATTTACTCTTGGAAAGGATCCTATTTATAGAATTTTGGAGGGCTTGGGTGAGGTGGAGCACATGTGGAATCCACATAAGTGCCACATGAGGGAAACATAAGCCATGCAAGAGGCCAAGTTTTCTCACACATGTGTGAGCAACTTGAGATGTGATTGAAGTACACATGTAAGAGATATGTAAGAGGTGTCATAGTTTTAGTCCAATGAAACACTTTTAAAAAGTGTAAGAAGGTGTCATCAAAGTTGTAAGAAACCTTGTTGGCACCAAATTAGTATTATTTGGAAAAGTCAATATTTAGATATTTGCTCACACGTGTGAGCAAATAATTAGGACTAATGGGTGTAGGAATCCTAAAATTAACCTAATTAACCTTAGTTAATTAGTGACTAGTTTTATTTGGTGAGAGTTATGTGAGGTAGGGTAGGATCTATGTTTAGATTTAAATTAATCCAAATTAGATTTAGACTAATTGTAGTTTAGAAGAATTTAAGCATATGCGGGAATAATTAAATTAAAATTTATTTAGAAGGATATTTTAATGTGGGAAGGTAGTAAATTATATTTAATACATATAGGGGATAGGTATAGGTATTTAAATTAAATTCAAATACTTTAGGACACTAAACGTAATTTAATTAAATAAGTGGAAGAATATAACAAATATAATTAATTAAAATTAACTATAATGTCACAAGGGACGATTTTAGGTGTCTACATTTGCCCCTCTTTGATGCAGTGTTGAGAATGGTGTCACTTCAAAGAAAAGAAAAATGAGATGCCCCAGAGAGAATAAAAAGTCCTAGGGTGAAAATGGTGAAGGAGTGCGTCCCCTCGAGAAAATAATAGAAAAAATATTTTTTGTAAACTTTTCTCAAAAAAAGGAAAGAAAGAGGGAGAACGGTAAATTGCATGAATTATGAGGGGATGAGGAAAAATCTAAGGGAAAAACGGGGCCCAGGATTAAAAACAAGTCCGACAGGGCCTATAAATAGGCCACGAAGACCCTAGAAGAAGTCATTTTCATTCATGGAAAACAATAAAGCATAGCAGAGTGAGAGTGATGGTAGACCCACAAGACTACATGCATGTTAGAGAGTGTGTTCGAATGTACCAGTAGGTCGTGGACGCAGGATCACCGGTAAGTTCGACACCCTAGCTGAGTACTTTATTTAATTTTTGCATTAATTGCTGGAGTTATGGCATTTTAAGGGGGGAAAACAAATGTCAGGGAGGAGAAGAAAATTGATGGATCATCATCCACACAAATGATGATCGACCAATCATCATCTTCACAGATGATGATCAACCAATCATCATCTTCACAGATGATGATCAACCAATCATCGTCTTCGTAGACAGCTATCGCCAGATGGTCATCTACGATGATGGACAAGGGGGAACATAGACAATTATTTAGAATAGTCATTTGTACAGGTGTGTGGTAGTCACCAGAGGCAGCGATTATAGATTGTCATCTCTACATACTAGTGTATGTACGAATCGACATCTCCGTGGGTCAATGGAATTTTGAGCTGATTGACCCAAAAAATGTAGGGAAGACAAGGAGGGAGAAAAAAGAAGAGATGTTAGGGGGGACAAGGTGTCCTAGACAGAGGAAAAAATGAATGACATGTGTGATTATGTGTGCAAGAGGATATACCATCCTTTTAGTCGTGGGAGAGCTAGCCGGATACCATGGAGCTCTCAAACTAGTTGACACCAATAGAGTGGGGACATGTCACTTTATGTGGCCTGGAGCATGTTCATTTGTTTTCATGGTTGAGAGTGCATAATGCACTCATGGCCGCCTTGATTGAGAGGTAGCATAGTCCCACCTTGAGCTTTCACTTCCCGATAGGGGAAGCCACCATTACATTATTAGACATATAGAAGATATACTTTATTCCTATTTGGGGACTGATAATCAAGTACGTATAGGAGGGTTGCCATACCTAGAGGTGACATTTGGGAGACCATATGATTAGATTCTAACTGTGACACAATGGTTATCATGGAGGTCCGTGATGACAATGCGACCACAGTTGCATCAAGTAGCACTCTATTTAGCAGGTGTAGGCGGAGGCCGTATGATACCCAACCATACAAGGCATAGTTTTCTAGTAGGGTTGGCATGGGTATTGAGTAGCATGGTGGAGGATGAGGGAAGGAAATATAGCTGGGGGTACACTATCCTCGGTCAGTTATACTATGACCTCCACATGTGTGCCTATCGGAGAGGCAAGATGTTGGGAGAAGGAGTGACACTTATACTAGTATGGGCATGGGAGCATATCATGGTGGTACACCCCATCAGGAGACATGAGACATGAGTGAATTATGAGTTGTATACCTACATATATTGGCCACTGATCAGATATGAGTCGACAAACTTAGTTGCACACTGACGATATACCTTAGATGAGATGGTGAGGTTTGACTAGATACCATATGCAGCGTGCGAGGCGTGGGGATTATAGATCCCACAGTATCAGGATTAAATAGAGGATGGATGGATTGATCAATATGTTTTCAGATATGTTTAGATAGATTGCTAGCTTATCAAGAGGAAAATGTATATGATAGCATGGTATATGCCATCACGTGTATCAAGGCAGTTTTAACAGGTTCAAGATGTCATACCAGACGGGTTCCCACATCCATTGGTTACATGAGAGGTGAGGACTCACTAAGGATAGGGGTAGATTTGAGGGGAGCTTGAGCCTCATGGTTAGGAATGGTTCCACTGCAATGGCAGCAGGGAGAGGAGGCAGTTGTAGATGCAGGGGTGACACCAACTTATGCATAGTGGTGGGCCATACATAGACTAGTTAGATTGAATATCCTTGGTATGATATAGGTAGGTGAGAAGCCCGAAGGAGGGAAGGATTGGGTCGGGTAGATGGAGATGATGACAGGGAGGATGATGATGGAGGAGGAGATGGAGGAGGAGGGTCGAGGAGAGGGCAGCTAAGAGTGGCGAAAAAGAGGCGACAGGGATAGGTACATGTTCCTTTGAATAGATCACTGCTAGGGATACAAGAACAAGGGCCACATGTGCAGGCGCAAGTATAGGCACCTTAGGTGTCATTACATGGATAGGGGCCATAGGGCCATCAGAAGGGTATGTGTCTTAATATGTTCATGATATCATCATCGTAGAGAGAGACAACCTGAAGATAGAGTTGAGATGGGTACAAGGGCTGCTAGCCACAACAAAGATATATGCGGGCTACGTTTAGATAGAGCTGGCCCAAGTACAGGGTTTGTTAGAAAGGGAGACCACACGGGTAGATAGTACACAAAGTGCACTAGATAAACTATAGGTCCGGGTGGTTGGAGGGGAGTTTACAGTTATTTATAGTTATACAGGAGTCTTGGCAGGGGATCAAAAGATTCCACAAATGTAGACAGATATCCAGAGATTGACAGAGCAGGTGGGTAGCCTGACAGCAGAGCAGGATGAGGCTCAGAGGAAAGATGAGGTGTATAAGGGGGAGTGAGAGATATCCCGCCAGAAAGCCATAGTAGGAGGAGTGGGATAGGTGCTAATAGATGAATTTGCAACACACAGTAAGGAGAGGAGGAGAGGCTAAGAGACAATAAACTACATGGGCCTATATTTTGGGGTTGTTAGCTTCCATATTTTTCTTATAAACCCATACCTTCATTTTCTAAATAGCCTTTAAAATTTTTTTTTTTTTTTTTCATTCTTATATTCATCGGTCAAAGACGAGTTTGTAATGAGTTTGGTCTTATTTGATGTAAATCTTATTTTAAATTTTGTTATCACTTTTTAAATTTAATTTAACTATGTTTTAAAAAGTTAGTATTTTTTTTGGGTTGCAGGTCAGCCCCTGGTCATATGGGAGACCAGGGGTCCCTATGTAAACTTCTAGCACCTTTTGAAGGCTTTGGTCACATGAGCTAAATTTTTAGGCATCTAGGGGCTTATAATTAGTCATCATTCTTATTGTAATCACATAAGGAGCTATTTCACAAAAACAAGCATAACTTTCACATACGAGCTCTGATTTTGACATTTTGAAAAGAGTTGTAAAGATGATTTAGGCCTCTTTCCAAATATGCAAGTCATTCTTCCATATTTTTTTCAAACATTAGGTTCAGACATTCAAATTTGACCCTTCCTTGTAAATTTCAAATGCTCATAACTCTTACATATGAAAGTGTTTTTCAGTGGTTTTTTTTTTAATTTATTAGAAAAGAATAAGGAATATGATTTTTAAATTATTTTTAGTCTTAAACAATATTTTTTAAGTGTTTTCCACACATTTTGAAATTGGGCTTAAAATAAACCTTTCACATTTGGAGTGGGAACTAAAAAGAACAACTGTATTTTAAACCCCAAGGCCATGTACGTATTCTCTCCTCTCATGCCTTCAGGTGACCTTGAGTTCACAAGAAATACGTGGTCTTTTTTAATTTTTAGGAGGCCTTCTTGGGGATTCGATCACCTCAAGGGATGACCTCAACTCCTGTGTTCTGGCGGAGTATAAATATCGGGAGGTGAATCCAAAAACACATATTTTGGAAGTATAATCTTGTCACTCTTGGCTAAGCCCCAAATAAATTAATACCTTTGGGAATTGAAGATGAAGATTCAAGTTATCATCTCCTTCCAGTTGTGTGGAATTATTCTCTTTCATCTATGGATTTGGGCCTCATGTACCATGTGTATATCAAGGACATTCCCTTAGTTGAGCTTGTAAATCCTAGTTGAAACCTCAATAGGGATGTTGGTGTGTTTGATGTGCTTGAGTATGTTGGTGCCCAAAAATGCTGAATTGGATTTCCTATGGACTTGCCAATCCAATGTTTAGAAAACCAATTGTTTTTGGCCAACTAACGGGAATGATTGATTATGATCCTCTTCCCCTGCACTTCTGGCTCTGCAGGACCAAGGCGGGTGAACCTTCACCTGAACAGGATTTTTATAGCAGATAACATGTGTATGGAACTCAAACTTCTGTCTCTCAAAGTATGGCAAGGAACTTGAAATAAATATAACTGAAATCAATATATCATGAACTGTAAACTGAAATACTTTAAGTAATTGAAAGAATGTTTAGTAAATGTGTATGTAAATTGAAATGAATAGATAGATAAGATATCACAAAACTATAAACAATGAACTG
>MU227089.1:179661-202646 GCA_018584345.1 Thuja plicata | reverse complement strand
TAACCATGCAAAATGAGAAAACCAATTGAAAATATAGACTATGAATCAAAAAAGGAAGCATGCACATCAAACTATCACTTTGAAGAAGTTCTATTGGTTTATCCGAGGGACTAATTGTAAAATGATAGTGAAACTATTACACATTTGAAAGAAAAAGGGCTTATCTTTATTGATTTTGAAAAAATAGTATATCCAAGTCCATGTTTATACTTGTTGATTAAAAACTATCAATGTGAAATTGTATTATTGTTGTCTTGTCTCCTTTTACATTTTACATTATGTATATATATGAGTTTGAGTGGCTTTCACACCTCTTTAGGGTGAAAAGACACAACTCTTATTACAAATTATTTTGAAAAAATAATAAACTAACTAAAAAAATAACTACCTACTTTCGGATTTGGCTTTGGTCGAAAATCCAAAACATATTGTAAAATTATAAGATTTTTTCTGGAGATAGGAAATTTAATTTCCCGAACTGGGTCTATTTTAGATTTTTAAAATTCGACCATCTTCATCCTCTGTCGACATCATATTTGCAGCAGGTCTAAATTCCAGCATCTCTGAAACCTTTGCTTGTAGAATTTTGATTGTTTCTCTCATAGAGCTTCCTTCCATAATCCATCAAATTTTAATTGAAAAGCAATATGTTGTTGTATCCCATTAAATGTACTTCATCATATTATTAATTATTGGGCATAGATTTTAGGATTCCATTTTTTAGAGTTTTATCACTTTATAGGACTCTAAATTTTGCCAAAAATTGAGAGCTCCAACAGAGTATTTGAAAACTTCCCCATTTGCAGCCAAAAGGGGACACACCATCCAAATTTAAGCCTTATAAGTTTTATTTGTGCATATTTTTATTGTATTTTTTGCATGTTTAAAACTTCAAAATCCAAAAACATCATAAAATTTCAAAAATCCAAAAAAGCATAAAGTTTGAAAATTCAGAAACATCATAAAACATAAAAATAAAAAAACTCAAAAACTCAAAAAAATCTAAACATTGCAAAAACAAAACAAAAACATTCTTTTTTAATTTTAGTCAAGATCTCCACATCATCTCCATATCACTTCTTCTATCTATCAACTTCTTGATACTTCCTATCCTAATCACCTTCTTAATCATCCAAATCCTTCCTCTAAATCACAATCATCCTTAATCATTTTATTCACCATCTCCTAATCATCCATAATCATCCTAAATATCTTCCTTCTTCATCCTAATAATTCCCTTCATCCTAATCACTTCTTCTAAGTTATCCATATTATTCTTAATCATCCTAATCATTTCATCATCTTCTTAATCACCCAATCAAGGTCCTAATCCCCATCTAATCACTTTCATCCTAATCATCCTTCTAATCCACATCAATATTCACTTTCTTAAACCAATCCCATCATTCACTCTTCAATATAATCACATCATCACTCTTCTAATACAACCCACTTGTCAACATCATATAATTCTATCCAATTCTAATCCAATACATCTTCCTCTTCATTCAAAATCAATCACCCTTTAATTATTCCCTTGTCTTCAAACATCTCTCATTTGTCTTTGGAAGCTCATCCATTATTCATTCAAATCTTCATCCACATCACCTCCTAATTCCAAATTTCATAAAATCTTCTACTTTTGGCTTAGGAGCACCATCAAAATCCTTGGAATTTAATCATATTTATCTTGATTTACCCATATATAACCATAGTCAAGGCTAAACCACATCAAATAAAACTTCATCTTTCACACCTTCCTCAATATTTTCATCTCAAATCTTAGGTTGAAAGATTTATCAAAGTGTTTCTAGACCCTCATCATTAGGAAAAATCTATTTGAATCATATTGCTTTGAGAACATCAATCCATCTCAAGTAGGTAATTCTCTTAATCATATCCTATTTTTCTTCAGATCATCAATCTATCTCCAATTAGAAGAAGATATCATCATCCAAATCAATCCTTTGTTTGCACTATCGTAGGTTTTTGTTTGACCTAGGTTTGTCTCAAACCTTTAAATCCAAATCAAATCAAATCCAACTTTGAGGCCTTGCCCTCATATCCAAATCAAATCAAATCAAAATAAATCAAAATCAAAATCAAAATCCCCAAGGCCTTGCCCTCTTAAATCAAAATAAAGTTCAACATTGCTCCTAAGTCCTAAGTTCATATTTCATCCATCCTCTAATCTTTCACTTCATCCAATAGTAATCTAAATATTCATCCACATCATCTTCTAATTCAAATCTAAAACCCCTCATCCAAACATCATGAATATAGATTGGTTTCACAAAATGGTTGAGGACTTTAAAGTGCTAAACCCTAATCCTCAAATCATACCTCCAATCCAACCCACCTACAAAATCAATCCTCAACACATCATATCCAATTCTAATTCAGCTACCATTTCTTATCCTTCATCTACCTTTGACAAGGGAAATCCATCTCATTATCCCTCACCAACACATGATTCCCTCCATATCCACCTTTCCCAAGAGATTCAAGAACTCCAAAACATTGTCCTTAGCCTACAAAATGGAGGTCAAAGGAAAAATTTTGCTTTTGCAGACATGCGTCCTTCCTCAATTATCCAAATTCATATTTACCATCTCCCATTTATTCCCAATCCTCCACCTAATACCCCTCATTTTGAGCTTAATGTCCAAAACCATAATCCTTATCCTCCATATAATCCTAATCCTCCAAATCCCACATCATCCCCACCCCACACAACCTTTTCCATTGACTGAATCCCAAAATCAAGTTGTGCAATACCCTCAATTCATGAACCTACCACCATCCCATCCAAATCAATACATACCCCAATCTCCTAAGCCTTATGAGTCTCCCATCCCTCCATCCACCCAAGTTGAATCTTCCACCTCCTCCATCACATTACCCCCACAAGTCCACACATGTCAAGACCTTGTTCCAAATCGTGCTAATATGGATTCCTCTTCTCCTCTAGATCTAAAACTTCCTCCATATTATGACACTTCTGCATATGAAGATCCCCTCCTTCCACATAAAGATCCATTTCTCCTCCTTAACCTCCACCATGATACCATTCCTAATCAAGATTAAGACATCTCATCCACCCCATTGCATGAAAGCCTTCCATCTCAAGATCCACTCATTCCTTCCATTCCACCACATAATCCTCCCCAAAGTCAAGATCAAATTACCCCTTCATCTCCATTCTATTATCCCAATCCATTTCAAGATCCTAATATCCCTTATAATCCCCCTCATGAGCCTAATCCTCCACATGATCCTAATGATCCACAAAATCCCATAACACCTATCCAATCCATCCATGAGCCTCATACATATAATATGTGTTCTTCTACCTCTATCCAACACATCTTACTTCAAGATCCTATCATTCCTTCCACCTCTCCTCCCCATTCACATGGACTCACATCTTTTGTTAAAAATAATAAGTATCCCCTTGGAAAAAAACAATTCTCAAGATCTTGGTAAAATTTCCACCCCTTCCAAATCCAAAATCCCCCATCTAAACTCAATTATTCCCATCCCCCATCCTCCACATCCATTTTAGGCCCTTATGTCCAAAAATCCATCCCTTCCTCATCCACATCCATTTTGGGCCCCTATGTTCAAAACTCCATCCCTTCCTCATCCACATCCATTTTGGGTCCTTATGTCCCAAAACCAAACCCTTCATCCCTTCCATCAATTTTGGGTCCTTAAATACCTCCATCCACCATATCCAAGTCTACCACTACATAACCTCAAATCAATTATAAAAATCAACAAAGGAACATATCCTTGTATTCCTTCTAACATTCACCCTCTATTATTCCATCCATAAATTATCTATGCCATTTGTCCCCATGCACTCATACCATGGCTAATGGAAGAAAATTGGATTCCAAAGCTAAAATGCATAAAGCCAAAAATCCACAAAAATCCAAGAATCAACATGTCCCATATAAAAGACATGTTAAAGAAAATAAAAATATGATCCAAAAGAAAGAAAATTCAAACAACCACCAAGGCCCAAAATTAAAATTCAAAAACCATTTGGATTCCCAAGCTACTCATTGAAGCAATGCATCTCAAAGAAAAATAAAAATTGGCATCCAACCTTTCTCATCCAAAATTTTCTTCCACTCATAAGTCTTCCAATCCTCCATCTTCCAAATCAATTTTGGGTACTTATGTCCCAAAATCAACTATCCTAATTTCATCATCTCCTTCATATATTTTGGGTCCCTACATCCCAAAATCCACATTTTATCCTCCATATCCTTCAAAATATCCTCCTCCACTGCTTCACCACACTTTAAGGTGTGTGCCAATGATGATCTTTCCAATTTCTCCGTCCATTTATTCACAAAGTCTATCAACCTCCCATCTATTGTCCACCAATCCTACCCCAGCCTTCTGCCCCCTTAATCAAATCCTATACATACACCCTTATCCCTCCCCATCACCCATCCATTTTATCTCCCTACCACAATCCTATCAACATATATGAGCATATATCTAAAATTCCTTGGTCTATTATAAAAACATAAATACCAAGGGATACCATCCATGGAACTAGATCCTTGAGTCCTTCCTCCCATCATCTTCATAGCACATATCCATTATCTTCCAAATCTATTTATACATCCATTCCCTTATCCTCCTCCCCTTTCACTCTACACTTGGGGGAAAGCTCTATCCATGCCTGTGCTACCATACATACCTTCCACATCCCCTATCCACCACCAACCATCCTATCTAAGTCTATCATCCTTTTCCCATCCTTGATCTTGACTATCATATACATTCCCTCCATCCATATCCTCCATGTTTCTTATTCACTATCCATCCCCTATCAATTATCCCACATAACTCCATCCTCTTGATCCATATTTGATCTTGACATCCTATCCATATAATCCATCTCATAGTCCTTATCCTATACATTTCCTCCATCCCCCTTCCATAATCCTATATAATTCCATCCTTCTTTCCCATGTCTTTTGATCTTGGTTATCCCATTAATTTCCTCTATATATTATCCATTATCCTTTTCCTTTCATATCCTCTATATCCTTATCCCCTATCCATATCATCCCTCATCCTATCCAAATCCATTCCACTTTCATACCATTTCTCTTCCTTACAAAACTAGAGGCATTGACACATCCATGCATACTTTGGAAAATACAAGCCTTTATCCCCTCCATGCATATCCTTTACACACTATCCATCCATCTCATTTAGCCTATCTCCACAATCTCTCCATCCTTCATCCTCCCACCTCTAGTATTGGGGATTCCTTTGCAACATAGTCGTTGGATCCTAATCTACTTATTCCCCATCCTTTAGTCCTCCACTCACATTCCTTACAAACCATTCTTCTCTTTCATGCATCCTTTATCCCACATCTCCGCATCCTTCATTTGTCCTACGTGTGGGGCATTTCACTCCTTTAACACATAGCTCTTGAATCTCCATCCTTTAATCCCACATTCCCTATCTATCCATTCAATATTTCCTATCCATCCATTTCGTCTAACTATCTCCCATCCAAGCCATCTCTACATTGCCACCATTCCTTGGTTCTCCCTTGTCATTGGTCCCAATCCATTTTATCCTTCATCCATCTTCCAAATAAATTCTATCTAATTCATTTATCTTCTACTCTAATCCATTCATCTTCTATTCTACTTATCTGCTAATCCAATCCATTCATCTTCCATTCTATAAAATTTACTTATCTTCTAATCCAATGAATTAATCATCGCTTATATCCAGTTCATCTATATTTTAGTACAATCCCATTCTATCCAATTCATTTATCTTCCAATATAATCTATTCATATTCCCTTCTATCCACTCTATTTCTCTTCCGATCTTTAATCCATTCCTATTCCCTTCCATCCACTCTATTTCTCTTCCAATATAATCTATTCATATTCCCTTCTATACAATCTATTTCACTTCTAATCCAATCCATTCATCTTCCATTGTATCTAATTCCTCTTATCTTCCTTCCTATCTCATTCTATTTATATTTATCTTCCTTCCCTCCTATTCACACCTCTTATCTTCCAATTCTATCATATTCTCCAATCCATTCCTTTTCCATTATATCTATCTTCTAATCCAATCCATCCCTCTTCCATTCTATGTATCTTCTATCCAATCTATTTATCTTCTCATCCACTCTATCTTATCTTCCAATTCTTTTCCTATTATATTCCTTCCTATCCAATTCAATCTCTTTCTCTTTCTTCCATCCTTTTCAATCCATTTCATCCTTCTCCCCATCCATTCTAACTCATCCATTTATCTTCTAATACTATAATTTTATCATATTCTCCAATTCCTCTTATCTTCCAATACCATTCTATCTAATCTATCAAATCTATTTATTCTTCCTTCCACCCTTTAATCCATCTTATCCTCTAACCATCTTATCCTCCAATTCTACTCTATCTAATTCCTCCTATGTTCCTCCCCTCTTATCCAATCATTTATAGTCCTTCCGATCTATTCTTCCAAAAATCCCAAAATAGTCCAATCAAGTGCAATCAATACTAATCCAATCAATCTAATCTTGTAATCTAGCACACGAATCCTTCATCAAATCCTTATATTGATCCAAATAAGTTGAAAATCCATTTCCCTTTTCATCCAATCATCACCATGGGATGTATCCTTCCCAATCCTTTGGATGTGCATTGTTCTTATCGTTAACTTTGTCATCCTCAATCAATCGGTTTTCAACTTGACTATGGGCAAAATTTTGGTTTGCTTTTGGTTTCTGTGCATGCTTTCTTGTTGCTTTTACGTGTTAGTATTTTTTGCATTTATTATGGTCTTTGCATTATATTGTCACAAGACATCATGTTCTTCCATATCATGGTGTCATAAGACATATGGTTGTATTTGACCATTTTTTCTCACATACTTGACACATTATCATCTTGGTTTCTCATACCTTGCTTCATAGTGTCAAGTACAATATCAAACTTAGGCTTCTCACACCATTGCAACATGTATTTTCTTCATTCTTCCTTCACTATCCATATCCTTTCCCCTTTCCTTCTATATTCCTATCCATTTCAAGAGCACACTTGTTTTCTCCGAACCCACCTGTCCTCTCGAGGGGGCATACCACTCCTCCCTCGTCATCCTTCCTCATCCTCTAGCGACTGGGGCATCATGCTACTAGTCTTATCCCTTTTATCCACTATTTTTTAATCTTCTTTGATCCAACATCATTTCACAATGCTACATCAAAGAGGGGAAAAACATAGACACTTAAATATGTCCATTACCCTTATCATAGCCAAATTAAATAGATATTTATTATTTATTTAATAATACCTATCCTACCCTTAATTAAATAAATTTACTTTTATTTAATTAAATAATCCTCTCTATCCCTACCCCTGATTAAATAAATTTACATTTATTTAGTCTTATCATATCTCATTTCCCTAAAGTTTAATTAATTCCTAAGTGAATTAAGCTAACCAACCTTATCCCCTTTTCTCCCACTTGGAATTAAATATTAAATTTAATTCTATTTGAGCACATGGCTCCTAACTTTAACCCTCACCTAACTTCACTTCCCTAACCTAACCCATCCTTCTAACCCAATTTCTACTAATTAATCCTAATCTCCCACCTAATCACTTCCTAATCATTTGCACATCCTAATAAGGGAATTAGAAAACCCAAATCACATGTGATTCTTACACAACCCAATTCACTTACGACTCTTACACACATCTTACATAAAGCCTTACACATCTTACACAAAGCCTTGGTGAACCCACAATAGTGGGTTAAACTTTTACTAAGGAAGAAATTCCTCTTAAAATTTGCAAAGCTGGCGGATTTAGAAAGTACTTTTGATAGAAAGTAGGGAATTTCGATAGAAAGTACTTTCTATCAAAAGTAATTTCTATCGAAAGTTCTTGATTAAGGGAAATTCCAATCAATTACTTTCGATAGAAAGTAGTTTCTATCAAAAGTTTTTGATTAGAGGCCATTTGCAGAGGTTGACACAAGTCTAAAGTTTTCATGGCTTCAGGGCTCAAGCGTAGGGATTAAATGGAAGAATAAGGAGACATCCTTTTGCATTGCACAATTACTCTGAACGAGCTTTCTAACAAATATAGATTTGACAGTTTTTGAATTAATTAGGCCTATGTTTTTTGATGTGCATCAAATGTAGGTTTTTTTTATCAAATATAAACCTCCAAGTTTGACGTTCAATGAAAAATAGTAGAAAAGAGAAAAAAAATTGAAAAATAATAGTGCCCTCCATCTTTGAGTCTACTTTCTATCAATTAAATTTGAATTTTGATAAATGCACAACAAGTTATAAGCTATGTAGTCAAGGTATGTCAAAATTATGGTTTACTCAACTCCAAATGTTCATAAAATATGAAATAATTATGATAATGTCATCAAACCAATTTCATGCCCTCTATATGGATGTTAAAAAACTAAATTCGAAAGGATCACATTGATATCACAATGTAACTCTTTAAAAATGACATTTTTAGCAACATAGCAATTTTCGTGGGAGAAAAAAAATCATTCAAATCAATTCAAAAAAAAAAGAAAAAATATATTTAGAATCTAGAAAGAAAATCCTAAAATACTCTAGTTTACTTCATCTTCTGATTTCAAACGGTTTAATGGAAATATTCATCTGAATATGAAAGTTTTTTTCAAAATGTAGAGTTTAGTGTCCGTTCAAGAAAAAAAGTGTAACCCACTATTGTGGGTTCACCCCCTTACACTCTTACACATTTGTCCCCCTTCACATGTGAGCTCAACCTTGAGCCATCACTTTCCCAAGTTTCTCACACATGTGTGACCAACCTTGTTCATCTCACCCTCTTACCTATTACAGCTTGTCATTGACCCATCAGTTTCAAAGGTTGCTCATACATGTGTGAACATTTTTCCCCCCTTTGGATGGTCAAAACCCTAATCCACTTGGCCTCCATTTGGCCTCCACTTCATGGACACATCTTTGATTCTGAAGAATCTTTTCCCTTCATCCAACTTTGAATCTCAACTGTCCATTTTACTCAAAAATATATAAAAGAAGAGCCCTATCCTCATCTTCAACAGGCACCTTAAATACATTGGTATGTTGATGGTTTTGAACAACCACATTCCAACAAATCAACAACACAATCACCTACTTGGAGGGTTGCATTTGGTGTTGAATAATTTATGTCTATTTGTCCTTGTTTGTATTCATCATATTTGCATGCTAGCTTCCGTATTTTGAGGCATGCATAGATTATGTTAGAATGAGCTTAGTTTCTTAAGTTTATTCTTTTAGTTACATTTTTATGCATTACACATGTTATAAAAGATACAAGCTAAAAAAGGGAAAATGGGTCCTTAGGAAAGATATGAATGTCACATAGTGTGGAGAAACACAATAGGAAGTTATATGTTATTTAGATTCATCATGACAAAGGTTCCACTTAAATGTCATTTAATGATACCAAAATCAATTAATTGTTGAATTTTATACTTCAAATCAAGCCATTCATTAATTGTATGGCCACAAATTTGATGATACACACGAATAGAAGGTTTGTCTTGATTTTGTTTACCATTTTTTATTTAATTAAAAAAAATAATAATAATTAAGTTGGTTTTAAGAAGATCAAACAAAATATTCTCTTGTTGTGATGAGAAATGAGGAGAAAAGGTCATAGATGTATTGGATAATGGAGGAGGTTGGCAATCTAAACCTTCCCTAGATAAGTGTACTGTAGGTTTCACACATCCTAGAAACAATGTCCATTGTAATCATTAAGCTTATAATGTGAAATATTAAGAGGATAAGGGTCACTCTTCGGTCGAATTGGATTGAAATGTAAAGAGGCCCAATCAACATCAATACATGTGTTTGAGTAGGAGGTTCAAGTTTCAAATTTAGGGATTTTGTTTTTGCTATGGAAGGAGGGTGTGAAGTCTAATGATCCCTAATCATCCTCTTTAGGAGGAGATGGCATATTTTTTTGTAGTGGAGAAAGAATTGAATTTTTTTTTAAAGATTGATATTATATGCAGTTTTTCATCGATTATTATACTATACAATGCATTGTTGTAGAAAAATTTGACTTTTCGATGAAGAGTAAAAGGGAAAACTTGCGTAGCATGAAGCCAAGGTCTACCTAAGAGAAGTTTGTATGTGAGAGTATTGGGCATGAAATGGATAAACATGGATAATGATGTTACATATATAAATAGGTAAAGTTTATGTTCCTAACAACAATTTATAAATATTGTGAAAGTCATGGATAAGAATAGAATCAGGTTGAATAAGAGAAGTATCCATGTTTATTTTATGCAACAAGTCAATGCTATATATATTAAAGGCTAAACCATTATCAACTAAAGTACATATTATAACATTATAATTAATGAGAATAGTAATCACGAGGGGAATACATTGGTTTCAAACTTCTAAAGAAGGTAACTCATATTGATAGAACTTATTTTTGCCTTTGGTTCAAGAACGATTGCTACCACATTTGACCTAGTAGGATGGGATGTAACAATTTTTTGCAAAACTTCTTGAATCATTGCATGGTAAGAATGTGAAGTTTTAATTTAAGTCCCAAAGGGAGATCTTGGCTAATGTATCATGAATTTGTCACAAGATCATACTCCTTATGTTGTGATGGATGAGGGGGAAAATAACTATTGTTATATGTGTCTATTATAATATTATTATCAGGTTGTATAACACCTTTTACAACAATCAATCATTTATTTTGAGATTGAGGGGTATATTGATGAGGGTTGACAACTACTTTATGCTTCTGATTCCTGAAAACATGGATGATATTGACTTGATTAGGTTATTTATTTTCAAAGGTTTCATTTGTAGGAGGGAGGGCATCAAGGAAATCATCCTCTTCTTCCAACTTTTTTTCATGAGTAAGGTAAACTTTAGGAGAGGGAAAAAAATCACTTGTTAACGCCTCATCTCTAGAGGGAATATTATTGAAATGATTAGAAGGTGAAACATCTGAAGGGAATTATCAATCATATCACCCTCCTCTATCACAATATCATCCTCTTTCACCAAGGTACTCTCATGGGGTAGGTACATATTAAGAGAAGAGTCAACATCATTCCTCAATGTTTCATATAAAATAGAGATATCATTGAGAGAAGTGTTAAAAATATCTTCTTGCACCAATATGTCCTCATATGAGTGAGAAACCTTGGAAGAGGAATTATTGGAAGGTTCATAAAGTGGACTTTCATATATCTTAAATCATTGTATCCTAAGAGAATGATCTTGTACTAAAGTATCCTTGTAAGCGATATTATCGAAAGTCTTCTTTAGCATGCCATAGTGAGTAGGATAAATCATATCAAATTTATAGGTACTAAATGACACATCAAAGGTAGTAAATTATTGTATAATGAAATATGATATTTTTCTATGAAAGAAGCTATCTAATGAAATAGAGAACACAAAGACTAATATAAACACACATAACAATGCATGAAACTAAATATTTTTGCACTCTTATTGTTTTAAAACATGCAAATCATAAAATGCAATATAAGAACGAACTAGATCTCTAAATTCATGAAATTTAATGAAGATATTATGTAAATATAAGAGAATGAAATGCATACAAATTAGATCTAGACATCCAAATGAGAATTAAGATCTAAGGAGTTAGGCTCACTAAAATGTAATAGAGGAAATACTGTTCACTAGCTTGCATGCACAAACTAGGAAGCTTAGGCCTATCTCCCTACTTACATCGGAAGGAAGATGATCCACTAAGCCCAAGAAGGATGAAGTGCTAGGTGAATGCAATGATGTTTTTATATGGGGACTATGACTATGTAAATATGTTTGAAAAAATAATATCTAGGGTTATATAGGAATAAAAGATTGATTTTGTATGCACAAAATAATCAAGAATTGATAGGTCGATTATGGGACTAGAAATAGAAAGGGGAGACTGTAACGCACATGCAGACCAAATTTGAAGCCAATATGGGGGAACTATGGTGACTTGGTCACCCTATTATTGAGAACATGGGGACTCAGTCGCCATATTCCCTGTACTTTCTGATGAATTCAATTGTAGACTATAGCCAATCTCCTGATCAATTTGTATCTCTCTTTGCACCGATGCCACCTGTTCCATCACACAAAAAAGAGAGAAAATGTTGTGTAGAAAGGGGCTTGCCTAATTCAAACCCCAATTTTAGAATCAACCTTGAAATATAAATGAAATATGCTTGAAAGTAAAGCGTGTTGATGTATAACCGAACCTAGCTCTAAGAATAAAATTGTCTTATACCTTGATGATGCAATGCTCTTTGAATGTTATCACAAGTGTTGATGCAATAACACGACTCCACAAAAACCAAAAGAAAATCATAAAGATATGCTTGCATGAAGATTGTTGAAGCTTGCCATAATGAAGCATATGGTGGGAGGAAATGCCCTGAATGTTTGAGGGCTTGAATGCTTGAGCGCTTGAATGTAGATGTATGCTTGCTTTATTGACGTGTTCACAAACTGAGGGAGAATATCTTGCTTATATACCTCTCCTAACCATTATCGGGGTGCAAAACTCGAAGAAAGCCAATACTGGTTTGAAAACCCCGCTAAAACCAAGTTACCATTAAGCGATTTCAATTTGGAGCTAGACATTAGGGAATGGAGTGCCCTGGTCACCCTCCTATTCTCTCCAATGTGGTCCTTGAATGGGACCATAGGTCCTATTTGGAGAGAAAGTGTCGAAATGACATGCGGAATTGAGTTGGGTTGCCGAAAATTGATGTGAGAGGCCATTCAAGCTAAAATAGAGCCTAGGTAAGCAATGTCTTGCATAGGGATGTAATTACGACACTACAAATACTATATAGATGGCATGTTGTACAAGTGATATCTCTTTAAATTAGCCTAAGACTTGATTTTTTAATAAACTAGAACCATCATTCAAATTTGTAATATTTGCATTTGTGTTGATGGATAATGTCTGATTGAAAACAAGTTGGCTTGGAACTATGATAAATTTTAATTTTGAAAACTGGAGGTCAAAATTACATTTACAATATTAAACTGGGTTCAAAGTAAGTCTACACTTGCAATCATAACTCAAAATTAAAAACAAACAAAATAAGGATAAGATCCATATTCACAAAAGAATTGAAACTCAAATTCAAACTTATATTAATATGAATTCCAACTATAAAAACAAAGATTATAACATTTAAATATGAAGCAATACACTAAAACCCAAAGTCAAAACAAATATAAAATACTAGTCTAGTGGTGCACTTGTGACCTCTAGAGAGCTAAACAAACTATGTGGTAGGACCCACTCTAAAAATATCTATCCAAAGAATTATTAAAAAAAACCCACTTTCGATTACACTTATGAAAAGATGAGAATTCCCTTCATTTACGTACTCCATGTTTTTTGTCCATTTATTCACGGCATTGGACTATTTTGTAAAACTATTATTTTACTCACCTTTGCCCATTTTTGTCAAGCATACAATTGCGTTCAGAATGAGTCAATAATTTCTTTAAATAAAAAAAGACCCATTTTGGTTGGACAGCGATGTCCACTCACAATCTCTATGTTATTATTATTTATATCATCAAATGAATTTATATATTACTCATCTTGGTAGGTCATCGTTGGATTAAAAAGGCGTTTGTACAATTGGGTGGAAAAATAATATAGTTTACCCAATCAGATGTAAACACATGAATACTTAAAAAATTAGATGTAGAATAAATGAAGCTATTTATGTTCCATCAAAAAAAAGAACGTTTCTCCAATGAGATGTAAACACATGAATAATTATGATGAATGATTCTCCAATGAGATGTAAACACATGAATGATTATAAAAAATAATTATAAATGTATTTATTTTTGTCATCAATGAATGATCTCTAAGAAGAGGAAAGTAGTATTGTTTAAGAATGATAGTTGTTTGTCTTTATAGTGTGTTTAAATTTTATGGTCTAGTTTCAAATCTATGGGTCAAGTTTTGGTATATTTATAGATTTGTTCTTTTGATATGTGGTATCTAATTTTGTGAGATTTATTTTTATTTGGATTTGTTATAATTATTTATATCTTTAGATGATTATTGATTTATTAGTAAATAAGTTCTCTTAAATCAAGCTTTAGAAAAACATTGGTTATATGGTCATTGTAGATGATAAAATGTTATCAAGTTTTGGTTGTGCAAATGCTTCTAGGATGATTATGTAGATTTTGATTCTTTTTAGCGTACCAATTTGAAATGCTCATCTAATGATTGTTCCATAGGATGAGAGAGGATGTTTAAATGTGAGAGGATTATGAAAAAGTGTAATTAAATGCCTTTAAATATAAGCACGTAGCAAATAGCCATGAAATTTTGTGTTTAATTGACTCAAAATAACTAGCAGAATTGATAGGACTTGGTTGAGTTTGAATTTAAATTTTAAAAATTTAGGGTTTATATGTAGACGTAGGATGAATCTTGAACCTATGGAAATGACCCAAAATACAAAGCAATAAGATCTAGGAAGTGATAAATGCTTGATCACGAGGGATGTCATAAATGTGATATGCATGAGAATAGGTTCGAAAATGGACAAGGCTTGGATATGTGTGTATGGGGATATGTGAAAGTTAGAGCTCAAATTTGCACAATATTGCATCATTTCTTAATATATAGATATAATAGAATACCTTCACCACACGAAAGATAAAACAAAATAAAATATGACCAATGTTTATTGTTTTTGTATTCATAATTGATACATAATAGTGGGCAATGCACACTCACACACACATTCACATTTCGCTCATGTCAATCAATACACAAGGTCGAGAAACATAACACATTTTAATGTGGTGTAATGCACCCTGTACATAATGCACTAGTAGAAGACTTATCCCACATGAGAATTTAACATGAGTTCCACGATAGAAGACTATTAAAAACAAACATGGGAGATACATTCTCACTCTAATACTGATTAGGCACTCATATCCATTTCGTAGTCATTAAATGTGAGGAACTAATGCAACAAGAAATCTCACAATTCTCTAATTTGTTAGTTCAATTAATAACAAGTGTAATGCCTATAAATTATGTGAAACAAACACAATGTAACTAATACCTTTTTGAATATAGAATATCTACGCAATAATAAAGTGATATGCATGCACATGATTCATTTCCACATTCAACACTATATGAAACCAACCATGCACAATAAGTACACATTGCCATTATTGGTGTTGTTTTTGAGGTTTTGAAGTTGGATGTTGTTTCCATTGGTTTGACTAACGAACCACTTTTTGATGGACAAAGTCATTTCTAGGATGAATAATGCTTTGTTGTGTAAGTTCTTTTTTTAGACCAAATATTGATTTAGTTTGAAAATAGTCAAAAGTGGTGTGGAAATTAAAGTGTTGTGCATCTACCAATGCTATGGTTGATGACCTTTTCTTGTTTCCTTTTTTAAGGTTTTAATAGAAGGACATTATTTCATGGACAAGGGGCATAGAAATAACTTTTCTTGGTGTAAGTGGAAATCAAGTTTTGATTCATTTTTTGTTCCTTATGTAATCATCCGTACTTGCATTCAACTACTAAGACTACCTTTAGAATTGTAGAGATCTAAGATCCTGCATAGTATTGCTAACTCCTTTGAGATACTCTTATCTATTGATGAAGTTAATTTGTAGAAATCTAGGCTTGTGTTTGCTATAAATTGTATAAAAGTTGAAATATAAAAATCCCTACCAACATAATAACTCTTAATTAAAACTTTGGAAAATGGGTACCATGCTTTGTCTTTGAAAATGTAACAGTTTTTGTACTATAATTATAACAAATATAGTCATTTAATGAACAAATATTATTAGCCTCTGGATAAAAGGGAAGAACTCTAAAGCTTAAAATAGGATTGATGGTGGCCTAGTTAATGCTAATGATATAGTTACCCTAGACAAGATAGGGAAGGAGGTTGAAACCCATGAAGTGGATACATCTTCTCCTTTTTATTCTTAATATAGACTTCTTTATTTGAGAATATAAAGGAATATGAGAAGAAATAGGAGAAGAATACATGGAAACATAAAATGGATCAATATAAAGAGCTTCAAAATCAGAAGCGGGAAGAGAACAATTTCCTTGGATAGAGGTTCCTTAGAAGGAGGGGTATACAACAAGGAGAAGGCATAAATTCATCTTGGACATATGCACATAGTCCAAAAACAATCAAATCAACCCCCCTCTCCCCAACTCTTTTTCTTCCAAGCATACAAGAAGAAACATTATAGAAGTCATGGAATGATAGATGAATGAAAAAGGGCAGATAGTGGTTTTTTTAAAAGGAAACAAATTGCAAGGAAACAAAAAAATTAAAAGGAAGCAACCCCAAAACAATTCACATCTAGAGAAAGCCACAACCTGCAAGAAAAAGGAAAATGTTTGAAGTTTTTTTTTGGAAGTCCCCACCAAATATTTAAATAGGAGCATCTATTTGGTCAAATGATTAGCCACTGCCTAAAAAAAAAAAGTAGCCACAAGAATAGTTAATTTGTTTGTGAGCTACCCTTCGTTGGAAAGTTTATAATGGTGCATAAGTAGAACACTGAGAAAAGTAGAAGGAAAAACAAACTGTAGATTCCAAATCCTAACCCTAGAAAATTATACAAAGATGCAATGAAGATTAATCTACTAAATATAGTTGATAAAGATATCAAGGATTTCCAAGATACATGTTGGATTAAGGTGTTGTACACCTTTCATAGTATTTTTAATATTATATTTTACTATTATGTGTGTTGCACCTAGGTGAACGTACATTAGATGTGAACATTCTTGGGGCCACTTTATGTGTTGTATTGTGACACCAAGATTATATTTTATGTGGATTTCATACATTTTTTTTAAAAAAAGGGGTAAAGGTTTATTCAATCAAAATAGAGACACAAATAAAATACCTTAGAGCCACTAAGACAGGAACACAACAAAGTTCCCAAAATACACAAGCAAAAACATCACTACATATTCTTGTTCTCCAACATTAAGCTCTCTAAGGTCTCAAGATAGTCAGAATGTAAAAAATCCCTCCCTCCAATATCACAACCATCAACATTCTTAGAAGCCCACTTCACCAAACAATCAATCACTATTTTCCACTCTTTGGGGATATGAAAAAAGGAGAAACAATCCAAGCAGTTTCACAGACTTAAAATAAGTCTAACCATAGAGCCTAACTGCAAACTAACATTATCCAAACTCTGTTTGTTCAACATATCCACAAAAATCTGAGAATCTAACTCACAGATAATCCTCCTCCATCCTAAAGAGTATCCTCTCAACAACAAATTTAATAGAAAGAACCTTCATCAAATTATTAGAGTGTTGTCCTTTACAAATGGAGAAGAAGAAAACAACACCTCCATCATCACCTCCACCTATACCACCAAGATCAACGTGTCCTGGATTCCTACAAGAGGATCCACCAGTGTCAATTTTTAAGACCCCCACAATAGGAGGTATCCACTTCCCGTCCCTACACATCCGTTGCTTAATATGTCAAGGTATTTACTGGAACACAACCTACTTTACTATCCCCAATTTAAAATTTCATCAAATAGAATAATCACTATGATAAAGATTTTCAGACTATCACACATTGCAGAGATAGTTCCCTAAAGCCTGCTAAGTATCTTCTTCCATAAATGAAGAATTCCAAATTTAGAGTCACACAAAATCCTACGATTTCTTTCCAACCATAGGTTCTAGATAATAAAGGTAGGCCCAACAGCTCAATCCACCTAAAGAAAATATGTCTTCACTGGAGATCTTCCCAAACTCTCCCAAAATTCAATTGAGGAGGTATCATGAATATATGCATGTTTCCATGCCTCCCACCACCTATGCCGGATCTCACTAGAGAAAGGGCATAGAAGAAAATGGGAGTTTCATTCCTCACTATGAAAACAAAGAGAACAAATAGAGGGCTCCTGAAAACCTCTCTTGCAAAGATTATCCCATGTCAGGATTTTCCTATGAACAACCAAACATAAGAAAAAATTACATTTGGGCCAAAAAGATTTTTTCCATACCTTCTTCCACTAGGAAATATCTATCAGACCATGTAATTATCTATTTAACATAGTATAACCTTCAAAAACAATAAATTTTCCTTTTAGACTGGGACCTCAAGCCAAAGTATCTCTCACTTTCAGGGAACTACATAACCTACCCTCCAAGATTCTAGCAAGCTCAATAGGATCCTCAATAGAGTCACCCAGGGTCCACTCATGTGGATCCCTCCATCAAGTCACCTCCACCTGGCATGTATGCCTAACCATTTTAAATTTCTCCACCTTAACTCACCCAGTGTCACTAAAAAATTGCAAAGGGATTGAAGCTGAGGGAAGCTAGAAATAATAGGAGGGTGACCATTTTTGGATATTGAGAAGGTTTTTGAATACTATGTATGCTTGCATTAATGTTTTTTCATTGATGTAAACATATTTCTGTGTGCTAAAAATGTGTCACACTTCTATGAATCATTGTATCCAAGATTGCTCAAGAATGAGGTCTCGAATGGCGACTCATAGCTCTCTTTCATGGAGTGCAAGGGTTGGTAATGGAGGCCCTCAGATTGACCTAGTTTGTGCCCATGCAAGTACACCATAAAATGAGAGATTCAAAGAGGAAAAGCAAGAGTGCTAGTCTCTATGATTCATCAAGTGTGCATGCAAATGAAAGCTATTCTATATGATAATAATGCTAGAAAGGAAATTAATCTATATGATAACAATGCATGATTATTCTATGAAAGGAAATACAAATGCAAGATTAATCTATGAAAGGAAACATGAATCTAATCTTAAATGAAAGTGAAAAATTAATCTAAATGGATTGCCATGGGGCATGAAAGAAGAAGACAATAAGAGAGAAGTTGCAATATCCAAGCTCAAGTGCTCAAAATCTCCTCCAAAATTGCTCTCCAAACCTGCAACATAACAATAGCATAAAATCTTCCTTTTTTTGTGATTATCCAAATGAGAAGGAGAGGTTTCCTTTTAAAGAGCAATGGACAGTAGAGATTAAGAGGCAAAAAGAAATGAGCAATGGTGGAGATTAAATCTTGGTTGATCCATGTGCTCATATCTTCAAAAGGAAAAATAAAAGGCTATGATTAAGAGGCAAAAAGCCCACCACTTAGGGAGATGTGTAGAAAAAGGAACTTTATTTATTTTTATTTAATTTATTTCCTTTCTCAACAAAGAGGGATTTAAGTGGGGGTTTTATTTAATTAAAAGAGGGATTTTCTTTTAATTAAATAAGATTATTTAATTTAGTTAAAAGGGATATTTTAATTAAATGAGATAATATTATTTAATTAAAAGAGATTTTAATTAAATAAGATGAGATTATTTAATTAAAAAGGAATTTTAATTAAATAAGATTATTTTATTTAATAAAAATGAATTGTTTTCTTTTAATTAAATAAGATTATTGATGAAAGGATCAAACCTTAGAAAATATTGAAATAATTGAATTAATTATGATTTGATCAAGGAAATTGATTTGAATTGAAAATGTTGCAAAGCATTGATTCAGGAATTTGATAAATTGATAAATTGATAAATGGGGCCCATAGTCTAGGCGACCATTTTAGGGTGCATACATTTTCCCCTCTTTGACTAATGTGTGATCAATTTGGGAACACATGTAGTCAAAGAATGCAGTTGAAGTGTGAGATCGATTTGGGATCACAAAACAACCCAGACGTCAACACCGTTATATATAAGTAATTGACATCAAGAAAAAGATAAACTGTTTGAAAAAGACAAGGTCAACACCGTTGTATATAAGTAATTGACATGTCTAAGATAAGAATCTCAAGAAAGGTTGCCCCAAGCGAAGGAATTGATAGGATTGATAAAGCTGAATCAAGGATTGAAGTTTGATAGGTACTGCCCCCTCATGATCAAAATTGAAATGAGATAGAGGAGAAACATCAAATTGATAAATTTGATCAAGTCGAACTAAATATAAGGTTCTTGATGTAAGATGAAAGATATAAGGATCAAAAAACCAAGGTAGACCATCAAGAATGAAATATTATGCCCCAAGGTTGAATTAGAAGAAAAGAAGTGGGGTGAAAGCGAATGGAAGATAGAAGTTTGGAAGAGCTGGAAAGAAATGGAGAGAAGAAAGAGAATTTGTCTTAAGAAAGAGAACGCCCCAAAATCAATCAACTGTTTAAGATAGAAAATTTTGATTCAGATCTTGAAAGAAGATAAGGAAATGAAGATCAGAACGTGATCACAGTTGATTAAAAGTCAACAAGAAAGATGAAGGAAAACGCTCGCAAACTCATAATGCAGCCTAAAAATGCAAACTTACATGAGGTCTAACAATGCAAGCTACATGAAAATGCAAAGGTGTACTTGCAATAGAGCAACTGTAACATAGGAATTTTGTGTTCATCATTCATTAGAGAATGTTAAGGAACTTATTTTCATCATTGGGTCATTATTAACGAACATCAAAAAATCACGCAATCATCACCAGTCACAAGTGCAACTCTGAAGATATGAATGTGATTTATATCAGATTGGAATGTGGAAAGATTCTAACATAAGCATCAAAGACATAAAGGTCAAGATGACTGCGATGTTAGCTTACCCAATTTAATATAGAAAAACCACACTCACATCAAGGCATAGAGGCCAGGATGACCAGCAAAATGGTTGTGCAAAATCAGTGAAGCATAAAGCAGGAAGAAAATAAAAACATGTTCCATGCCCCAAGTCCTCTAGCTATGCATCCTAGAGAGACTTATTAGACAAGGAAACTCAACGAAAATCAATAACAATCAGCACACAAAGAAAAGATCATGACATAGATCAAGCATTAAGTGTTATGTTTAAAAATTTAAGTGTGTTAATAGATATTGAGTTCCGAGGATAAAGATTGAATGCTTGCAAGTAGGTAAGATCACATGACAAAACCAGGTAAGAGCAAACCGATAAGTGTTGAAAAAAACTCGATGTCAGGGGTTGTGTTGAAAAACACAGTTGGGGTGGTGTTGAAAAAACCATTTGTGAGGTGTCCTAAAGACTAACGCATCTAAGAGACCAAAGCTAACATAGTTATGCCCCCTAGACAAAGACAAAGACTAATTCTAGACCGAGGCAACAAGGACAATGCATGATGGAGAAAGGCTAAGTGTCGAGGATATGCACTGCAAAACATGGGTGCAAAGGCCTCAAGTAGCGCCCGTTTCTAGGTTTTCACCACTTGGATTTTATTACAATTTTTTCTCTTTCATTTTTTTCAATTTTTTTTCTTCTTTTTTTTTCAGGACTTTTTATAATTTTTTTGAATTTTTGCTACCAAGGCGCCTATTTCCAAGTTTTCACCAAGGCACTTTTTCCATTTTTTTTGAATTTTTGAATTTTTTGTATTTTTGGAATATATAATTTTTTTGAGATACATCAAAGCACCTATTGCTAGGTTTTCACTAAGATGATCATTTTTTTAGGTCATTTTCTGATTTTTAGAATTTTTGACAATATATCATTTTTTGGATTTTTTCAGGATCAATAATTATGTACAAAGGATGCCCCAGACAAAATGGGCATCGTGGATAGAACTTTTCAGGTTCAAGACATTGATAGGATCAGGGAGCTGCTCTCCCTCTGCTATAGACAATAAATAACCACCCAAACCAAAAGCTGCTGTAATGATGTAAGGTCCAAGCCAATTAGGTTCAAATTTGCCCTTTTGATCTCTATGTTGTTGATTCTTAGGATTTTCACGCAGGACAAGCTCTCCCACTTGGAATTATCTAGTGCAAACCTTTTTGTTGAAGGCTTTGGACATGCGCTTTTGATAAACCCTCATATGTTCAAATGATGCTTGACATTTCTCAGCTAGAAATTCTAACTCTTGAAGTCTCATGGCACGGTAGTCTTCATCTGTAACTAGACCTTTGAGGGAAACTCGAAGTGAAGGAATCTCAACCTCCAAAGGTAACACTACTTCAATGCCATATGCAAGGGAAAAAGGAGTAGCCCTAGTAGGAGTATGATTACTCATTCTATAGGCCCACAAAGCCAGATTTTGTTGGAGATTTGATTCTAAACAGTTGATTGATTGTATGTTTGTCATTGATGACAACATATAATACATAGCAGTAATTCTATATGTACTTATCAATATGATGACATGAATACCAGTGTGGATAGATACATGTTTTTGACATATTTACTATGCTATGTTCATACACGCAGACCCAGATATAAAGTTTCAGTTAAGATATGTAATTCTGTTATTGACGGTTACAGTTCTAGAGGAATAACGGTTTAAGGCCGACGTATGTAACATGTTGATCAAGTTGCGCCTATCTTCAGGATATGCATGTGTATATTCATGATGAGTTATGAGTTGTTGATATTAATCTAAATGTGCCAAACATGTTTCAAGAAGATTACAAAGTTATGGTTGAATTGATGAAGCTGACTCAGTGAAGTGACGCGTCTATTCAGTTAGTACTTGCGCGGTTGTAATTATGCTTGTGTTCTTAGTAGAGCCAACAAGGATGTTAAGAAGAGTTGTCCTATAGGTCCCATGATCTCATACTTGATGTATGTACTTATAGAAGGTCATTTGTGATAAGAAGAGTTGCAAAAGCCAGAGATTAGAAAAGAAGAGCAGAGTGTTAAAGCAACAGAGCTATATTTATCATATGTTGATAATATAGATATTGAAGTTGAAGCTTTCAGAATACAAAGAATATTGTTGTAGTGCTTTACAAGAGGTTAAAGCATCGATGCACAAAAGGAACTAATTAGACAAGCAGTGTCACAAACAACAGTTCACCTTGTTGATACAGTGTGTATCAAATAACCAGAAGGTTGTAGCCTTCACCACTTG
>MU227089.1:135723-165305 GCA_018584345.1 Thuja plicata | reverse complement strand
GTCTATGTTTGGAGAGATCAAGTTCTTTCTTGGTCTACAGATCATTCAACAAAGTGAAGGTATTTTCATTACTCAGTCCAAATACATAAAAGAAGTTCTTAAAATATTCAAGATGGAAGATTCCAAACCTGTTGGAACACCGATGGCTACTAGATTCAAATTAACAAAGGAAGACAAGATAATAGAGGTAAATCAGACTATATATAGATCCATGATAGGGAAACTCATGTATGTTGTACACACTAGACCAAATATTGCATATGCAGTAGGAATTGTTGCTAGATTTTCTGCTAAACCCAGCGAATCACATATAACTGCTATGAAAAGAATACTAAGATATCTGAAGAATATTGAGGAATTTGGCTTATGGTATAGAAGAGAAGGAAAATTTGAACTAAAAGTGTTTACTAACGCTGATTGGGCTGGAAATCTTGATGACCGAAAGAGCACAACTGGAGGAGCATTCTTTATGGGTGACAGACTTGTCTCATGGATTAGCAAGAAGCAAGGATGCATCTCTCAGTCTACTATAGAAGAAAAATATGTTGCCGCTGCTGCAAACTGCTCAAATATTTCATGGATCAAATAGCTGCTGGAAGGTATGCATATGAAGATCAAAGAACTAGTAGTTATTTATTGTGATAACACCAATGTAATAAATATTTTCAAGAATCCAGTCATGCATGTGAAGACTAAACACATTTCCATCAAGTATCATTATTTGAGAGAACAAGTTCAAGAAAAAGAGGTGACACTTGAATATGTGCAATCAAAAGAATAATTGGCTGATATCTTCACCAAGCCACTGCCCAAAGATACATTTGAGTACCTAAGAAAGAGACTAGGGGTCAAACCCATGTCTAACAGTCAGTAAAAGGACTGAAGGCTGCATCAACCATGTATTATCAGAATATCAATCATGATTGATGCAAGCAAAAATTGAAATTCAATGCTACATCTATATACAACAAGGTATATATCAGAACCAAGCACTAGAACAGATTATTATATTGATAATGGATAAGGGGAATTCAAGGAATATATTATGGAAAGAAGGAATTGGTTGACAGAATGTCAGATATTTGTAAAATATAGAATTTCAGATATTTGTAAAATATTTGTTTAGCATTGTTGTCAAAGGGAGAGAATGTTTCCATATTATCATAAAAAACTATTCATTATCAGATTACTCCAAATAGGGAGAGATCATATCCAAAGGGAGAGTATTTGTATAAAATTTGCATCTACAAGACACAAGACATCAAAGAAGCAGAATAGTCAAAGAGAAAATTGCCACCAACAGAGGTCACAACACATCAGAAGAAGAAAACGAAAAGCTGCAAGAATCAAATCTAAGCTTACACAGAGCGATCAGACATTTTATCAGTTATAAAAGCAAACTGTTTGGTAATTTGATGAATCTCAACAATTGTATTTCATATTGTAATAGAAATAATATAGTGTGATAATATAGCATGTTGCCATCAATGCCAAAGGGAGAGATTGATGACATTTAACTGATTAAATGATTTACTATATTAAGTTGAAGATGATGCAAGACATTAAATCAGTTAATGGTTTGTATTGTCATTGATGTCAACTTGATATCATTTGTATGGTCATACCAAAGACTTCAAAGAATAAATGGAATAAAGTTTATGCTTTCAATAATGCATAAAAGTCTGGTATTCACTAAGTGACAGACTACACCGACGGAGTGCACACCATCGGTAATGACAGAGAAAAAGTCACAGTGATGCCCGACGAGTAGAAGATAGTGTTGCCCAATGAAGCAGAATCACATGATGCCTGATGAGATAAAAATAGTGTTTCCCGATGAGCAAGATCCAATGATGCCCAACGGATGGAGATCCCAAAGCTAACTGAGGAGACACCGACAGAACTGGCAGTTGTCACTGTCAATGAACTGCAAAATTGACCAACAGAATAGAGAGATCAGAAAATGACAAAATATCTAGCTGGCAGAGCTAAAGGATAGACTTAACTGGTTGTTTTATTTGTTTTATTTGACCATAGTTAAGTAAGTGATTTGTATAGTTGGCAAGAAGATATCTATGAGATAAATAAGGAGTTAAAGCCATAAATCAATTTGGCTGGATTGTTTTTCACGCCAAGAATCAAGAATCAAGAATCAAGAACCTAGAATTAAGGAAAAACATGTCTATTTAAGAGACAAGCATAATTAATTCCAAGTGTGGTCCAGAAGCAATTAGATACACGAGGGAGTGAACTGATAGAAGATGCTGAAGAGAAACTGATGAAGGATTAACTTCATGTAGTCCTGATCAATCAAGCTGAGGGAGAGATAAAGAATTCTGTAGACATCGACGGACAGAAAAGCACAGCATCACAGAGCAGAAAGAGTTAAGTACAAAGGAATTGAATCGATACATTGATCAGAAAGATATTTTAAGTAAATAGATCTAAAAATCTACAATTAAGTTGCATTAGAAATAGGTCATTTTGTTTTAGTTTAACCATTGAAGCATTAAGTCTCTTAATAGAGCAGGACTTAATAGTATTTTGTAATTGAGGTATATCCTAACAGATTACCAGAAGGTTGACTCATGTTAGTAGCACCGGTCTTACCTAAAGCCTATTGATAGTCTAAGAAGGAGGCTGATGCAAGGATGGCAGTAAGATTTGCATAAAGCCTATTGACAGTCATGAGACTGATTCAAGGATGGTAGCGTAGATGCCAGATACTTAGTGACAACCTATGTATTGAAAATCCTCTAACAAGGTCACACTTAATAGTGTGTTTGTAACCTTTAACAGGGTTGGCTCCTAATAGGGCTCACTTCAAAAGAGTGAAAATTTGGGGTACCGGTCCCAGTGGGTTTTCCCTTAACAGGGTTTCCACGTTAAAATTCTTGTGTTATATGTGTATGGTTTATTACTTTAGTGTTTTACATTCTACATATGCATTTATGGATTGACTGGTATACTCTACACATTTACTGAGTATCGGTAAATACAATTTACTACTTATCAGTTATCAAGGAGAATAAGGACAAACAAGGTAAACCGACGGACAGTTATTTGTTTAAAGTGATTCAAGGCATGCATCTTGTTGGGACTTAATAAATTGAGAAGTATTGATTGGTGGATTATAGTTTAAATTAGATAAATTTTTGAGGCCACTGATTCACCCCCCTTCTCAGTTATTACTAACAGATATTATCAGTGGTGACCAAAGAGTTGGAGTCTGTCAAGTATCCTTCTAAGCTACCAAAATCAGTATTCATCCTAACAAGCGAAGAATTGTCCACTAAAGAAACACGTAGGTTCAAATCCTATAATGCTACATGTGACTTGTTGGCTATCTTGGGTTGAGAACTATAAGTGTGGATAACACCAACATCTCTATCAACTGTAGAAGACTCAAAAAAAGGAGTCCCATTCATACTTATATGAACTTGTATCTGAACTGCGACTAGGATGTTTACACCATGAAGGTTTGGGACATCTTAAGTTGGAAGCTCTAGTGTCATCAAGAGTAACTCCTTCTCTTTCCATTAAATGAACAAGATTCTTTTGCTGGCATTCTCTATTAGGATCTTCAATATCTGATTCATCTTGTTCTAAAGTTGCAACTGACTCATGAGTGACTGGAACATCTAAATCTCCCCAAAGAAGATTAGTGGAAGGGACCCAATCTTCACACATTTCCTGCTGATTTTTCAAATTAGGAACATATTCTGGTTCATCATCATTATCTGATGCCTCAAAGATAGGATTAGTGCACTTTTTATAATTCTCAAATCCTAAGCCAACTATCTTCTTAGACCTGTGCCCCAAAAATAACATGATCAAGGGGTTCAGATCTAGCATCTAATCTATGACTAAGAGGGACATGTCTAGGATAGACCATCTTCTTGAGGAAAGTATACCCTCTTCCATAAGCCTTAGGAGAGGGAGAGAAGTTTTCATTGTGCAGGTATTTCTCTTCTCTATAGATCCAGTCTCTAAAAAATGTCTCTTCTTTCTCATCTTGGATAGGCATTAATGAGTCTACAAATGTGCCAAATAAAGTCATAGCTAAAGAGGAAGGTTTCTTTTTTTGTGAAGCCTTTCCATAGTGCCTAGGAAAAATTGGTAGTGTTGTGAGGGAGTTGAGTTGATACCCCCACATGCCAAGGTCTATTGACTTAATCTTGTCTTTACATTCAGCTAAGGTTGCATCAAAATATTCTACTTCTCTATTGAGGGGAACATGAGTTTCTACTAAAATGGAGTTAATAGACAAAGTGTTATCCCCAGGTATACAAATCTATGTTCCATTATAGGGGAACTTAACACATTGATGGTAGGTAGAAAACACTTCTTGCATATCATGAATCCATGGTCTACCGAGCAAAATATTATATGCAAGGGGTCCAACATCAACTATTTGGAATAAGATATCCTTTTCAACAGGGCCAATCCAAACAGAAAGGATGGCCAACACCTTGGAAATTCTTTCTGCCTCATCATAGGATTTGATAGTAATCCTTTTCCTTGTATCTATAACCTTTTCATAATAACCCAACTCTTTCAACAAACTGAATGAACAAATATTTAGTCCAACACCCCCATCTATCAACACACGCCTGACACATGTTTTATGGATCATGAATTCAATATGAAGGGCGAGATTATGTGGGTGGCTCAAAGATTTATCATCTTCCTCTGAAAAGGTAAGGTAATGAGGGCTAGCAATGTGATTAATCATGTTCTGGAATTGATTGACATCTAAGTTGTTGGGGACGTTCGCTGCATGCAAAGCATCCACAAGGACTTGCTTATCTCTTGGAGACAACTCTAAAAGCTCAAAGATCAAAATCTGAGTGGGGGTTCTTTTTAACTGATCAACAAGATTGTAGTTTGACTTAGGATCAACTATCAGCTTTAAGGTGACATTCTTGGATGCCACTTGCTTTGGTTTACTTGATTGACTGGAATTGGGTCCTCTAATGACAATGGGACCTTGACTTCTTGTAACAACATTAAGAGTTTTGGATGACACTCTAGAGTTGGGGCCCCTTAACACCACAATGGGCTCTTTATCAAAGACAGGAGGAGAGTCCTCGTCTAGATCATAACAATAGGGATCTTTACCCCTCATCATATTGACATTCTCTTCTACAAATTCCAGCATGTTGATAGTATTATCTGCATCTGTGTAAGTGTAATTGATCTTAGCTTTTCTATTCTTAGCTTTCTAGGTTTCCCCCTTCTCATATTTGGGCAACGGTTCCTTGAATGCCTTATGATCGGTGTTGGTGTTCAATCCATCTATCTTAAGATTTCCATTCTCAATGAGATCTTGAATAATATGCTTGAGTTTGTAGCAGTTTTCAATGTTATGTCCAGTACCATTGGGAAATATGCAAAAGGCCCTCTCATCCCACCAATGCAGCTTAACATCAGGTATATGAAATTTTTCATGATCTTGAGGATGTGCAAGATTTCTGGCAATGAGCATCTTCAAAATATCCTCATATGAATCACCAAGTTTTGCAAATTGATGTCTTTCTCTCTTAGGCTTATCTTGGTATCTTGGCTTATTCTCCTATTGATTAAGTGCATTGAGTTTCATGGCTTGCACAACACTAGACAAGTGGAGCACATTTTGATCCTTGTGTTGGGAGGATTCCACAACTCCATCATTAACCACTTGTTTATTCTTATTCCAGTGTGAGTTCCTTCCCTTGTCCTTGTTAGAGTTGTTATTGTTTTGAGCATTGTTATTGTTGTTGTTTCCATGTTTGCTCAAAATTCCTTGTTCTTTTAAAACATCCTTAATCCTACATGCGGTTTCAACCATGGTATCAAAGGAATCAAAAACCATTTTTCTAACTTCATATCGCATTTCGGGAATCAATTTGCTAACAAGGATCTCAATCTTCTCATTTTCTGGAATGGTCCTAGAATATCGAGAGCACTGTCATCTCCACCTTTGCAAGAAAGTAACAAAGGATTCCCCTTGACTTTGTTTTAAATTGCATAAGTCCAACATAGTGATTGACCTTGAAAGGTTGTATGCAAAGTGTTGAAAAAATCTATGAACAAGCTCTTTGAAAGTCTTGACGGGGGGAGTTATGTTGGTAAACCATTCCATTTCTTGACCCTTAAGACTCCTTGGGAATAATCTCATAAGATAGGAGTGATCTTGGTGGAACTCAAAACTTGTGGTATAAAACTGGCACACAAGATCATGTGAATCTCCATTCCCATCATATTTGTCATATTGAGGGATCTCAACCTTTCTAGGGAACTCTTTCATGTCAACACTCTTATCAAAAGGATTAGGAAAAATTGAGTCTAGTGAGAATGAATTCTTAGGTGCCAACATATTTTCCATCATGTTCTTAAGTTGTTTGATCTCCTCTTCTTGAGATGGCCCTTGCTTCTTAATATTCTTCCCCACATCAAAGTTGTAAGGAACCCTAGCACCCTTGTTGATTAGAATCTCTAGGAACTTGTCTTCATTTTTCTCTAAATAATCCTCCACATACTGATGGAAAAGTGGTTCTTGTTGCATTTTCATGAAGTTTGGGGAGCCGCAGTCAAAATTTGAGCTACTACCCCCATACTGTGAACCATGATGAGCACATTGTGAAGGTTACCTTGAGTTCCTAGGAGGTGTTCATCTCCTATGATGTTCATGTTTGGAAGCCCCTCTTCCTCTAGGGCTAGGAGATCATGAGGGTGTTCTTGAATGTCTTCTACTTCGTGAAGATCTTGGAGGAATGGATGGAGGAGAGCTGCTTCCACCACTAGCACGCATATTATTGAATTGTTCATTACGTTGCTGAGCCAAGAGCCTATCCTACTCTTCTTGTAAGGCTTTTCTTTCCATATCCAAAAAATTTTTCCTGTCCAATTATAGGAGTCTAAGTTGTTCTTCCTTATGAGCTTGTTCCTCTTGGAGGTCTTTCTTTTCACACTCAATTCTCTTAAGTCTTTTGCTCATGTAAGATGTCTTGGGCGGTGAGCTTGGTCTTGAATTTCTAAACAAGTTGTTGGTATAGATTGCATTAACATGAGTGTCATAAAGCTCATCTCCTTGGTTCTCATGTTGTGATAACTCATCTTCATAAGCTTGTCTTTTACCTCTTTCTCTCTCAGCCCTTTGGTGTGCATCTAGATATCTTGTTGAAATCAAGGGTGAGGCTGGTCTACTGTCACAAGAGGAATTTCCAACTGAAATGGCATCTCTATTTCTTTCAAATATATCGTTAAGGCATCTATCCATGTCTTCCCTCTTTGGTCGAGTCATTGTGTAACTCATATCCATATTCGAGTGAGAAGATGCTAAGGGAGTACCCAACTCACTAAGATAACTCTTGGAATCAAACCAAACTTTAAAATTGTTCCTAGGTGATTGATCAAATACATGTTCTTTTCCCTTGGCCCTTTTGGGTACTGGAATACCATATCCTGGATATGGTCAATTCAGGAAGATGCTGCATATTTTGGAAGATGCTTATCCTCAAAATTAAATCCGGAATATGGTCTTACCCATTTGTTTCACCCAGAAAATGAATGAGAAGATGCATAAGGAATTTTAATTCTTTATTTTTAATTTCTTTGAATATGGTGTATATACATGTGTGTATATATACACACATGCACACATGTGTATATATTCATACATATATGTGTGTGTATATACACATGTATATATACATGTGTACACACACATGTGTGTGTATATGTGTATACATGTGTATATACACACATGTATACACATATACACACATACACACATGTGTGTGTATACACACACATACACACATATACACACATTTGTGTACATATACACACATACACACATGTGGTTATACACACATACATGTGTGTGTGTATATACACATACAGGTGTGTATCCATGTATACACATATATACACATGTGTATATATATACACACATACACACATGTGTATACACATATGCACACATTTATGTATATATACACACATATACACACATACATGTGTGTATATATACACACATATACACACCATATATATATATACATACAAGTGTGTATCCATGTATACACATATACACACATGTGTATATATATACACACATACACACATTTGTGTATATACACTTACATATACACACATATACACACACCATACATGTTTGTATATATACACACATACATGTATGTATATATATACATATGTGTATATACACACATACATGTGTATATATATACACACATGTGTATATATACACATGTGTATATACACACACATGTGTATATACACACATGTGTATATACACACATGTGTATATACATACATGTATATATATACATCCTTATAGCAATATAATATACATCTTTATAGTCACGAATCCCATGAAATATTAAATTTTGTTTTCTAAAAATTGGAATTCCAATTCCACCTATTTAGGTGGAAGATGATATTCCCATTTTGGGGGCAAAATGAGAATTTCGGAATTCCAATTCTATTTTTTTCCAAGGACCCAAACATAGAATTTGGCATTATCCAGAATTAGATAATGCCAATTCCTGTCATATTCTAGGAAAAAAATGGGCCCATGTCTTTGGCGAGTTTGAACTAAGGGTAATTGGTTAAAGACAACTTGAGGTCATTTTCCTTGATCCACTTGATATCTTGTTGTAATTGGCATGAAAGAAAAAGTACTAGTTGATAGGACGACCCTAAGAAATGTTGGTACCCAAAAAAGATAGTAAAGGCATTCACTTGTCCAAAAGAGGTGATAAGATAGAATTTGCAAGAGGCGTAAGCCAACACTGCCACAAAGGTGCCCACATTTCAGATAAGTATCCTAACACATGGATCACGAGGATGGTCATACCCAAGTTATATTAATTGAATTTGAATATATGAAAGTGGATGGACAAGAGATTACCAAAACTCTCCAAGTGTGTTATCAAAGAATCCAAAGGTTTATCTTCTCAACAAGGACGGTGTCTAACTCACCAACTAAAGCAAGGTCACTTGTGAAATCAAAGATTGCTAACTCAAGAGGTCAAAACGCAAGAATCCAAAGCTAAAAAAAGCTTCTATTAGTGGGGTAAGTTGCCTAATCTAATCCAGATTGACCAAGGAAGCTTGAAAATTATAGGACAATAGGCTAAGCAAGTTGATAATGACAACAAATAGCACACTAGTTTGGCAATAGAGGATAGATTTCGCATGATGAAATGATTTCTTGTGCAAGGATTACCACAGGACCGCGTGGAGTTTTGTAGTCTGATGCAAGAAAAATAGAACTGGTGTGACAAGATGAAAACAAATTTACAAGTTGGTAGAATATCACATGATGATTATCACTATACTACACGAAGAAACTCACAGGGACGCGCAAAGAACTATTTTCTCGCTCAAGGTTTCTGACAGGGAGGACAAGGAACTCAGTTTTGTTCATTTTCAAATAACCAACTAGATGCATTAACAAATTTTTCTCATGAGTTAGGCATGCAAGATAGCAATCAAGGAGTTCAAAAATGTCTTCAAACAATGATCAAGGGACAAATCAACCTTGCGCATGATCAAGAATAGTGACGTAGTATTTCTACTCCCTAAAGATTCTACTTGTGTATGTTCTCAAAATGTTTTTCAATCACACACATAGTCCTAGAAAAGAAAAAGTTGGTTGCATTATGGTTCTTAGTAATGGTTTGAATCTACAAATTTTGCAATCTCAAATGGGTGAAATCCAATCCCGACACACCGAGGTTTTGACACAGTCTGAGAATTTAATCAATTAGGAGTTGCTGAGGAGATCTGACAACCCAACAAGAAACCACACCAGTGGAGATTTCTTCCACAAGGACATTTATATAGTGGTTCTTGCTACCATGGTGAAAATGGCTATTATCGCTTGAGGTTCCATCCACATGGTTTACCCAATAAAGGGAGTGTCCTCTATAGTTAACCCTCTCTAACAAGGAAGACTCACAATAGTGACCACATGGGGACTTAGTTCAGATTCAAGGGTTCAAAGTTTCTGATTATCCCAAAAGGAAAAAGAGCATAATTCTCTAGCCTCTTCACCTCACCTAGACATAGAAAAAAAGATTAATTGACCCACTAATTTTAAATCACCTCACCCAAGGTTCGTATATCAACAACAATGACCACCAATCTCAAGAGAGAAAGTACCATCAAAAGTTGAAGAACAAACCAAGTGAGATAATAACAGATCCTTCCCTACCTACAAGGGGATCTATCATCAAGAAGAGACTCATATGTAAGATAAAAAACTGAATCCCACTCTCTCAAGATCACCACAAATAGTGTTCAAAGGGCCTAATTACTATGTGAAACATATATGCAAGAAAGCAAATCTAGGTTCATTCCTTTAGAGCAAAAATTGAAAATGTGATCTATGAAAGCAAGAAACACTCAAGCTAAACACATCAGAGGTTCATTTTTATTTCTAAAATACAAATTTTATATAGATGCAAAAAAATACCTCAAGTCCAAAACAACGCTCTTAGTATATTTTACCTTATTGTTTCTTTTGTTGAGATTTTCCGCGAAAGCAAGCCACAAACTCCCCAACAAGCAAGACAAGCAAACAAGCAAACAAGCAAACAAGATATGCAATGTATAATCAATTTATGCAAAACCTAGAGTTAGATTTGAAAATCAATTGTTAGGAGCAATAATAACTAGAAAATAATCCAAATTACAACTCACATCATGCATTGAACCATGTGAAAAATAAGTGCAAGCTAATCATTAAATGCCCTTTTTTAATTTTGATTTTTGACCTAGTCAACAAGATTGGACCTATATGACATGAATTTGGATCCCAAACCCTAAATGTAGAAAATAGACCCCTATTAAAAAATAGAGAGCTTTTAAAAAATGTAAATTTTTTAGAAATATTTTTTGATTTGTGCCCTAGGGACCCTATTTGTCAAAACAAACTAGTTTTTAAAGATTGTATTTTTAAGCCATTATTTGTCATCAAAATGAAAAACACATAGAACATACCCCTCATAGAATTCTAAAATATTTCTAGAAATGTAAATTATTCCAAAAAAATTTCTGATTTGCGACTAGAAACAATTTTTCATGAAAAATCATTAAAAAATTATAAATCACAGAAAAATGATCTGAAAAATCTAATTTTCAAACTGAGACACCTTTGACCCAATGCAAACCTGCAAAAAAACATTCAGACCAAAAATCAAATCCATTTGGGAGATATGATCAAATATTTCCAAAAACCCTAGGTTTTGTCTTCAACTCAACCTGCACAAGGGTTAGGCTTGAAAAACTTCAATAAAATAACCATGTAAAGATTATAAAATCTGAAAATCTGAATAAAATGAAGGGAAATCAGGAGCATCATGCCTAACGGTGGGCACCAAAAATGTGTGCCAAAAATGTGTCACACTTCTATGAATCATTGTATCTAAGATTGCTCAAGAATGAGGTCTCGAATGGCGATTCATAGCTCTTTATTCATGGAGTGTAAGGGTTGGTAATGGAGGCCCTCAGATTGACCTAGTTTGTGCCCATGCAAGAACACCATAAAACAAGAGATTCAAAGAGGAAAAACAAGAGTGCTAGTCTCCATGATTCATCAAGTATGCATGCAAATGAAAGCTATTCTATATGATAACAATGCTAGAAAGAAAATTAATCTATATGATAATAATGCATGATTATTCTATGAAAGGAAATACAAATGCAAGATTAATCTATGAAAGGAAACATGAATCTAATCTAACATAAAAGTGAAAAGTTAATCTAAATGGATTACCATGGGGCATAAAAGAAGAAGACAAGAAGAGAGAAGTTGCAATATCCAAGCTCAAGTGCTCAAAATCTCCTCCAAAATTGCTCTCCAAACCCGCAGCATAACAATAGCATAAAATCTTTCTTTTTTTTGTGATTATCCAAATGAGAAGGAGAGGTTTCCTTTTAAAGAGCAATGGACAGTAGAGATTAAGAGGCAAAAAGAAATGAGAAATGTTGGAGATTAAATCTTGGTTGATCCATGTGCTCATATCTTCAAAAGAAAAAATCAAAGGCTATGATTAAGAGGCAAAAAGTCCACCACTTAGGAAGATGTGTAGAAAAAGGAACTTTATTTATTTTTATTTAATTTATTTCCATTTTCAACAAAGAGGGATTTAAGTGGGGCTTTTATTTAATTAAAAGAGGGATTTTCTTTTAATTAAATAAGATTATTTAATTTAATTAAAAGGGATATTTTAATTAAATGAGATAATATTATTTAATTAAGAGAGATTTTAATTAAATAAGATGAGATTATTTAATTAAAAATAAATTTTAATTAAATAAGATTATTTTATTTAATAAAAAGGAATTTTTTTCTTTTAATTAAATAAGATTATTGATGAAATGATCAAACCTTAGGAAATATTGAAATAATTGGATTAATTATGATTTGATCAAAGAAATTGATTTGAATTGAAAATACTGCAAAGCATTAATTCAAGGATTTGATAAATTGATAAATTTATAAATGGGGCCCATAGTCTAGGTGACCATTTTAGGGTGCATACAATTTCTATTGTTGGAGACAATGTTCCTGGTTTTTTAGCGAGTTAAATTGCTTGGTACAGATACTAAATAGAAGATCTGTAGTTGTGATTATAAAGGTGATTTTAGTGATGTCTGTAGTTGATGGATGTAAATTTGCAGATGATAGCATGATGATTTGTGCGAGTTATGATTGATTTATCATATTTTGGTATTTTGGTTGTTCAAGAAGTGAAAAAGTTTCAGTTTTTGGATCGGTATGGATCAGTGTTGAAGATTTGTTGGTTTCTAACCTTGTAGTGAGTTTTGGATGTGCATATGTGTCCTCAATTCGAGTGGTTCATGATTTGGATGTTGGCAAGCTATTTTTCTTGAGTAACAGAGGTTGCAGATGTTTTTGGTGATGAACAGTGCAAAGATGAGTTTAGATCTTGAGTTCATGTTGATGAAAAGGTTTCTGAGGTATTTCACATTGCTTGTTGATGTTTCTTGATTGTGTTTTGATCATGTTTACGGTTAGCACTGGTTGAGGTGATCGGGTTTCATGATTCTCATGTAATGTGTTGATGTTCTTCATTTGGTCTTAGCCAACCTGATGATGTAATGTGTTGTGAAGGTTTGGTGCGTGATTTGTAGATTTGGAGCATGTTAAAGGTTATTGATATGGGTCATTACAATGTATTTATTGATATTCAATGGAACACATTGAGGAATGAATCTTAGTTTATTAATTGTTTTCAATTAGGTCTCTGACTGACCTAGTTGAGATGAGTTGATTAATTGTATTTAAAGATGTAATCATTTAAAGTTGCAAGTGTGAGTATAGATGGGAAAAATGATATATATGATGTTGTATGAAGAGGTATGAGTGGAATCTGAAATGAGTTAGAGATATGTACACTTCATTCGAATTATTTGGCATAACAGATACTATCAGTCAATTCGTGTGTTTGGACTATATGTCTCTTTGATCTATGATCAGTTGATGTTGTAAGGAATCAAGCCTTGTTGTTATTGTATCTTGAGCAGTGAGGTCTAGACAATGAGCCTCAATGCATGTGCATTCCCCATATATGTAATAAGTTATACTTTTAGCAGAGTATTTTCTTATTGTGGATAATCATCCCCACCATGGTTTTCCCCCTAGCAGGGTTTCCATGTATAAAATCTTGGTGTTATGTATTGATATGTGTGTTTGGATCTTGCATTAAACTTTATCTTCCAGATCTGTGGTTAAGTGGTTTAAGTTTGAGATTTTGTGGACACAATTGATTCACCCCCTCTTAGTTGTGTGTGCTTCCTTGGCCATAACAGACCATCCCAAGAGTCTTGCCGAAAAAGATCTTCAAAGCTTCTATTACATATCCAAAAACTCATCCTTAATAAGATGAACTCCCCTTTTAAGAGTGTCCCAGATACAAGCATCCCTGCCCATCAAACCAAGATGCAACACATCATGGCTATCAACACCTATGAGATACTTGTAGGTTAGAATCTTGGCCTTGTCCTGATCCTAACTATTGCACTACCTCCAATACAATTTGGTTGCCAAGGCCTTGCTAACCATAGAAATAGACAAAAGTCCAAGAGCCCTAGTATGCTTCATTCTACAGATAGACTCCCATTTGACTAAAATCCACTTAGAAGAAAAAATAATTTCAGACCAAAGAAATTTATGAGAAAGAGCATCAAATTATCTCACAAGGTTGGAGGGGGAACCTGCAAAAAATTTTTGTAAATGGGAAGAGCCTGCACGACAGTCTTTAGGAGAATCATTCTTCTAGAAGAAGATAGCCACTTGTAAGTTCAATGACTAACATTAATTCAAAATTTGTCCAAAATTCCTTTCCAAAAATCTCTATGTTGAGATCCCAAAACCAACAAAATCCCAAGGTACATCAAGGGAAGAGAACCGATTCGAAATCTAAGGATCTTAGCATTTGTGCTCTAAATAAGCCAAGGAGTGTTAAAGGAATAGATGTAATATTTATCTTCATTAATTTTATGACCCAAGGCTTTCAAATATATGTCCAAGTCTCTCTAAAAATTCACCACCTCATTTATTCTAGCCATGCCCATCACCCCAACTCCATCCTTGAATAAGGCCTTACCTCACATAAGATTTAATAAATCTCCCAAGTCCATCAACCATGATAATAAAGAAATAGGGGGATAAAGGCCCCCCTTTTCGAAGTCCCTGAGAATCGCCAAACAACTCAGAGGTTTTCCCACTAATAAGAACTAAAATGGAGGGAGAAATCATACAACTAAGAACCCAATTCACCAAATCTTCTCCAAAGCCAAAGGCCAATAAGATTTTTTGTAAGAAATCCTAGTTCACTTGGTACAATCAAGGATAGAGGGAACTCAAAGAGATCTATCCAATGATTGCAACATGAGTCACACAATAGAAACAACAAGTAACAACAAAGAGATTTTTAAGATCACTCTTCTTTAATATCATCATTAAATTATATAGAAAGGATTTATAACATGCAGTCATACATGCTAGGCATACAGGCTTGATTACTATCATAAATTCTTACAAAATCATTAGCATTCAGCTACAAGAAGATGCCCTATCCTCTATTGTCAAAATATACCCTCACTAGGAAAAATTACACTTCTTATAAAGCCTTCTCAAGAATCAGGTCGGCCTCGAAAGATCATATTTCCCAATGAGAAAGAAAATGTAATACAGATAATATGCTAGGATCCAAATCATCAGGATGTGCTTCCATTAAAAGAAATATGAATTGCGATCCCTCAAGTAGGTTGGCCACAAACATAATAACATCGATAAATAATCCATTAAGCTTCACTGATTGAGAAATTCCTTTGTGAGACCAGAAAACACAAACTGGCCAGAAAGAATGAAGAATAATACAGTCTTTCCAAGAAACCTGCTAGATCTCATGCATAAAGTAACCAAATGAAACATGAACCAAGGAGAAGGTTCAAGGGCATGCCAAAAACATACTATAAGGATCACAACTCCAAAAGATCCAAACTCAACAAACATATAAAGAAACTCAGAGACTGATGAAACAAGAAAATATAAAACAAATGTTTTTGGTTGATGCAAGATTGCCAAGATCCCAAGATGCTCCTGCATCAAACACCTGGGGTTATTTGAAAAGTGAGCCTCTCACTTTTTTGGTGATAAAGGAAAACCAAGATGGTCAACCTTAGCCTCAGAAATCCATGAAGAATCTTCCACTGGTATGTCTTTACATTTGACAAGATAATCTTTATACTACTTACCTCTTGTACTTCTGCTAATTATGCTATCCAAAATCTTTGCTATCTCATCCATCTACTTCTTAGGATATTATTGTTCAACTTTTGATCCATTACCCTCACAACAAAATGACTAATGATACTCATACAAGTCTGTAACATTCAATATACGTGAAATGTCTATTTCTTCTCGTAACTCCACTTCATATGCATTCCCTGAATCAAATTTCCTCAAGATCTTACATGGTCCAAACTTCCTCATATTCAAATTATTATATTCTCCAATAGGAAATATACCCTTCTTCAAATATACCATTACTTCATCCCTAACTTCAAATTGCTTATATCTCCTTTTCATGTTCACTATCTCCTTATATGGTTGATTCATTTTCTCCAAATGTTGTTTTATCCGAATCTTTAATCCATTCACGTGTTTAGCAAATTCTTCTACTTCCACACTCTTCTTGTTCTCATGACTAATATCCCTCAATTCTAATACTCCCTTAGGATTAAATCTAGTAACTATCTGAAATGGTGTCTTTCCTGTACTCCTATTCACTAAATTGTTATATGAAAACCCCACTTGTGCTAAGACTAAATCCCAATTTCTAGGCTTTTCTCCAACCAAAAACCTCAGTAGGTTTCCCAAACTCCTTTTCACTACCTCTATTTGTCCATCAGTCTATAGATGAAATTTATAACTAAACTTCAAATACTTTTTCATCTTCCTCCAAAGTGTCCTCCAAAAATAACCAACAAATTTACTATCTCTCTCTGAAACTATACTCTTAGGAAATCTATGCAATCTCACAATCTCCTTGAAAAATAAGCCAACAACATGTACTGGATTTGTTTTAATCTTAAAAGGAATAAAATATGACATCTTAGAAAATATATCTACCACCATAGATATAGAATCATTACCTCTTTATGTCTTTGGTAACCAAAGTACAAAATCTATGCTAATATCCTCCCAAGGTCTAGTTGGCACTATCAAAGGTGTATACAATCTAGTATTCTGACTACTTCCTTTTACAACTTTGAAAATTCTACATCCTTGAAAAAAATTCCTTACATCCTTATGAATCTAAGGACAAAAGTAATTCTCACTCACCAAAGCCATTGTCTTGTCAATACCAAAATGTCCAGCTAATCCTCCATAATATTTTTCCTTAGTCAAATTATCCCTCATAGAAATCCTTGATATACACAATTGAATTCCTCTGAACAACATACCATCTTGAATGAAATAATAGAATAATTTACTTTGGTCTACAACAACAGGTTATCTGCAAGTTTTCCATGGTTCTGCAAAATCAGGGTCATCCAATTACAAAGTCCTCAACTCATCAAATCCTAACACTTCAACTCTCATTTTGGTCAGAAAAGTTCTTCTTCTACTCAAAGCATCAACAAATTTATATTATTTACCACTCCTCTTTTTTAACAAAAAATTATAGCTCTGAAAAAATTCAACCCATGTCATATGTCTCTGATTCAACTTACCTTGACTATTCAAATATTTAATTACTTGATGATCAGTCTACAACACAAACTCCTTAGGCAACAAATAATATCTCCATTTCTTCAAAGGTTGAACTACACCATATAATTCCTGATCATAAACTAAATATCTTCTCTTAGAATCATTCAATTTTTGACTAAAATAAGCAATAGGTCTTCCTTATTGACTTAACAGTGCTCCTATTGAATTTCCACTTGCATCACAGTCTACTTGAAATAATTTATTGAAATATGGTAAAGCTAACACAGGTTGTTCAGTCACCTTTTATTTCAACAAATCAAAACTCTTATATGCTCCATGTGTCCACTCAAATTCCTTCATATCTCCTTCCATTATCTCAGTCATAGGATTACAAACTGAATTGAAATTCCTTATGAACTTTTAGTAGAAACTAGCCAATCCATGAAATGATCTAATTTCTCTAACACTCTTAGGTTTAGGCCACTCAATAATTTATATCATTTTCTTAGGATCCACTTGCAATCCTTTTGCAGATATCACAAAACCCAAATATACTATCTCTTCCCTCATGAAAGAACACTTCTTGATGTTTATCAATAATTTCTCTTCCTTTAATCTTTGCGATACTTGTTTTAGATGCAACAGATGATCTTCCTCATTTTTACTTAAAATAAAAATGTTTTCAAGATAAAAAATCACAAACTTACTCAAGAATTTATTCAATACCCCATTCATCAATCTCATGAAAGTACTCGATGCATTAGTCAATCCAAAAGGCATCACCAACCACTCATACAATCCTTCATTTTTCTTAAATGCAGTTTTCCACTCATCTCCTTCTCTAATTATGATATGATGATATCCACTCTTCAAAAATATTTGGCTCCACTCAAACAATCCAGTATATCATCCATCCTAGGAAAATGGAATCTATATTTTACTGTGATCCTATTGATAGCTCTAAAATTAGTGCACATCATCCATTATCCATTCTTCTTTGGTGCTAATATTGTAGGTTCTGCACAAGGACTCAAGCTCTCTCTAATCAATCCTTTCTTCAACAATTCTTACACTTGTCTATTCAACTCCTCATTCTCTATTGGTGTTGAAACCAATGTGCTACTTTATTAGGAAAACTTTCTCTAGGGATTAGATCCATGTAATGAATAATACTTGTCATAGGTTGAAATCCATTAGGTACATTATGTAAAATTACATCCTCATACTCTGTCAGCAATTCCTTTATTTCCTCAGGTTGTTCTTCTTTTATTCCCAAATCAGATTTCTTAGGGATCAATGCATAACAAATATTTTCACTCTTCAATCCATCCAAGAATTTCCTTCCTTCAACCAAAAAAATTCTAACACTAGTATGAGTCTCATTCTTAGGAGTCTCAATCAAAGGAAACAATACTTGTTTCATCCCATTTGCAATAATAGTATACCTATTATTTCTTCCATCATGCAAAGCTTGTCTATCATACTTGACATGGTCTACCCAACAAGATATGACACACATCCATTGGTATAATATCACAAAGAAATTCCTCATGATAAGATATTATCTTCAATTTAACTAGGCATTTTTCACTTACTAGTACCTTATGATAATCCTTTATCCATGCTAACTAATAAGGCTTTGAATGCTTCAATCTCTACAACTTCAACTTATCAACCAACTCTTCAAAGGTTAGATTATCTGAACTACCACTGTCAATAATCAATTTGAAACATTTTCCTTCTACTTTGCATCTAGTCTTGAACAAAATTCTTCTCAACAATGGCTCTTGTTCTAGATCCTCATGACATAGGACTCTCCTTACCATTAGAGCTTCACCATCCTCTGGTTGATTCAAATATTTGGTACTTTCCTTCTCTACATAAGAATATCTACCCTTATTTTCTATCATTTTCTTTGAATTACCTTGAGTACACTCAAAGGAGTGGTGTCCTTCTCCACCACACTTGAAACATTTTCCTCTAAACCCTCTTTGGTCATCCCTTTGATAGCTACATGATCCACTTCCTCTATGAAAGTTTTTATCATCTCTTTAGTATGCATTTTTCCTCTTTGAAATCTATCTTTTTTTTTCTTTGATCTGAATAAGATGTTCCACCATTCAAGCTTCTTCCTCTCTAAAATCTTCCACCTCTTCCTCTTTGTCTTTATTCATGCCTCTTGTTCAACTTCTCTTCAGCTTTTAGGGCATATTGATAAGCTTCCTCTATACTTTGCAATTTCACCAAACTAATCTCATCTTAAATTGATATCCTCAAACCATTCAGGTACCTTGCAAATCTTTCAATATCATCATCGGTATGACCAGATCTACTATCAAACCTATAAAATTATTCAGTATATTCCTTCACACTAAGATCCTTTTGCTTTAGGTTTTGGAACTTTCTAAGAAAACTTACTTGGGAATCATCAAGTAAAATATTATCTTTCAATTTGTTCACCATCCTATCCCATGATTTGATTTTATCCTCACCTCTTCTTTGTCCATTAGTTTTCAAATGTTCTTTCCATAAAGATGCATGTCCTCTAAACGTTGTGCAAGAATACTTCACTTTCTTGTCTTCATTTGTACCTTCATAATCAAAGTATTTTTTCATCTTTGTGATCCAATCTATATTTTTATTTGAATCTAATTTACTACCATAATTAGGTGGATTGACATGTGGTCTTGAATTCACTCTAGTCGTGGATTTTATAAACCTATCATCTCCTTGTTCAAGTTTAGGTTCAGTTTTCTCTTCACCTCCTTTGAATTCTTTCATTTCTTTCTTCTTCTTCCTCACTTACATGCTCAATATGTCAAATTTCTCTCTTGGCCATATCCACAGCTTCTAATCTAGCTACAATTTGACTCAACATATCCAACAGTTCTTGATCTATTTCTCTCCTTCCACCTCCAACATTTCCTTTATGATGCATCTTACATGAATCCTCTAAAATTGTGGGTTGGATACTCTCTCTGCCACCCCACAAAAAATCAATCTAGGACTTCGCAAGCTTAGGAACCACATTTTACCTTTGCAGAAGTTGAAACCTTGCTTACAATACTATTAATGGGACTTTGTTATGGCCTCGCCAATAGGGAGAGAGTTGTCACCGGGTACTGGGGTACTGACCAACTTCTCCTGAAGAGGTTTACTGGAGAGCAGGATCTCCTAGCCTCCAAGCACCTTGTAGTCAGGTCATAATGGTGTAGGGTTAGCTCAGTTGGACTAGTGACTATTTGTTTGAAGGGATAGCTAGTTTTGACTCATCAATCTCCAGGAACTTGAGAATGTTAGGTTTCCTACAAGCGTTCCTTACTTCCAACGAAATAAAATGCAAAAGATGGGACATGGTTAGTATAAATTTATATCTATAGTCATGATATGTATATTTCCATAAACATCAAAAAAGCTCGAGAAAAAAAACTAACAAAAGATACCGAACATACATATGATCGTCAACCAAGCATATATTAGTAGCATGGTAAAGTATTTCATCAAATAATTAAAGAACTAGATCAAAGGATGCAAGAAAGAATACAAAATAAAAGAGGTTCGTTAACTACGGGACCAAAGACAACACATAACATAGTGCCAAGTGGTGCCTCTTATTCCTTCATTAAATTCACAAATACAACATCATTGGTGATTACACTAGAGGCTCCAATAATATGGTCAGAACTTTGAATAGAACATCTAAAACTTAATATCGCTCATGGACAACAAAATCATCATTTTGTTGACCCTTGGAATATAGTTAGACTTATTATTTATAGACACCTTATCTACATGGGAACCTTAACCTATACAAGCTACTTACATTAAATTACAATATTTAGAGGTTAGTACGACCTGCGCTGTCATGATCATCCTACTATATACAATTATTTGAGAAGACAAGAGGGGAAAAAATAGGAGAGGAAGTCCCTAGAAAACTATCATTGGGAAGAGTGCCTTTGTACTTATAGATGTGATGGTGCATCTTGGATGACTTGGACCATATTCCCTCATTAATTTGCCTCTGGTTATTGGTCTCTGAGTGGTATTTTGTACTCTAGGTATTAAATGTTTGAATGATGCCTTGGATCCTAGGAGAAGTCTACAAATAAATTTCCTTCCAATAGTGACCTATGAGGCCACAAAGGACTACCTCATGTCTGACAAAAAATCTTGGACAATGATCTGTCAGCTCCAAAGGAAATGTCAACACTCATAACTGTAAAGAATACAAAACTGGGGACCCAAAATTATGGGTTATGGAAGCTTACACTCAAATAATAAAGAATCACTGCCTAAAATTTCCATAGGAGGAGGGATCCCTGAAGTCTAAGAAATTTTATTGACCTTTTAATTTCTCATATGCTCCCAAATTATGAAGTACACCCTCTTCCTCCATGTCCTTCAAACAATCTCGATGGTCGACCAAACTCTCGAGATGATTGCCGAAATTCTCAGCCTTATCTTTAATTTCTACAACCACCTTGGTGATGTCATGATACTTAAGCATCATCTAGGAGAGTTGCAACAATATGGTGTAGTTGAAATCTCCAAAGGGCCAGAATTGAGCCTCAACCATTTCATCAAATTTTTTGAGTATAGTATCAACGGGAGTATAAGTCCCAGGGCTGAGTGGATCAGCCAATGTAAGCTCTTTGATAAATGCAACATATTGGTCTAGTGGGTTCTAGACCGTCAAAAGTTGTTCCTCCAAAACCCTTACCAGTTGCTTACCCACTTTAACTATAAATGCGAGTATGGAATATTGGATTTTGAGGAACCCATATGGCTCATCCCTCAAGATGTCTATCATCGTCAAACTATCTTCCCCAAGGTTCAGGATCTCCCTTAGGCTGTCCCTCCATTCTTCATATTTTTCAATCTCTCCCTACCACCGAGGAATGGTGGTCTATAATATATTCACTATGTCTTCTGCCTAGAAGAAATCAGGGAGAGATTTGAACAAGAAACTCGTTACTACCCCAATTTGTTGGGCCATCCACTCATCAATGGCTAACGATTTCCTTTTCATTGTTATTAGCATGTCAACATTGCCCTATGGAACTGGCATTCTGGACATCGAAGGTCTAGGTGTTTCAAAGGAAAGGGGGCGTGCTAATTTTGTCAGGATCTCAAAAAGATTTTCATTCACAGATTTCAACTCCTTTACCTTTTGGGACTTCTTTTTGTACCGAGTGTGGATGGCCTAGCTTGCCTTGTTCAGAAGGTCCAATTATCCTTGTTGGTTTATTTTTCCTAGAGGTACCTCTCTGATCACATATTCTTCAGCAATAAATTTTTATTATTCTTTATGTGACAGTGGGGCTTCTATTATTGCCACCAAATTTCCATCTGGGTCCCTTTCAGTGTTATGAAGGGTGCGAGCCCTTTTGGGCTTCTTTTCTATCTGGCCTTTGACCAACATTTCAGCCAGTGATAGTGGGGCCACTAATGTCATTAGATATTTTCTTCTCTGGGATCCCACTAGCCATTGTAGAGGTCCTACTAACATGCCTACAAAATTCTAACAAAATGATCCTATCCCCACAATGTTTGGGCAACACGAATGGATTCCCAAAAAATCCAGATACCCAAATATAGGTGTGTTGTGTGAACTAGATCAAATAACATCCCCATACATTAACTAAGGCTATAGCATCTATGGAAATTCTAAATCCCTTATCATTAGTGATTTCCTTGATCCTATGGAAGATGAAGGCATCGTCGACTCTACAAAAATTGGGTAAACTCCCATCCCACTGAATATGGGAAAAGTGATCCCATGGGGTGGCTTGTGTAGTCCCATTCCCAAGGACACCAACTGTGGTTAATCCAAAGATTCCTAGATATTCTTGAGATAATGGCCAAAGGATGTAGAAATTCATGTAAAACTTATGATCTCCCCTGACCCTCCTCATCTGAATGTCTACATGCTTGGCAATAATATCGACCCAACATGGGGTTCCCCAAAAATCCTGCACAATTATATGATTTTGGCCTAGATGGGCTCCTTGAAGTCAGAGAAAGGAATATACATCCTCATCTTCTTGAAGTCTCAAGAAGGGATTTTTAGCCATTCTAAATTGAGGCGGTGTTGGGCTAGATCAGATGCTCCCTCAAACAGATCGAGCGAGGTGGCCCAAATGAAAACTATTGCATTCAAACAGAATGTAATGCACCACCCTTGGGTGGTGGAATCATGGTCTAGAGAGATGATGGACACCACATAAATGAGGGGGTTGGGCGAGACCAACTCATCATCTCCATTGGCTAGGTTTTAACATTTAGCTAGGAGCATTAGCTCTGGTGCTTGCACTAAGTACAAAAATCTAACCGCTTGAATGATTTCAGATGCTGCTAAGTTAACTAAGACAGGGTCATTGGCCCCTCACTATTGGTGGATTTCTTGAAAGAGGCCCTTTAATTAAACATAGGTTCTGACATCCATATCTGTGACCTCTTTAAAAGTAGATTTAATTCAGGATCCCAGAATTATCATGTCTTTCTTGTACTTCTGGGTCAATGGGAGCTTTTCCAATATCTTATCTGCCTTTTAATTTTTGGCAGTACCTATTGAAATTCTTGGAATCTTGAAACTCTTGGGAGGTGTTGATGTTGAAGCTTCTTCTTTCTTTCTTTAACCTGTACCTACAAACTATCAGTACAAGAATATTATAAACAAAGATTTTAGGCTCCTGTAATTCGGGAATGACAAGTTACTTTCCATCCTAAAAATAGAAATCATTTTTCTCTTAAAATTTTTCTAGGGATTATCTCTAATGTAAGAAAAATAAAACACATGAAATTATTTTTGAGCCTAAAAAGACCCAAAATGCTAACTCGATTGGAGAAATATGGTGGATGCATCCAGGGTTGCCAAAAAACCTAGAGCCTGATAAAAAAGATAGTGATGCTAGTGACATGACAGATGACCTTGCCATCGTACCTTGACAGGAATATACCCACTTAGCTAACTAATGGAAATTAATCAATATTTTTTCTACCACAACTTGCAAGAATGCCACTTGGAACAAATTTTAAATGTTCAAATGTAGGAATTAATTCTACCATTAAGATGAAAATGATAGAGGAGAGAGAAATTACCAAACAGACTGTCATCAAGCTAGGCTCTGCAACTGACCTAATTCCTGGCCTCAACAAGAAGGCCGCATCAAATAGAGAGGTAAACATGTTTATTGGGAAAACATGGTTGTCAGACCTCCTAAAGAATTGTGGGCAATGACATCCCTAGGAGTTACCTCCATGGGACTTGCACTAAGAGCAACCTACAGAGAAACATGGCCCCCTTAGCACAGGAGGGAAAGAACTCAACCAAATAAACAATGTACACCTATCCTTGACTATTAATAGCATGCAAAGCACCTCAAATTTACAGATCTCACCACTTTTTTAAGACTCAAACAAGAGCTTATAGGAATATACAACACTCTACAAAACCATACTTACAAACTTACAGACTATAGAACAAGACAACAAGACGCTATCTAAAGACTATGTACACCAAAGAAAATAATTGTTTCCCCTTCGAGTAGGACAACTATGAAGGAAAATGAGATGCACCATGTCTAGGAGGAACAATGTGCCAAATAGAAAGCACAACCTGGACAACACAGGCAAAAGAAAACCCAACATGCAAAAAGCGCAAATGGGAAGAAAACCATAGCCAAAACCAAAATAGAAACAAGGGAAAATGGGTGAAGACTACTTACAAGGAAGGGAACACCAATCAAGGGCACCCAAAACTATTTAGAAGAAGACTATAATATGATACATCCCTTAGAAGGGAGAAACTCCACCCTTGCTTCACTTGAAGTAATGTTTGAGGAACTAACAAGGTTTCAACAAAGATAAGACTGAACCTTTTGCAATTCTATCTCTACAGAACCAAGGTTGGTATCCCTATACCTTATATTTATCCTCCAAATCTTAAGGCTTTTTATAGCAGATAAAGTAAACTTCAAACTTCTTTCTCTCAAAATATGGCAAGGTACTTGAAAGAAACCTTACTGAAAGCAGTGTGTCATAAATTCCTAACTAAAATAATTTAATTTATTAAGAGAATATTTGTAGATATGAATGAGAATTGAAAAGGACAGATGGATAGAATATCAAAAAACTATGAACAATGAACTAAATAACCATAATCCAATATGTATATAGACCAGTGCCCTATTCTATCAAGGACAATAAAGTCAAAATAATTCCAATCCTATGTACAACCTTAGAGATAGTTTACAAGAAACATATCACTTCAAAGGTGTTATGAAATGAGCATATAACTTAAGATAAATTCATAGTTATCTCAATGGAATATTACTTTTCAAATGACAGACTGAATGATTATGACCACAATCAATTGAATTTAACCATGCAAGATGAAAAGACCAATTGACAATTAAAACTATGAACTTAATCAAGAGCATGCAACATCAAACTATTACTTTGAAGAAAATATGTAGATTTTATCCAAGGGACTAATTGAAATTTAAAATGAGTCAATTCCCACATATGAGAGAAAAAGGGCACATATCTTTATTGATTTTGGAAAAATGATACATTTAGGCCCATGTTATAGTTGTTGATCAAAACTATCCAATCTGACTATATTAATGATGATAATTCTATATTATCCACATGGTCTTGGTATTCTTATTTATATGTAGTTCAAAGGATGCAAACAAGCCTCAGACCGATGTGCCTCTTGGTAACTAAAACCTAATCTCTTGATCAACAACTGAACATTATTTATAATAAAAGAATGATTAACATCCTTGTCTAAACAATCAGTTATCAACCAATTAGGTTTTATGATAATAATTGGATTAATAAATCCTTTTTAGTTTGTCTCCAATAATGATAACTCTACATGTGATCATTATGGTTCTTCGACATATACTTATAAAACATATGTGCTCCTGATAATGGATATAATCCTTTGTGTGTCGAATAGATTCATCATGTTGATCAAAGATGTCAATATCATTAATCACCATTTGGTACCCTTCTTCTTCTTAAAAATTCCTCCAAGTATGTCTGCATGTATCCTCTTCTAACATCTCACCAAAGTTGATTTATTCTTTCAACAAAAGAATCATGTTGTTCTACCTTCGAAAACCCTGCATGTCGATGATGTATTAATTAAGTATATGAAACCTTTGTTTAACATAAAGTATATTTAATCTAGTGCTACATGAAGGGTTAATAATGCTTATTGCAGAATATGCTAGGAACCACATTTTGGAACCCATTCCTAAATAGGTTAAAGGGAATGTGAAGAAGAAAAAGCTAGAAATAAAAAAAGGTGGATTTGAAGAAGAGGGTTAAGAGAAAGATTGGGGAAAATATGGAAAAAGAAGAGGATTCAGAAGACCATACCCTAGCCCCTTAGGGTAATGAAGAAGAGAATATACAAGATGAGAAAATGGAAGAAGAGTTTGGGAATGAGGAAAAAGATCCTCAGAACAAGGAGGAGGATTCTGTGAACAAGAAGGAAGACTCTGTGAATGAGGAGGAAACCTATGTGAATGAGGAGGGGATTCCTGATAACGAGGAAGAGGAGACTAGGGAAAATGAAAAAGAAAACAAAGAGGAGGAAAAATAAGAAGATGAGAATGAGGGAAAGACAAGGAGGAGATGGACGAGCAACCAAACTTTAGGGCTGGGGATAGAGAAAAGAAAAAATAGAGAATGACATCTGGCTACCCTAATGTCGGGTTTGACATTGATGACAAAATTCCAAAGAGTAATGAGGATCATTGTGAAAACATGGATGAGTGGATTAGAAAGGATATGAATGAAATGAAACAATAATTGAAGGAGATGGAAGAAGATATAAAGCCCTTGAAAACTAAGATGGATAAGCTGGAAAAGGATCTTTTGAAGAAGGTAAATAATAACAATGTGAATGAAGAGATTACAGCCACAATTACTGCCATGGTGGAGGAGAAGTTGAAAGATATGAAAGATAACATCAGCCACAATGGACATATGATAAGTATTATTCTAAAGAATAGAAATGAGGGACTAAAAGTCTCTATTCTTAATCTCAAGGAACTGTAAGCATATCTGGAGAGCAACATGTTGGAGAATACCACTTTCACAATGGATGATAAAGCTGGGAGTTCGGGCCCAGGAACCAGAACAAGAAGTGAAATTAAAAGAAAACTTCCAGAGATTCCTAAGGAGATGAAAGTCCTAAAAGACTCTACTGACATGATGGAAGATATGTAGAAAGAGGCTGAGAAAGCCTTCGAAAGTATTAAGTAGTTTCTCTTTCTGTTTTGTGCTGGTATTTTTCCTAGAAGTTGTGCTGGTAACTATTTTTTGGCTTCTTTTTTGGTCCTTTTTTTGGGTTTCTTGGGTTGAATAGGGTCCTTCTTATCAATGTTTAGTAGGCTTCTAATGTTTGTAAGGGCTGTGGTTGTGTATCTTTTGATCTAATATGTAATCGCGTTTGGGTACCATTCAAAACCTGTATTTACCTTAATAAAAAACATAAAGTATATTTAAAGAAATAAATATTAAATAAAACTCCCTGTCCACACCATTGCCCAAAATTTATAATCCTCTATCCATGGAAGACACATGACATCACTGCGTAATGGCTTGAAGAGTAAGAGTCATGCATATTTTCCTTTAAGAATTGCACCCACCATCGATGCTTCCTGATTTTTAACAGAAAAATCACGTATTTCATAATCTATGGGTCCAGGATGCGTGTCAACATGTCGTGATGCCTCATGGTTAACAATCACACATCTATAGCTTTGAGGCATAACGCCCATCGTCGATCTCCACCAACTTAACCACTGATTAACCCTTGATGCTATTGTTAACAGTTGGTCACTTTTAAGGCTAGGTTTAAATATCATAGTTGATTAAAACCACATGCTAAATAATGAGGATTTTAGAAGCTCATTTTTAATCCAGTCTTGTAATCTAACGTGAAACCCTGTTGTTGGAGGTCTAAATTTTTGGAAAAATTTAGAGTGCTATATAGTGATAAAACTCTAAAAATAGCATCCTAAACTCCATGAAATATAATTGATGACATGATGGAGTACATGAAATGGGATAAAAAATATATCACTTTTTAATTAAAAGTTGAGGGATTGAGGAAGGAAGCTATGTGACAAGAAGAATCAAAATTTTGTAAGCGAAGGTTTCAGAGATGCTAGAATTTTGACCTGCTGAAAAGATGATGTTGATAGAGAATGAAAAAAATCCAGCATTAAAAATCTAAAATAGACCCAATTGGGAAAATCAAGTTTCCTATCTCCAATAAAAATCTTATGTTTTTACAATTTGTTTTGGAATTTTGGCCAAAGCCAAATCCGAAAGATAGGTAGTTATTAGTTAGTTTGTTGATTAGTTTTTTCAAAAGAAGTTTTTAAATTATAACATAGGGTGGTGTCTCTTCACCCTAAAGGGGTGTGAAAACCATTGATCCACATATATATGTGGTGTAAAATGTAAACAAAAAAGGGGAGAAACACATTGTATAATAGAATTTGATCACAATTGCAACATGAACTTCAATGTACTAGTTTTTCAATATCAATAAAGATAAGCGCTCTTATTTTTATTTGTGGAACTATAAGTTATATGTTTTCAATTAGTCTTTTGAATATTCTATTGTATTAGAGTATTTTAGTGTGTTGAATTCCTTGAGTATCATAACTCAAAATTAATATATATAGTTTAAATATCAATTGAAAGATCTGCGTATCTTCTCTTATTTTTATCGGTCTCTTAATTTGAGTTAAATTCGATAAGATTAGTTGTATAGATTGATTTAAATTATAAGTCAAGTGGAAGCCTGTGAAGTGATAGTCTTACTTTATTAAAAGTAAGTTTTTAAAAGTGTCTCCGATTGTATGTAAGATTGAAATTTTTTGATTATGGTAAAAGCAGGTTTTGAAGGGAACCCCGAAACCCTTTAACAAAGCATAGAAAGGAAAGGCAAAAAATCCCAAAGAACAACAGACTGTCCCAAGGAGGGGAGCGGTCTACAGTGGGTCAAAACCCAAATTTGGCAATAGTTACATACAAGACAAAAAACAAAAGAAACGCTGGAAAGAAAACAGAAAGAAAGACCACCAGCACCAAAGTCAGAGCAAAGACTTCAGAAAGCTTTCAGAATCCACTAGCTGAGTCTTCATAGTCATCACATTCTCTCTCAGCTTCTGGAGATCCAGATCCTCGATCTTCTGCTTCTTGGATCTAGTACGTGTTCCAGGTCCCATTTGCTGGGAAGTAACAGGATGATCAACATTGTCTTTATTACTTTCCAGCCAAT
>MU227089.1:65588-131880 GCA_018584345.1 Thuja plicata | reverse complement strand
TTTTTGAGGTTCCTTGCTTCTTTAACTGAAGCTTCACCCATAATAAGAGTATCATCTACAAACTGTTCATGGGAGCAAGAAATTCTGGCCGAGGAGGGGCAAAGGCCAGATAAGAGACCGGAATTAACAGGTTTGGAAATATATCTTCCCAGCCCTTCAGCCAAAATTGCAAACAGAATAGGAGAGATAGGATCCCCCTGCCTAAGACCCCTTGAAGGTTTGAAAAAATTTGAAGAGCCCCCATTAACCATCATAGAGGAGGACACTGTAGAGACCAATTGATTAACTATTTATCTGACTCTATAGCCCAAGTTTTTAGAAGGCACTGATCTAATCATTATTTGGAAATTATTATATTAGTTCATGCTTCGTAGTTTGTAGATTATTAAATCATTTATTTCAAAGCCTTACAATTAGGATCTTAGTGATTATAATTTTAGTCAAGTTTCATATTAGAAATTATCAGGAGATTCGTTGTTTTCCTCCAAGGATCATTCACCACCTTGGGAGGAACTTTCTTTGTTTGTGTACGGAGTTGTGCGACATAGAAAATTTGATAGTTCAAAGTGAAATAAGGCCTACCAGCCTTGGCTTGATTAAGAAAAAATTATAGAGGTATCTAGTGGTGCATCACCATTCTACCTGTCATATCAAGAAGCTAAATATAAAAGCTTTAATGGATATCCATAAATCACTAAATTTATCCATTAATGCGCTTTTATATCCATAAATCACTAAATTTTTATATTTAGCTTCTTGATTTGTTTTAAATCCATTATGTGCGGAGGAAGCAATGTTTTTATTATTATTTTTCTCAGTTTAACTGATTTAAAACATGCAAATTAAAAGATCAAGGTTAAGTTGTAAACCTTGGATCTAGAGTTAACTTTGTAATGCGTGATTCTAGAATAGGTCAAATACTTGTATAAATAGATGCTCAATCTATTGTGAACATGTTTTTCGATGATGATTGTAGCCACTAAGAGAATCTAAGGACCAAACAAGAGAATACATGCAGAAGGACAGAAAAGATTCAATTCAGCTTTCAAGAACAGAACACAGGCTACCGACAAGCAGGAAAAGGTATTAATCAATCACTATAGGTGATATTCATATACTGTGAGCTTTAATGGATCTGTAATCAAAAATTATAGATTGCATACAATTAGGTCAAACATATGTACTCATTCTAACAAGTTTAGTACACTTAAGAAATCCTTTCAAGGAAGGTGGACTTAACAGTCCTGTTGCAAATCTCTTAACTGAGTGCACACTTAAATCAGTGTTGCTAAAGCTCTTAACATAGTAGATCTTAACAGGTCTCCACCTTAATAATCCTAATAGGGTAGATCATCAGAAGTGATAAATTGTAAGCCTTTATTGGATCCCTTCCATTCTACAGATAGTGAAGTTTTGTGGGTGCCATCCCCACTGCAGTTTTTACTTCCTAACAGGAGTTTTCTGCGATATCATATCTTGTGTTATGTGTTTGTTATTTTCATGAATGTTTCTATGAATGATTGCATACAATTAAGATTATGAATTAATAATACATGCATAAGAAAGAATATCAGAAATGGTCAATAATACAATAAAGATTGTTTACTAATGATGAAAGGTGAAAAGTGTTAAAAGCTTTAGAGCTACTGATTCCCAACAATTGGTATCAGAGCTAAGTATCTTCTTGGAAATATTAAAGGCTTAAGAGAAAAGATATTACAATGGAGAAGTACAAACTTGATAAAAATATTGAGAACAAAAAGCTTGAAATATAGATGTTCTATGAACAGTATAAAGAGGCAAGAATCAAGATGAGAGAACTATTGGATGAGAGACAAGGTATGGAAACTTGGAGCAATGAAAAATATTATCAAGAAGAAGAGATTCTATATTTCTTTGAATCTTCAGGATCAACCACAAGAAAAGGATCATATGCATTAGAAGAAAACATCACAAATCTAAAGGAGATCAATCAAAATCTGACAGAGAAAATAAAGACGCTGCAAATCGGTCAAGAGACCTAGATGGTAAGAATGATTGATGTTATGAGTTTTGCTAGACAAGCTGAAATAGAAAGAACACTAGCTATTTATGACAAAAGGAAGATTACAGAGAAGCTATAAGAAAAGGAGTTAGAAATTTAGAGACATGCTGAGCATCGCCATGAGATTACTCATCAGATTATTCTTATGAGTTAAGAAGCAAATAGAATGAATATAGAACTCATTGAAAGAGTACAAGCTATCGGTGAACTAAGAGAAGAGAATGAAAAACTAAAACATGAGGTTAGAATTTAGAAACAACATAATGAAATTATCAGAAGGATGAAGAGAGAAATAAAAGAATGAATGATTTTCTTGAAGGACAACGAAGAGTCAACAACAACAATGGTCTAGGCTTTACCAAAAATGTTGAATCATCAAATCAAGCCAATCCAAAGAATGTCTATGAAAATCCAAGACCAAGAAAGCTTACATGAAAACACTATGGAAAGCAAGGGCTTACATCAATTGTATGCAGAGGCAAAATGAAAGGTATTCCAAAATCTACATCTTCATTTATAGGATTCTATTATAAATGTAACAAGAAATGACATAAAGCATATGAATGTAAGTCTAAGATGGAACAACCAAAGAAGGAAACCTACATGGAAAAATACTGTCCTACATGAAAAATGAATGGGAACACAACTGAAGAATGTTGGAAAAATAAAAGGCAAGCATGGAAGCCTAAAGGTCAAGAAATTCCTTATCAACCAAAAAGAATCGATAATCAGTATGTATGGGACTACAGTACTTGGAAAAAATGTATAGCATGTGGTAGATATGGTCACATTGCTGCAAACTACATGAGAGCATGGACCAAAAGGTCTAGAGGCTGGACAAACCCCAGAATGGCATGCTTACACTGTAATAAAGTTGGTCATCTCAAGAAAGACTACAAAGACCGAATGATAGAGACAAGCATGTATCCCAATGGAAACACCATTGAAGATATTCAGAGTTCCAGAGACAAAATGTGGAGAAAAGCTTCAAGCAATGATGAAGCTGGAACCAAGCAATACAAATGGTGACACCCCATCCAATGGATCTGATGACATCACCACCCCCACTTAAGATGAACAAGTAAGTATGGAACTGCACTACACCAAGTCATATTTTGCATCAGTTCCATTATACTAATTGATACAATAGTCAAAATCTACATGAATAAAGATGCATATTATGTTACTTGTTATAATTCTGAGAAACACCCCCATCGATAAACAAATACCAAAAATCATTGGTGAATATAAAGGATGAGATGTCTACACTTACCGTAAATTGTTAGTCAACACATAAAAGAGCTAAGTTGCTAATGTAACCTGACACTCGTTAGTAAGGAAACAAAGCTACAAAGTTGTATTGACACAACATTGATATTCGTCGGTGAAAGAAAAATTCTTAACAACTATCTCGAGCATCCTTGAAACACTGACAATGTTATGTAAGGAGTCTTCCCGAAAAGATCCATCTTCATAACTCGATGAGTCATTGAGAATTTATGATAGACTTAGGGAAAAAGTCTATAAATATGCGATGGGAGCACTTCATTTTGCACACGCAATTTGAAGAGAATGAGTAGAGAGAAAATAGAGCACCAAGAAAACATTTAATAGAGTGACCTTGACTTGATCTAGCACACTCCAAATAGATCATTCACCATCCACATAGATTGAAGTAAGTATCGAGTGCACCAAAGAACTCTGTCATTATTTTCAAGAAATCCCTAAATTTGAAATATGATGGCAACCACTTCAAGAACCATATAGATTAAGAATGATAAGAAGAATATGGTTAAGCTAATCAAGAATAACACCTGTGTGGAACCAAATTATAAGATATGCCCAGAGATTGCATCACAACCCGATGATTTTGGCACATTTTCAAAAATTCTACCTAGGATTTTGCTTATAGAAGACGTTGGTCTTATATTCACTGCAAGATCGTCGAGATTGGTGATCTGGAAATGGATGAAGCTTACAAGAAGCTATGTGATGTAGAAGGAAAACTAAAAGATGAACATAAGCATCTACAAGTTAAAGTGATAACAAATGCCCTATATTTCCTGAGGGTTTTCAAAATTGATTGGATTAGGTTAGTTTTGAGAAGAGTGCATGATCAGAAGTTGTGGTTAGATGAACCTAAGAAGATCACTGATTATGTGTTGCATGCTATAACTAGTTATCCAATAACCAACAATCCTAAGGCACACAAACATCCCTCCTGACCAAAAGTTGAACAGCTCACAAAAGCTATGTGTGATGACAGAGGTCTCAAAGTAAACACCATCACCAATGATGAACTAAGGTTTGGTGCATGTGTGATCGGCTACAAGATATTCCAAGCAAGCAGGCTAAACAAAATTGCGTCTACAATAGTAAGCACATATTACAAGATATTAACTAAGGGAATACATATGGATCTATGTGAGATCCTGTTAAAGCAACTTGATGAGAATATGACAACAATCAGGTCTGCAAAGACTAGCACATGTAAGTTTGGTTCACTTATCATGTGTATATTCTTTTACTTTCAAGAATACTTTCCTTTAGTAGGAAAGTAAAGTGGGATACCACCAAACCAGTCACACTATAGATAAATGACTATATCAAGTCATTAGGAGATAACTTTGATTTACTGATGACTGCATACTTCCTTAAATTCAAGGAAAAGATGATGGAAAGAGTGAGGATCCCTGAGAAACTGATTGAAAAACATAGGGATGAGACATGTTTTATGGTGGATATAGATTTCATCCATATAAAACCGATTGTACTAAGAACAGCCTGGTTAGCACCTCTTGAATATGAAATTAACATAGATCAAGCAACCAATGCAATTGATAGCATTGATTAATTAACCCCTTGACAGTAAACAACCAAGATTAGGAACTTATGAAGAGGCCAAGTCCAAGATCAAATCAGGGCTAGTAATCAAGAAGATTGACAATAAGAAGAATAAAATGGTGAAGAATCTTGGAAATATTTTATCAGTTAATGAGGAGGAAAAGGAACAGATAGAGGAAATTGATGAACAGGGTACCATCGGTGAAGGGAAAGATGAGCAGAAATCAGATTCTAAGGCAACTGAATATGATGCACCTCCACCCCTACAAAGAAACAAAGAACAAGAATCCAAACTGCTAAGACCGATACCGCACCTCTTAAGAAAGGTCAAGTAAGGAACTATAAGAGGAAGTAACCAACAGAGAAGCAAACTGTGAAACAAACACCTAGAAAAAGGAGGAAAAGAGTGGTCAGAAAAAAAGCTGACATAGAGGATTCCAAGGAGGATGAGTCTGATGTAGTTAGGAAATTTTTTAGAAATCAAACAATTGATGAGGCTACTGATTCTATTGCTGCAAATGGCACCATGTATGATAAGAAAATTAGACAATGGGAAACACTTAAGCCGAAGAACCAACATAAGATACAAGATGCAATCATCAGGGAAATGGTCAAATTCAAATATGCACCAGCAGAATTTTTCAATCAAATACCCAAAAAGCTGGGTGACAAAATATCTCAACAATGGTCGTATGCTTTACAAACTAAAAGAGAAGAAAGGGAGAGGGTACTTTTCACACTAATGCATCCCAAATCAAAGATGGAAGAAATCTAATAAATAATGAAGAAGTGCTCAAGCAAATTTGTAGCAAAGATAAGAGCTTACAAAGTGCTAGAGGATAAGTTTATAGAGCTGGACAATATGAGCGAGACCAAATGGAGAAAACTCCTAGATCTACCTGCAGATTCAACAAGTGGTGAGACTCAATTAATTCTCACCAACACACCTCATAAAGAGGAGGAAAAAGATAAAGCAAGTCCTAAGCACATTGCTTTGGACAATGTTGAAGATATAGAACCAATTGATTTGGACAAAGTCATGGATAACCTTGACATTCAAGACATCACTAATTATGACTCTGATAAGGATCAAAAGAAGGAAGATGATGGAATATTTATATCTATTAAGGATCAGGTAAAGCAACAAGAATTCAATACAACAGGGAATAAAGAAATGAATATTGCTAATGAGACATGGCAGGACACTTCAGTCATTGACATCATAGACCCAGACCCTGCAGAATAGATACAAAAAGATGAAGATGTCACTGCTCAATAAGACCAAACTGACGAGCAGGACACCACTCTAGATACAACACAAGCTAACACACAAAGAAATATGCCAGTATTGATGAAGGACATCAATATGATAGAAGGAAATGAAGAATCAAGTGCATCAGATACAAGAATACCCAAGGACAAGGGTGATGCCAAAGCACAAGACACAACAGATGAACAAAATGATTTAAATGAAAGCTGCAACTGATGATCATAAAGACAAGTCTACTGATCAGAATAAAGATGAAGATAAACAAGTAGAGGACAAGTAGAAAGAAAAGAGTGAAGAAGCAAAGAAAGATGAGCAGGAGAAGAAAACAAAAGAGAAATCTGATGAGACACCCAAGGTTGATGGAGAGACATCTTCACCAAACTAATAGCTGAACCTCGAGAAGAAAACCCAAGAAGTTTCATCTACAAAGCCTTCACCGAGCACTTCTGAGAAGACAAATGAACTAGCAATGGTAGTTCATACATTTGCATCCACTCAAATCTCAAGGAAGAAAAAGAGCAAGAATAAGAATCCAATGACTTTGGATAAAATTATTGAGATTCCAGTATGTGATCCGAGGACATTGGATCCTACTAAGCTAACAAACTATGCTAGACTTTGTGAGAGGAAGGCCATGCAGGACAAGTTGAGAAAAGCCACAAAAGAAGCCAAGGTACTAGAAGTTGCAAGAACAATACTTCAACAAATTATACCAGATATAGATGTTGATCAAATATCCCCAATGCTTGATCAATTAGTGGTTCTCATAGATGTAATAACATCTCACAACATAGATGCTGAGAAGGCCATGGAAGAAAGAATTGAATAGAAGTATGAGTTCTAGTTAGTTGAAAAGATAAGCCAAGAAGTGGTATTGCAAAAGGTAAATATTTTAGAACTGGTAAGTATAATAGAACCCATTATTTCTGAAGTTATAACCTTGATACATAAATTATGCATGCTAGATCAACTCACCAAGGAGTATACTGATAAGATAACACATATAGATATTGATCTTAAAATAAGTGTACAAAGTCTCACAAACAGTTAAGAGGCAATTAAATTGCATAATGAGCAGCTGAAGCAAGCACAAAAGCTGAGACAAGACATACAAATTGCAGAAACAAAGTTTAGAGATGAGGTAAATGAGCTTCAAGCTCAACTACTTCCGATGCTCTCATTACTACAAAATCATATGACAGAGGCAAGAGCACTAACTGCCACCCTCGAAATGTCTGTCCTAGACATCATTTATGATATGCATGCAAGAAATGAACTCGATCACATGGCTCTAGAACTCCTAAAAGAAAAACAAGAGAAATTGATGGAGGATATCAAGAACACCCACTCACATATTCTTGACACATTGTAAGTTACACATTTTTGTCACATTTTTGACAACTTATAAGTTGTACATTTTTGTCATGAGTATCAAATAAAGGGGGAAATGATATGCATAGTTTAGTTAATATAAAGGGGAAAATTATATGTACAGTCAATCATTTGAAAGAGGAGAGAACAAAAAAAAGGGAAATGTATAGTATACATGTACATATACTTATACTATACTGATGCATACAGTTAGGGGGAGTCATATAATGATAAGGATATATACATGGTGTACATACTAAACACTTTAGTATTATGCACATATCAATTTTTGATACTAATGTCAAAGAAGGAGATTGAAGACATTGTATTTTTCCATTAGTATATGTAAGGAAAAAACATGACAGACACCATCAGTTTATAATACACCAACAGACAGGGCACAATACTACGTGATGCCAAGGTTACTAGATACTGCCAAGTACAAAGCATCCTGAAAAATAATATTTAGTGTTACCCGATAATAAAAAGGTCAAAGGAACCCAACAAGTAATGACAATGCAACCCAACAACAAAGTCAAAGAGTGGAACCCTACAGATGAAGGGAACCCGATGATCAGTTTAGAAAGGAACACCGAAAGAATTTTAGTTCAACCCGATGACCAAGAACCCACAGTCAGTTACATCCCACAAAAAGTGGATTTGACTTTCCACGTCAGATAAATCACTAAATTTTTATATTTAGCTTCTTGATTTGTTTTAAATCCATTATGTGCGGAGGAAGCAATGTTTTTATTATTATTTTTCTCAGTTTAACTGATTTAAAACATGCAAATTAAAAGATCAAGGTTAAGTTGTAAACCTTGGATCTAGAGTTAACTTTGTATTGCGTGATTCAAGAATAGGTCAAATACTTGTATAAATAGATGCTCAATCTATTGTGAACATGTTGTTTGATGATGAATGTATTTACTGAGAGAATCTAAGGACCAGACAAGAGAATACATGCAGAAGGTCAGAAAAGGATCAATTCAGTTTTCAAGAATAGAACACAGGCTACCGACAAGCAGGAAAAGGTATTAATCAATCACTATAGGTGAAATTCATATACTGTGAGCTTTAATGGATCTGTAATTAGTAATTATAGATTGCATACAGTCAGGTCAAACATATGTACTCATTCTAACAAGTGTAGTACACTTAAGAAATTTCCTTTCAAAGAAGGTGGACTTAACAGTCCTATTGTAAATCTCTTAACTGAGTGCACACTTAAATCAGTGTTGCTAAAGCTCTTAATAGAGTAGATATTAATAGGTCTCCACCTTAATACTCCTAATAGGGTAGATCATCAGAAGTGATCAATTGTAATCCTTTACCAGATCCCTTCCATTCTGCAGATAGTGAAGTTTTGTGGGTGCCATCCCCACCGCAGTTTTTACTTCCTAACAAGAGTTTTCTGCGATATCATATCTTGTGTTATGTGTTTGTTATTTTCATGAATGTTTCTATGATTGATTGTATACAATTAATATTATGATTTAATACTACACGCATAAGAAAGAACATCAGAAATGGTCGATAATAAAATAAAGATTGTTTACTAATGATGAAAGGTGAAAAGTGTTAAAAGTTTTAGAGGTACTGATTCACCCCTCCCCTCTCAGTACTACTTTGCATTAATCCCAATAGCCTTAATGGTAAAGATAGTCCATCATATTCGTTTAGGCATAGTGCCAGCCATCAATTTTTGGGAAAAGGCTAGTCATTTGAGCAGATCTGCGAAAAGGTAAAAATTGTTAAATAACCAATGAAATCACTTACAATGGCTAGTTTATAAATTCAACTTTAAAAATGCAGGCCATGAAATGTAAGATTTAAACCATAGTAAATTTAATAGGATAAATGCATGAATTAATAAGATAAATACCTAAGTTAGAATAATGCAAGCATAAACTATAAATCAAAGGCCTAACATATCAAATAAAAGGATAAATAACAATGATAAGGGCATGGAATATACTTCCCTGAATTGTTTAAATATTTATTTTTGCTTGTGAATTATGCGTTCCACCATGAGGCAAAAATCAATTTTTCTACTTTATGGTGGGCACCAAAAATGTGTGGTAAAATGTGTTATCAAATTTGTAACTAAACACATCAATAAACCATTACATCAAGAGGGGTTAGCATAAAAACAAGAATCAAAACATTGTATAATCACTCTTGAAATTGGTCCATTGCTTCCTAGTTGAAGCAAGTGTGATTCTCATGAATGCCCATCAGATTAGACATGGAGAATCACTGAGTTGACTACCCCAAAATGGAAGATTCAAATGCAAGAATGAGAAAAAATGCATATACTTGCATACTTTGCTCTAAAAATATTTGAAAATGAAATGCATAATCTAGGAAGCTAAATACATAATAACCATGAAGAATGAAGCTAAAATGAAAGTGTAAAATATCAAGAATATGAGAAATGTATCTACCATTTATGAAAGGAAAGTAAGATGTCATTAAGCTTAAGAAATGAAACTACAAATTTATATGCAAGTAAAATACTATGAAAGAAAGAGCGACGAGTGCAAAATAAAACCCTAGAATAAAAATATCATAAAAACTCTACTCTCCAAATCTTCTTGTATGTTGACCAAAGGGAGCTGAACTGCCTCATGATAGGTTCTTAGTAAGCGTGCCCAAATCCTCTCTTAGGAATAGTTTATTAAATATAAGGATTACTTCTCCCACCATGAGGTACATTTAGTTTGTCAACCTAGGGACATATAATTGAAGTGGTACAACACTGTATGTTCACTAAGTCCCTTAAAGAGTCATTCTACCTATGCTACAAGAAGGTAAAATGCATGAAAGGAATCTATGCTAATGTTGCATGAAAGTAAACACACTTAATCCTTACTAAATTGAATGCTAGAAATTGTAAACTCTACCTAAGCCTATTCTTTCAACCTAGAGAATTCACTATAACTATCCTTGCAGGTGCTGCAGGAACATTCACAAAGTACAGTACCGCAGGAAGAAACTGTAATCTTCTATCTAAAATGCTAGGAATGCTAAAATTAAATCTAATCTACTCTACTCTAGTCCACCTCCCAAGTGGGACCCCTTTGTTGGCTTCTACTAATCTATTAACATAGAAGTAAAACCAAGAATCACTTCATTATCTTTCAAGAACTGATTACGTAAGAACAATACATAAAACTGGAAAATAACTTGTTGTGCAAGATACAACACTGTATTCCCAAAACTTATAAAATTTCAAACTAAAATTCAAATCCCTATAGGTAGAGGATTGACACTTTATACAAAAACAAAAAAGAAAAGAGCTGAGTGAAATCATGCTAGAGAAGAGAGGGAAACGTAACAGCCCATGACATGTGCAATAAAGCTTGGGAAACTAATTCAACATGGTGATGAGTGCATAGGGAATATAGTAGCACTACATTCCTACATTTTTGGAACAGTGGCTCCTCTTTTGTAGCAGCCGTGTCTTTTGGTGCCATGATGGTTACCCATCATAGCTGGACCTCAACTTCCTCTTTTAAATGCACTCGACCACTCTCAAGCTGCTCCTACTCCCTGGCAGGTTAGTTATCATGCAGAAACATTCATACAAGTAAACTTAATCAAATTGATCCAAATATTAGAACACACATTCTAATTATTATATAAAATACTGCAATATATATAATATTGGCAAAACATGACATAACTATCTATCCATGGGTTTGATGATTCTAACTATACTTTGACACAAGTTTAACTAATTATAAGTCCACAAATGTTTTGGTAATACTTAAAATAGAGTATTAAGATCAATATAATAGAGACAATTAATGGTCTCATCATCTGCCCCCTGGTAAGTTCAATTCTTGTCCTCAAGCATTGCACCTTTTGGTAGTTACTCAAAAATCACTAACCTATGTCCTTCCTCACCTCTGGCTCTTGAAGGTGTAATAGAATCCTCTTGTCTTCTCCTAGACATCCATTCTGTGATCCTCCTGCAGCCAGTCAAGCCTTTTAGCATTGATGTCATAAAGGGTTCAAAGGAGCATAGGTGGTCACATGGTAAGTGGACACCAGAGTTCCTGTCTAATTTTTCTACCTAGCTGCATGTGTTTTGGTGCTTTGTGAATGGCTACTTGGAGGTTGATAGGGATGTGTGGCTCTGATCTCTTAAATTCTTTGGGTAATCTTTTCCACTTGCTTCTGGCACCAGCTAGGGCTCTCTGAAAGACAAAGTAAGACATGACATCATACTCAACATAGACCTCTGTTATGATCCCAAAAATTTTCTCCCTTGTTTACTCTTTGACTTTTCCATAGGTCAAATTGAGCCAATCTCTAAGGAGTACATCTGGTTTGCTGATCTCTGCCCTCAATGGCAGTGGTTTTGTTTTCTCTTGATCCCTGTAATTTTCCAATTGTCTATCATAATTGGCCTCATTGTGTATCTAGGACATTAATGCCCTTAGGTGTACATCCCCTATGTAAAGTAGAGGGTTCCACTTAGTTTCTGTAGGGATAATGAAGTTATGTATATACAGTTCACAAAGTAAGTTCTGCTGCCATAAGGGAAGGGTCTTGTATAGGCCATAAAATTCTTGAGCTGTTTTAAACTCAAAGTCTATGTCTTTAATGGTCATCATTAATTGGAATAAGAGGAACTTTTCTTTCAAACAGATGTCATAAACCCTAGGTGGTAGCCTACAAGTAATTATTTGATCAGCCAACTTAAGGGCATGATCCATCTTTTTTTTTGTCTGTCCAATTGCTCTTTTAACTCTGCAATCTCCTCCCCTTACTCTGTTATTACCTTCTTCATTTTATTTTTCTTTTCTCCCCATAAGGTTGTTGTCAAAACATTATTATTATATAATCCAAAGAGAAGAGTCTGTAAAGTGATTGGGTCACAATCTTCTGCCTGGCTCTTTTGCCTCCTTTGTTCCTTCCATGATTTTTCTAAGAAACTTGTTAACCGGGTTCTTTTATAGGGAACTAGGGAAGTCTCTGAGCAGGCTAACTGATGAGTTATTGAGGCATTCTCCTTTTTGTTGTCTGAGATATCCTGATGGATTTCTTGGGGGCTATTTTGGCATACATTAGGTTCAGCTTCACATGTATCTTTTAGATTTTAAGGAATGTCTAGAATTTCACACTGATTTGGGGAATCATCCAGAATAATTTTTACATGAGGCTCTTCATCAGATTGCTTGGGGGAAACAGATTAGATTTCTAAGGATAATCTAGGGAGCTATCCTCTCATTCTAGGGCTTCTTTGCATAGGGGTGTCTTCAATCTCCATAGCCTTTTTCTTAATAACCTTCTTTAGTTGCTCTGCTGCAGGAGTAACTGCTGTAGGAACTGACTTCCTTTTCTTCCCCTTTGAGGCTATAGGGTTTTGTGGCTTGGATATAGGAACATAATTTTCTCCTTCCAATTTTTGTTTTCCTTTTGTTTGGTTAGAAGTAGGTACATTTCTCTCATGAACAGGAAAAGGCATACTTTCTTGCAGATTTTTAGATTCTTTACCTTTGGTGTCTTGCTCAATAGCTGGGTCAATGGGTATTGCATCATCATGGCTAGGTTGCACACTAGGGTCAACCTGAGGTTGCAGGGTTTTATACTAGAAAAATTCTAACCATGCCAAAGGAGAGGTGTCCCTAAGAGATTTCTCTATTAGCAGTTTGATTAGGGCATGGTGGGTGACAAAATTGACATTTCCTTTCTGGGTTTCCTCAGCACTGATGCATAACATATTGTATAAGAAATTGGGAAATTCATTGGAAGATTATGCCTTATGTAACTATTTAATTTAAAGTGATGTGCATGAAAATTAGAAAATCTTCCTTCACAGGTAAAATAATTGATAATATGTGTGGCCAATTCATTATATGGCTAAGGGATAGACATTCTTTTGCACCCTTGCTTGGTAATCTCCAGAGGAGGGTCACTCGACAGGGTAAACTGGGCCCTAGCTGATCTGGCATCATGCACATTTGAGTAGTGCTCCACAACCATTGGTAACTTGGTTACTTCTTCTCTTTGTTCCTCTATGGAGACCACTATCAATCCCCATAGTGTTGCTTTCCCATCCTCAAATGTGTTTGCAAATTCAGCTACCGTGTCTTCATCAAACACCATTAATTTCAAGAAATATCCTAACCAACCACATGCATTAAACCTCCTTACTGCTTCAACATCTGCAAGTAAAACACTATTTACTACCAGCTCATGTCTCTGCAACTTCCCTCACATCTGTGCTTGTTGATTTTTTTCAATTTTTATGATCTGTAGTTGGTAAATACCTTATTCCTTCTTGAGTTTCAGGCTACTCATTTAAAACTATGGACTTTCTTCTGCATTCTTGTGTTATTTTTAACATGAAAAATGATAATGTGTCTTAAAATGAGAAATTATAGTTCTTACTTTGAGTTTCCACATAATTAAATTGTAGGTCACATCATGTCTGACAATCAGGGATAATTTGGGAATAAAGGTATGGCAGTTGTGCGATATAGCAACGAGATGCAAAGTACAAATTTGAGGCGACGTTAAATATTTTAGGAGTAAATAGAAATGACATTTAGGAATTAGTACACTTACCTACCCCCTATGAAACATTGACAAGTGTACCCACTTGGCATACTTGGCATGAGGTATGGAACTGGCTTAATGCCGTAATGATACATTTATTGCAGTAGTAGATATAATCATCAAAATTTATGTGCTAAAAATGGAATTTTTTTGAAAAGCTTAAACCTATCATTCAATCATTGCACGTGCCAGAAAAAGGTGGCAAGAGTGGAACAATGGTGGAAGTAGCTTACGTCAGTGCACTTTTCTCTTATTTGAAGCAAAGAAGGGAAAATGGTGATGACGTGGAAGGTGGATGGGTGGAAGATAAAGAAATGAGATGAGTTGGAAAGAAGAATTTAGAAAGTGAGTGGAGAAGTGAACTTCATTTAAAAACAAAGTTTTTATTATGGACATGCTTGAAGGAATTCTATTGAAGAGTTGCAGGAAGAAGGTTTGCACCCTCTACTGTAGGAAGTGTTACCTGTTGCTCTTTTGAAACTTGTTGTTAGAATTGCTGCAGGAAGTCTTCTTTTGTTTGAGGTTAGTGATACAACTTTAGCCGATGTCCATTGACTAATAACTTGAAGTGTACTAGGTTAATTGTGGTCAACTAGACTACTCCATTGGTGAAGACATGGTTTATTTCATATTGCCCTAGCCATCTCATCTGCAGCTTTCCTGGTATTTCTTTGAATTTGGAATCATACAGTAATGCCCAATTGCCAACTTGAAACTACTTTCTCTTTATATGTGATTCGTGCCACTTTTTCCTATGATTTTATATTATTTCAATGCACTCTAGGGCATATTTGCACATTTCATCCAAGGAATTGAGATGCAACAATTGCTCTTTCTGAGCTGCAGGAAGATCAATGTTTAACTCCAATGTTGTTCGCAAAGTTTTGTGTTAAAAGTCATTGGGTAGCATTTCTTCTTTTCCATATAATAGATCAAATGAAGTGAACCCTATGGTGGTTTTACAGGTTTTTCTATACATCTAGATGACTTGTGATAGTCTGCTGCTCTAATCTCAGCAATGCAAATGAACTATTTTTTTAAGATGGATTTAATTTCCCAATTTGTAACTTCGGCCTGGCCATTGGCCTGAGGATGATAGGGGCTTGACTTCCAATGTCTGATATTATATTCCTTCATGAGATCTATTATTAGATTGGAAGTGAATTGAGCACCTTGATCAGTAACAATTTCTCTTGGTACTCCATATCTGGTGAATATTTCATCATACACAAATTCTGCAACCTTATGATCTCGGGCATGCTTCATGGATTTTACTTCAACCCATTTGGTCAGATAATCAGTGCGCACTAGGATGTAAGAATTCCCATTGGATGGAGGGTCTATTGGACCAATGAAGTCCATGTCCCATTTGTCAAATGGTGTTATCACCACTTGTGGATTGAGGGGCATTTCATCTGATCTTGTTGGTTGGCCCATTCTCTGACATTTATCACATTTCCTTGTGTAGCTGGCTACATCCTTGTGAAGTGTAGGCCTGTAGTAGCCAGTTGTTAAAATCTTCTAGGCTGTCCTTTTTGATGCAAAGTGTCCCCCACATGGTTCATTATGACCTGCATGGAGAATTTCATATGTCTCATCTTCTCGCACACATCTTCGCATTACTTGGTTAGGTCCAGAGTAAAATAGTATGTTATCAATCCAAGAGAAGTGGAAGCTTTTCTATACAAGCAGTCTCCTATCCTTATAAGAAAAGTGTGTTGGAATTTTGTTAGCTAAAAGGTAATTAGCTATATGAGCATACCACAGATTTTGGACAAAAATATGAAATAAATGCTCATCTAGAAATGCATCATCTATCAGAGTAGTATCTTCTTCAACATGGTGCATTCTAGATAGATAATCAGCTACCACATTTTCTTTCCCAGGCTTGTCAATGATGGTAATTTCAAATTCCTACAAAAGAAGAAGCCATCTTGCTAACCTGCCTATGATGGTAGGTTTTTTCATGAGATACTTAATTGCTGCATGGTTAGTATGAACAAAGACGGGATAACCGGTTACATAATGGTGAAATTTTTTTAGAGAATAAACTACTGCTAGCAATTCTTTTTCAGTCACTATGTAGTTTAACTTTGGTCCATGGGGGCTCTTGCTAATGTAGTAAATTGCATTCTCTAGGTTACTAGGCCTTTGTCCTAGGAAAAAACCTATTGCATAGTCTGAAGCATTAGTGTGTATGTGAAATGGAAAAGTCTAGTCAGGGCCCCTAAGTATTGGTGCAGTTTTCAAAAGTGACTTCAGCTGCAGGAAGGATTCATCACAGTCCTTTATCCAAGAAAATTCAGCCTCTTTGGTAAGAAAAATATATAGAGGACTAGCTATTTGATTTTTTTTGGATAAAAATCCTATATTAGCCAACATGTCCTAAGAAAGATCTAACATCCTTTTGCTTTATAGGGATAGGTAGTGTGAGAATTACCTCTATTTTCGCAGGGTCTACCTGGATTTTAGGTTCAGAGATAAAATGTCCCAGCACTACGCCTTCCTACATCATCATGAAGCATTTCTTACTATTGAGAGACAAGTTGTGTTCTTGACATATGATTAGTACTCTTTCCAAATTCTTCAGGGCTTCCTCACAGGTGACACCAAATGTAGTGAAGTCATCGATGTATATTTTCATACAATCATGTGATATGTTAGCAAAGATGTTGATTATAGCTCTTTGGAAAGTAGCTAGTGCATTACATAAGCAAAATGGTAATACAAAATAAGCATATGTGCTCCAAGGGCATGTGAATGTAGTTTTCTCTTGATCTTTTGGAGCAATGTTGATCTGATTGTAACCACTGTACCCATCCAGAAAGGAGAAATATTTCTTACCAGCCTAAGTGTCTAGGACTTGATCAATAAATGGTAAAGGAAAATGATCCTTCTTTGTGGCATTATTCAATTCCTGATAATCCATACATATTTTCCATTTTCCTCCCTTCTTAGGTATAATGACCAAAGGTGATACCCACTTGCTATCTGAGATTGGATAGATGAAACCAGCATCTAGCAACTTTTGCAAACTTAGTTTTGACTATTTCTTGCAAGGCAGGGTTTATTCTCCTTTGAGGTTGATGAAGTGGTAGGCTTCCATCATTGATGTAGATCCTATCAGTGTAGAGTTTAGGGTTCAAACCTAACATATCCCCATAATCCTAAGCAAAGGCTTTCTCATGCTTATGTAAGAGTTTGGTTAACAATGCCAATTGTGGTGGTGGTAACTTGTTGTTCACATGGAGATTGTGACTAGGGGAAATTTCCACAGTGGTTGTTAGCTCTACCATTGACATTTCAGGTACTAGGCTTGTAGCTATTTCACATGGCAGTAATTGATTTATTATCTCAGGGCTTTCTGGAAAGACACAGTCCTCATATGTACATAGCTGTAAAACAAAACTTTCAAAAACATCCTTTGCTACTACACACTCATTGGTAAGAATAATTTGTATTACATCATCTTCTTCTTGCATTTTTAGATAAGATTGTCTGTGCAACATCATGAGCTAAGCAAAATAATTGAGCTCTTCCTCCTTGTATCCCAAGTCTGGCCAAATAGAATCTCCCAAGTCTGGCTGGGGTTGGGCATGAGGATACAGTGCTAGCTTCTTTATTTCTTGACCATTTGTAATTGTCATACTTCCTTATCTACAACTAATTTTGGCAGCAGTGGTGGCTAACCAAGGTCTCCCTAGGATGACTAGATAGCCTGAAAATTTTAGTTTAGGTGATAAGATGAGAAAATCAATAGGGTATTCCCATGAGTCCAAGGTGACTACTACATCCTCTATAAGACCATCTGGAGTGACAGTTGAACTATCAACAAGTTGTAACACTATTGGAGTTGTTCTCAAGCCCTCTATACTTAATCTATGCATTGTATCTTTGGTCATTACATTTATGGTTTCTCCCAAATCAACTAAAGCATTTTTCACAGATTGCCCATGAATTATCAAATCAACGACTGAGCTTCTAAGGTTTGAAAACTTGGGTATAACTACCTTTCCCAACATGATATCCACAAGCTTCCCTATAACATGAACTGTTTGAGGTTCCTTATTTTTCCTTCTAGGATTTTTAAGGCATGTTTCCTCAATAGATTTTCCATAGATAGGAACGCCTTTGATAGCTTGGAATAGAGGGATTTGGATGTGCATGTTTTTCAGCTTCTCAAGAATATCAAATGGCATTTCTGCTTTGGATATAGGTTGTTCTATGGTAAGCCTATGTGGAAAAGGAGGATCAACTGATGTGCCAACATCAATTTTGCTAGATATATGAGTTGATTGGGTGGTGTTTTTTGGTGTAGCTTCTAGAGGTGGTGCTGATGCTATAAGAGTGTCTGTAACTTCTATGATAATAGGATGTTCAAGTGCATGAAGAGTGGTACCAGACCTCAAATGGATATCAAATATCTCCAGTGCATAGGCAAGATACTGCTATGTATCAGTGGTATACATTAGCCGCTACTATTGCTTGTTATTGGGATTAGGTTGCAGTTGAGCAGATAATTAGGTTGGATTTGGATTGGGACTAGTGGTTGTAGGAGGTGGCTTTATTGTAGGAGGAGGCACTGGAGGTGGTAACTATGGAAAATTAGGATTTTGGTTAGACCACTGTGGAGGCTCTCTCCATTGGTTATGTTTCTACCAATTCCCTTGTGATGGTTTCCATTGATTCTGAGGTTGAGGCCACTGGTTATTTTTCTGGTTAGGCCACTGGTTATTCCAAGTAGGCTGAGAGTACTGAGAAGGATTCTAATAACTTTGGTTTTTCCATTGATTATTGTAAGGATTTGAAAACTGTAAAGGGTAATAATGCATACCTTGTCTTGAATCCCATGGTTGACGTTGACCAACAAAGAACACTTGCTCATTGTCTCCTTCTATCTTCATGTACTCAGTAGGCAAATGTTGATTCTCTAGGTTTGCTACCAGCTTGCATCCACAGTCTTTCTTTTGTTTATGGCAGTGAGGAAAATACTCAACTAACTATGATTTAGCATCTGCATGCTTCTTCTTGGTAGTCATGGTGTTGAGATGTCTAGAAACATCATTAATTATGTCTTTCTTGAAATCCGCAAGCAAGTTAGATATCTTCATCTTGGAAATGCATGAACTGATCCCTTTAGTGACTGTGGACTGATATCCTCTGCCTTTCTTCATAGTTGATCTGGAGTAGTTGAGACAAATTTTCTTGAGGTCATCCCAAGAAGATTGGGATATGTCTCCACTATCCATGATGTCCAGTGCTTCCAGATAGTTGTAATTTAATCCTCTTAAGAAGACTAGTTTCTGTGAATCCTCAGCTAGCACATGTTGGGGATTCTTCTGCATTGTGTATAAGAAATGTGAAATGTAATCCTCCAAGGTTTCATCCTCTTTTTGTGACATTGTGAAAATGTCATCTCCCCATGGGTCACTCCCCTTGCAATAATCTTTGTATTTATGTAGAAACAAAGTCTGCATCTCATCCCAGGTGCCTGCTGCATTTGCTCCTAATCCCATGAAACATCGTAAGGCTAACTCTTTCAGTGTTTCTAGAAATAGTTTGAGTTTGTGGGCATTGGTGTTATAGTCAAAGCTATGAAAAATGATTTCCAAATCAAACAAAAAGGTGTTAGGATCTTTGGTTATCAAGCCATAAAACTTCAGGAGTGTGGTAGTGGGTATATTTTTGAGATTAGCATTGTTTATAAGGCTCAGAAGAGGAAACAGGAAAGTAGGTTGTGCCATTAATTGACGTATTTGGAACTAGAGTTTCTGCTAGAAAGGAATATTAGCTACTGGATTGTTAAAAATAGGTGCATTTGGGTCTGAAATATCGAGAAAGTTGGCCAAAATCTCAGAAAAAGGTCGAAGACCACTTATATCAAAAAAATCTACTCTAGAGGAAGATGTTGTAGGAAAATCTGGACTAGTGTCAACAAAAGGTAACTCAGCTTCTTCAACTTCTTCGTTCAAATTTGCAGAATCTCCTAGAAGAAATCTACCATATTTGTCTTGTCTCCTTCCTCTTCGATGCATGAAAAATAATTCTTCACACTTGTGAAGAAAATTTAGGACTACAAACCACTATCTAAAAGCTAGCTAGAAATGAAAAAGATGACTCAGAAAGGTTCTCAGCTTGACACCATCCCTGAAAACAATGCCAAAAATGAACCGCCTCATAATAGGTGCTTAGTAGTCATGCCCAAAGCCTCTCTTAGGAATAGTTTATGCAATCTAAGGATTACTTCTCCCACCATGAGGTGCATTTAGTTTGTCAACCCAGGGACGTATACTTGAAATGGTACAACACTGTATGTGCACTAAGTCCCTTAGAGAGTCACTCTACCTATGTTGTAGGAAGGTAAAATGCATGAAAGGAATCTATGCTAGTGCTGCAGGAAAGTAAACACACTTACTCCTTACTAAAATGAATGCTGGAAATTGTAAACTCTACCTAAGCCTATTCTTTCAACCTAGAGCATTCACTATAACTATCCTTGCAGGTGTTGCAGGAACATTCACAAAGTACAATGCTGCAGGAAGAAACTGTAATCTTCTATTTAAAATTATGGGAATGCTGAAAGTAAATCTACTCTACTCTACTCTAATCCACCTCCCAAGTGGGCCCCCTTGGCTGGCTTCTGCTAATATATTAACACATAAGTAAAACCAAGAATCACTTCATTATCTTTCAAGAACTGATTACATAAGAACAATACATAAAATTGGAAAATAACTTGCTCTGCAAGATACAACACTGTATTCCCAAAACTTTTGAACTTACAAACTAATAGTCAAATCCCTATAAATAGAGGATTGACACTTTATTCCAAAAAAAGAAGAAAAGAGATGACTAAAATCATGCCAGAGAAGAGAGGGAAACGTAACAGCCCATGACATGTGTAATAAAGTTTGGGCAACCAATTCAACATAGTGATGAGTGTAGAGGGAATATAGCAGTGCTACATTACTACATTTCTAGAATAGTGGCTCCTCTTTTGTAGCGGTCGTGTCTTCTGGTGCCCTAATGGTTACCTGTCGCAGCTGGACCTTAGCTTCCTCTTTTAAATGTAGTTGATCACTCTCAAGCTACTCCTACTCCCTAGCAGGTTAGTTATCATGAATAAATATTCATACAAGTAAACTTAATCAAATTGATCCGAATATTATAACACACATTCTGATTATTATATGAAATACTACAATATATATATATATGTGTGTGTGTGTGTGTGTGTGTGTGTGTGTGTATGTATGTATAATATTGGCAAAACATGACATAACTATCTACCCATGGGTTTGATGGTTCTAACTATACTTTGACACAAGTTCAACTGATTATAAGTCCAAATTTGTTTTGGTAATACTTAAAATAGAGTATTAAGATCAATATAATAGAGACAATAAATGGTCTCATTAAGAGCTATCCCTTTCATAGGAAATTCAAAGAGATGGATGGTAGAGATTCATCCATGAAGAGTGGTTGAGATGCAACTTCCCTCAATCCATGTAAGCTTGATCCAAGTGAAATGATTTTGATTGGTCATCCTTGTGGAGAATAAGAAAAATTTGGTATTTTCCCTTTTTTATTCATTTTATTTGATTTTCATGTGCTCACACACGTGTGAATGGGTTCCTTGTTTATTTTAAAAGGGTCTTTAAGACTTTTTTATTTATCCCAATGTTTTATGCAATTTAAGTCTTTAGGATTGATGATTTGATTCAATAAGTTAGGATTAAAATTATGTAAGAAAATTTGATTAAGTTCTCTCACAATTAGGGTTTAGGGTATAGCTTATGAATGTCTTTGATTTATTATTTATTAAGACTAATTAAATAGAAATAGGGGCTATAGGTTTTCTAGACCAATTTTAAGTGATTACAACTATCTCCTATGTTGACCACTGGACCTCAGAGGGATCATCCTCCTACCCAACCATGACCACATCCATCTCTTCCTCCTCCCAGTGCCTTTCAACCCCTCATCTTGCACAACCCAGGAGTCCTCCTCATTTCTCTCACTATCACTCTCACTACCACTACTACTACTACCAGATCCAGAGGAGCTGGATCCTACCTCCTCCACCTCGACCATATCCTCATCTCCACCCTCTCCCATCTCCTCCACTCTCTCTATAGGAGAAACAAGTGTCTGTCTCTACACCCTCCTAACAAGCTAAGGTCTCGTGTATCTATGCACCCTCCTAAAAAGTTGTGGTCCCTCCTCCTCCATCCCCTCCTCGTCCTCTAGGATCACTCCTAGACCAACCTAAGCAGTTTCTTTCCCTCCATCCCTCCCCTTAGGCCCACCTCCTTTGGTCCTAACTCTCTCCTAACCGTGCCCAGTATCAAGATCATCATCATCACCCCTCCACTGACCTACATCCCTATCTCTCCCTCCACCTCTATCTCCTCCTCTACCACCCCCTTGGCCTCCACCCCTACCTCCCCCTCATCCTCCATCTTTCCCTTCATCCCTCACACCACCTCTCCATTAAGCACCACCTCTCTATCGTGGTCTGCTCATGATGACACTAGTGGCAGGATGGGTCACATCTATCAAGGTAACAGGTTGAGCCTACAACCACCAAGCATCAAACTGTGGAGTCATGCATGCATGCAAACAAGGTTCAACATAAGTACCACATGGAGAAGAGAGAATAACAGAGTATCATGACAACATTTATATCATAAAGACCCAAAGTGAGTGTCATATCAAACAAAGACCATGCAAATAAAGAGATCTACCTACATCAACAATGGTTGATCACCACATCAATGGAATAGGATGAAGACCATCAAACTTGGTCCTCGCAACATGCATTGGGATCATAGCTCCCTACAAAGTGATATCTCTAGACCTTCATGAAAAGTAAGCATAGGAATTAGTTACATCTTGTTGCTCCCCAAACTGTCGCAACAGCTTATGGGTGTTTTGCAGATCTATCATTTGTACATGCTTAGTGACGTGCCCAATCAGGAAACTCCTCTACCAGTAGAAAGGAAGGTGTACATCCTCACCCTCCAAAACAAGACAAGATCTATATGGCCTCCAAATTAAATAATGAATCATATCCAACTACTACCTTGAGTACATCAGATTACCCATATGGGACTACATTATGGCTCAATCATACATGAAAACATACACTCTCCCTGTAGGAAGATTGTGGGCACCAACAAGTCTATAAATAGAAATGTGCTCCCACACCCAGATCTAGAGCAAGGTAACAGAACATCCAATTGACTTACCACCCTAGTAAGCCATGTAGAACACATGGTAATACATGTGGGCTAACATGTAAGTCCCCCAAGCACAGATAGTATGGTCTCTCACCATTGCCTATAGAATAGCTCCCCATCCAATGAAGAATTCATGTTGCCTACGGTTGGGACACAAAATCCCATAGTTCAAGGTACCTAATAATGTACTCAACCTATCTAAACCCATGCCAAATATAGACCATGGGATATCATATAGATCAAACATTCCTAACTGATCGGCAGGTAGACCAGTCATCTCAGATAACGCAACAATACCAGCATGTCATGTAAACTCTACTAAGGCACCCTGGAGGATATGGTAAACATCCTCAAGAGTGACAGTGCACTCTCCAGTAGGAAGATGAAAGGAACATTTATCAGAGTGTCACCTCTCTAGTAAAGTAGAGATAAAACCCCTATTGTTTCTGATCTTGAGCATTTAGGTAACCCAATATAATCCTAAGTGCCTAAGTATGGCCCTCTCATCCTCAAAAATCTGGAAATGATATACGAAACCTGCTAGTTTGGACTCTTGGTAGTGGAAAACATCACCATTCATCTGCAAGACAAAGTAACATACAAGAATCAGTATCAGGGTCAATAAAACAAATTACTATGTGCAAAATAACTAAGTATACAGTACAACAAATCAATTGTGAAAGGAAAACATCAATTGTGACACCTTTTATTGATTGTGACATTTATTCAGCATTCGCAAAACATAACTCACATTTGCAGAAATAAAAGGAATAAATGCAGTACACTTATTAAATGTGAAAAGGAAACAAAAATTGTGGCATTTAATCAACAATTGCGGCAAAACCATTGGCAATTACGACACACTTACAAAACAATCATAAAAGTAATTGAATTCAAAAGCATTAATTATGAGCAATAAATGCACAAGGGATTAAATACACACTGCACCGCTGCACCCTCTAGAGGACCAAAGCTACGGACTTAGTCAGACACATGTATGACTCTCAGAAGACTTGTTATCACTCAAAACAAGCAAGAAAAGCAAAGAAAATCATAAGCAAATCTTACCAGAGAATCAAGAGCTCCAAAGTGCAAAGTAACAAATGAAAGGGCCCACAAGCTATTTATAAGTTATCAACAGAAATCCTAATTCAACAAGGAGTTCTATTTTATCATCCCAGGCCCCAAAATCTTTCACAACTAATATCACAAATATTTTTAACTCTTTTAACAAGCTATCAGATGCCCAGAGAGTAATTTTGCAGTATCAACAAATTGACGCTCTTATCGTGACTTTTTACTCAAATTTGTTGAGGGAGCATTAATACACCTACTGTCATTGGGGTAAGCTAGGGTAGGATCAAATTAGAAAATTCTTTGACACAATGTGATCAATCACATTGTATCAAAGAGGGGCAAATGTAGGCACCCTACAATGGACAAACTTGCGACCATACATTAAAATACTAATTTTCATCTATTAATTAATGATTTTGTAATCATTAATTAATCATATTTTTTCTTTTAAATTGAAATCATTTAATCTATTCCTCAAAATTAATTAAATAATTAATTTTATTTAATTAATTAACCTTAATTAATTAATCTTTATTAATTAATTAATTTCAATTTCCTGAAGTTTAAACTTAAATATTTAAGCTTATTAATTTATTCTTCTAATTAAATTAATTTAATTTCACTCAATAATTTTATTCTAAATAAAAAATTATATAATTATCTCATGTTTGAATATTTTAATTTCAAAAATCAATTAAATATTCAAATACATTCTTTCTCTAGTTTAAAAAGGTAACTCTTGATCAACTTTTCAGTTAACTAAACATCCCCTCTTCTCTCCAGGTTTAAGAGGTGGAGTTTACTGGTTGCTTTTCAGTTAACTAAACATATCCTCTTCTCTCCAAGTTCAAGAGGTGGATTTTACTGATTGCTTCGCCAGTTATTTATGATCTCAACCATTCATTCTCCAATTTCTAGGTTCGATCTCATCCGTCCAAGTCATTTCCCATATTCTATATAATCAAACCTTCGAGAAACCATTTGAAGGATCTAGGATTTCATGTTTTGTCACACTTACTCGAAAGGATTCTTGCAAAGCATCAAGCATTCTTGCAAAGCATAAGCATTCTTGTGATTATGTCAATATCGTTCTCTCAAAACTCCCAAGTCACAGATGTTTTCGATACCAATACTAAGCACCATTCATCCAGCATGTCAAAAGGAGTAGAGAGAAGCAATAGAAGATTCAAGCATTTGTGGTTTGCATTCATTTGTTTTCCTCTTTTATTTCTTGTTATTTTATTGTCCTTAGATTTGTTCTTAGTATTTTTGATTGCTTTTCACCATTATAAAATCGATGCTACTAACCCTCATTAATTTGAGTTGGAGCAGGATTGGATCTACACAATTCCAAAGAAGTCTCTTAATCACAACCTCTTCTCTATATCCAATAGACTTCGCACTAACAAGCTTGCAGCTTCCACACTTTTCTGTAACCACACACTCCACAAAATAAAACAACTTTCTTTTATACAGGTTTACAATAAGCAATTAGGTCCTCTAATTAAGACTTCCCCAATGCACAAATAATTACATAACCCCTTGCTAAGATACACAAAATACCTATAAAAATTAAACATCAATTACAATTCATCAAATATAATCCAAGATCTATAATCCACGCTCGCTATCCATAATACATGCTTCATCTCTGAAGTCGGCCCCAAATAGGTCTTCTCCAGAACACACGCCACAACTATCATCACTAAGATTCTTGTGACCCAAGAATCCTAACAAACATTCATCAACATGTCTTCTGTCATTCCACAATCTGACATAACATAAATTGATATCTCATGTAAGTTATCCTCAGAACTCAAAGACTAACCATGTCACAGTACATTATCACTGTCTAGTACCCAGTCTTCACTAAAACAACTATAACTTACTCCATCTACAACCTTAAGCCAAATGACCTTAGACATAAGATAAAACACACATCCCTGTATACGTCCTCATCTTCACATGCTCTGAATCAACCATGCAGTATCCATACACTTCTGTCAATCATCTAAGCAACAATAAAAAGGAGTCTGTTCTTTCTCATCAAAAACATATGTTGATATCAGTGACAAAACATGAATGCAAAAAACTACAATAAACCAATTCTAACACTTTCATGATTCTAGACATAATTCTTTGGTAACTTCTTATCATTATTGAAGTTTTATGAACCTTTTGTCATTTTCTTTATGTATTAGTGTTCACATCTCTAATGTCCATTTTAGTCCTATACCTTTTCTAATGATTTTATCTGAATATATATTTTATTTCTTCTCTTTCATGACACTTTGATCTTCATCTTTTGGCATTTTTATTTACTCATATCAATTTATATTTTATTTTTTACACTCGTTAAAGATTAGGATCTTAGGATACTAATCATGATAAACATAATATAAAATAAAGAAAATGAGAACCATACATGCAAAAATGTACACATTATGCAAGATATACATGTGAAAAACCCTTTCAAGTAAAAAACCCCATAAAATATAACTTTATTGAAACCCTTACAAATATAGTCTATTATAAATAAACTGAACATGGAGATACTTCTCCATACTTCCACATGGCTCATAATACTTTATGTGCAATAGTGAAACAACTGACTACAAAGATCCAAATTTGCATCTCTCTCAAACAAAAGAGAACCTCCTTAAATATAGGAGGAATAATTTCTTCACTAGTCACACCTTTTCAATAACCCCCATTCATAAATAATTAATAATCTAATAGTTATCAGATTATAATTATTTCAAATGGGATATGCTTATAAAGCATATAATATATAAGGTTTTACAACCTTATATTATAAAATTATATATAAATATTATAAGAGTATGACCCATAATAACATTATGTTCTAACACTCCCCCTTAATGTTAATAGGGGGCATCACATGTCAATTTACATAAAATAAAACTTTTTGTGCCCAGTAATGCGGCTTTTCTTTGAGAGTTGTAAAAAAGAAACACAAATATATGCCAACATGAAGATCTTGCATTCTGAACTACATGAAATTCATTTTTTCATAATTTATAATCCTAGTGTTTTTAAAATGATGCTATGAGGTCTTATAAAAAATTATATTGGAGTTCTAGTCTCTTCAAATTAGCCTCTCCCCAGGTTCATTACATAGTGCCCATAGGATTTGATACAAAGCTTTTACAAGTGGAAGGTTTACAAGGAGAAGAATTTACAATATGCTCGTAGGACTTAATAAAAGTGGTTGTAAATATAGGGATGAAACATCAAAGGTTAATGATCTATATAAATTCCAAATTTTTTTTAGTCATTAGTCAAAGCTTGTATATATTTCTTATCATTAAAAGGCGCACACTTTCATATTTATAAGGGATTTGTATCTATTAAATGTAGCATGGCTGCTTATAGAAAAGATAATTTCAAAGGTTTCCTTATATTCTTATAGGGATGTTTTTATTTAGTTAAAATGGAATAAATTATAAAATAGAGTATGAAATTTAATACTAAAATGATAAACATCACTTAACAATAAAATAATTGCCAATCACAATCGTATGTTATTGGAAGATTTTAGAGAAAAGGAGAAATAGATGTTAAAATTTATAGAATATATCACTAAATATATTGTACAGATAGTATTGTGCAATATATTAAAGAAGATTCCCTACAAGTTCAGCATCTCTTGTAGTTTAATATGTAAAAATGATTAGTATAGTCTAACCTGCTTTGATACCATGTTAAAAATTAGGATCTTAGGATACTAATCATTATAAAAATAATATTAAATGCATATTATAATTAATTTTCCATTATTCCTATCATGTACATGAAAAATATTGTCTTCTTTATCATCCTCTTGAAGTTGTCATCATGCTTTAAGTACACTACATCATGCATTGTCTTAAAAATCTGCTCACTCAAGACTTTCGAATTTATTTCTCTTTTGTGCATAATCACAATCATGCTCTTTTATAGTTGTCGATTATTAATTTTTTTCCAAAAGTGTTGTAGTATTATGCTATTAAAATTAGGCCTTTACCATGACTTTTGTATATTTCTAGTTTTTAACTCTTAATATTTGTTTACCTTGCCAAGGTTATGTGATTGTTTTCTTCTTTTTATTGTTCATGTCTTTCCTCCACCATGTGAAAATTTTCCTCTTGAAGCTCCGTGTCTTTTTATTTTTACTACAATTGTCCTCTCTTAAATATCATATCCACTAATTTCATACCGTTGACATTATTTGAATGTCATATTAGTGTCACTTATCAATATTCAACATCTATGTCTAAGAATGAAGCTTTGTTTTCCCTGTCATCTCTTTTATACCCACCTTCATAGAAACTTGTGCCCCATTTTTATGTGTTTACTTCAAGACCTTTAAAGGTTTTCCTAAAATAAGCACAAGTCTTTTGTTCTTTTTCATCCTTAAATCTTTAACTTGAACCATTACTCACTTGTGTATAAAACTGTCATAAATTTCACACTATCACAACTTCTTTAGATGCAAAACTTCAAAATTTACATATTCAAAGAAGGAAGGAAATTTAGAGCATTCATGCCCCCATATATTCATGAACTTCCCTCTTTATTTGTTTCTATCATTATATTCTCCTTTTATCAACAAGTGTTATGTGAAAGATTCCTCTATTATTAAGTTCTAATACAAACCCTTGATTGTTATCTTCCATTGAGTTCACCTTTTAAGAGTGAAACTCATTATAGCCTAATATGAAAAAATGGGTAATAGGTTCCTTTCCTAGTGTTCACACTTGGGGGGCAAGGGTTCTCTCTTAAATTTTATATCTTTCAAAGAATCCATTTTCCCTTTGTCGACTTGTATATTTTATAACATGATATCCTTCCTTGCATGGACTTGTTTGTTCTAAATGAGGATATTTTCTCCTTTTTAGGAGATTTACATCATTTTTTACAACCTCTTCCTTGTTTGAAAGTGTATGTCTATTATAAATTAGGTTTCATAATATGTTTTCCTTTTTATTTCCTTCACACTTAGGGGGAAATGATTTAATTTTTGAATTTATTATCATTTCTAAGGATTAATATTCTCGGTGGATTTGTCTTTGTTGATCATATGATGTCCTTTCTTACAAGGAATTGTTTTTTTCTTTTAGGGATTCTCTCTTCTACAAGATGTATGCATCCTTCATCACAACCTCTTCCTTATTTCAAAATACATGTCCATCATAAATAAATCCCTTCCTTAGGGGCTTAAAGTGTTCATCCTTCATCAAGAATCCCCTTTTACCTAGTAATAGGGGGAAAAGGTGAATGCTCATTCTCTTTCCTTTCTTTTGGTCAATGTTTTATTTTTATTCAAGATATCCTCTTGGAGGTAGATGTATTTGAGAAACTATCTCTTCCTCCTAGGGATCCCTACTTATTGCAAGATATCTTTTTAACAACCTCTCACTTGGCTTAAAAAGAGTTATGTCTTTGTGGCTAGAGTTGCATATGCAATGTTTCTTGAGGGATATATCTTTGATGTTTAAGGTGGGTATCATTTTTATTCTTTTCCTTAAGATGCTACCTGTTGGTTGTATTTCCAGTTTTGTAGTTTGCCTTAAATTTTTTGAAGTTCTCAGTCATATCCATGCCTAAAAGTTGAAAATCCTATCTAAAAGTTCTCACAATCCCTTTGCAAAAAATGATCTTCCAACCAAAAATCAAGAAGGAATGCAAAACCCTAAGCTCTAGGTCAAAATTTCATGCATATTCAAGAAAAACCCTAGTTCTTTGAAATCCATTCTTTTTTGTTGTTACTTTTTAAGAAAAACCTGACCACTTAAGGCATGTTTCATATTTCATATTATTCACTTAAGTCACGTAGTCTCATTGTAATATGAGAATATTCCTTTTCTTATTGAGACTTGGCAATTTACTTTAAGTTAGATTATCTCTATAAAAAGAGAATATGCTTTCAATCCTTGCAAGATTTTACGCAAGCTATAGATGTAGATCTTGATCCTACGTTTGTCACGAAGTCACTTTGAAAAACCAGAGTTAAAGAAATGTATAAGCGACTTCAAGTTTGCTCAGTCGCGGTGTCTCACAAAGAAACTAAGGTTAAGAAGGTGGTTAAAATCATTTAGCCACATGATCTCTTTTAAAATCCATGGTTAATTTAAAGCTAAAGAGATTAAGTGACTGCCATCAGATTGAGAGATAGGTCCTATGGCTAGCGTGAAGTCGTGATAAAAAGTTGCAGATAGATGAAAGATAGAGAAATATCGCAACTGCCATCCAATTTGAAAAGGATCTAGTGGTTGGTGATAAATCATGAAAGAAACCATGAGTTACTAAAATCTAAAAGTGACAATGAGATTCAATGAGTCGTGATGTTGTGATAAGAACCATGGTTTGAAATGAGTTCAGTTAAGTTTAAGTGTGTTTTTAGAAAAAAGATCTGAGCTATAAAGAAGAGAAGATCTTGTGGATGGCGTGTAGTCACTTTAGAAAGTCAAAAGGTCAAATAACATTGTAGTGACTAAGCAATGATGTTTTGAATTGGGACATGTGGCTAATTTTTCAAAGGCATAAGGTAGTCGCAAAGTCTCATATAACAAAATGAAAGTATAGAAAGTAAATGAGATTACACACAGGTCATCTGATTAAAAGATGATTGTATGACACTCGCGCAATCTCAATAGAAAATAAGGGTAAATGAAATCTTAAAGAAACAAGGATATTACACAGTCACGTAGTCTCTAAAAGGAAACCCAAGGTTCAAAGATGAGTTATTAAAGACTTTAGTCTCGGAGTCTCAAAGATAAGGAGAGTTAAGTGATTTCACTCAGTAATTAAGATATAGTCATTGATCTGAAAGAGGATCATGTGGTTTTCATTAAGTCTCAATAGATAACTAGAGTTGAGGATAACTCTTCATGACAATGAGATCACATAGTCGTGCATCCACTGAAACAAACCAGAGTGAGATCAAGGTAATACATGAGGATTTATCTCGCCATGTTAACAATTGATAGCCAATAAGAATGAAGAAGTTATGACAACATGTTTTTAAAGATTGCTGAGTTGTTTCTCAAGGAGCCAATAAGATCAAATCTTGATCTCTTTTTGAATTTATTAAGGTTTTTATATGAAAATTCATCATTTGAAATTGATCATATGTTATTTTGAAATGCTACAGCGAGAAGAAAGAATTGATTTCACAACACATAGGAGTAAAGATAGGAAAGACTAAATTGTGAATTCATGAAAGAGATTGGTGCATTTATAGGCATTACCATTATCATTTCATCTTACCAATTTTCAATAATCTAGAGCTCATGATTTGCATCAGTGCTTGGCATTTATAGTAAGAATAGAGTAATCAAGGTCTACATAATGAATAGAGAATATTTTAGTCTAGAATCCAATTTGTGATTTTTAGTGTTGAAGGTTTGAAGTAATCCACAATAAAAAGTGAGGGTTTGGAGAAGATTTTTTTCAATATCGGTAAAAGAAAGAAGCTGAACAGTGACAAGTTACATCACAAAACATGAGCAAAAAAGTGATTGTCACCTCTAGCAGCAGGGTAAGTGGGGATGATGATGATATAAAAACAAAAAGGAACTACTCAAAAGAGTTCATTCAACTGCCAAGACACCAGATTGTTCTATTTATCATTTATTTAGTTATTTTCATAAAAATAGTGATGGCCCTATGCCCATTTCAAACCCCTGGACCAGTGGATTAGCCAAATTCGTTGTTCCTGATGTGGACTTGATCCTAGAGTTGGCCAGTAGGTATGATACTATATCAACAACCATCAAGAAGGATGATGGTACTATTTTGGTAACCCTAGATTGAGCTTCATTCATGAAAGCTCTTGATATCTACAAACTCTATTCTATAGAAATTAATTTGAAAGCCCTAGCTATTAGATATACTAGAGAGGCCCCTATTATGTCTAAATTGATCTAGGCCCACACACCAAGGGGAACCAAAAACTACATTTCCCCTATTCCAAGTGATCCATCACCATACTTCTACAAAGACCTAGCTTTCTATATGAAGTATATATCTTATGCCCTATGTAGAGTTATGGGTGTAGACAGCGGGAGAGAAAGGGTATCATCAAATATGTTGATGATAATCCTAGAGTTGCAAAGCCCTTATGTGAGTACTAACTATGATTACATCCGGTATGTAATTGACAAGATGCACCAAGGATTTATTGATATTCAGAGCAAGTTAGGAAGCCCTAAGTTCCTACATTATTCATTTCTTATGCATCTCATTATGTTCTACAACTTCAACATCATGGACCAATTTAATTTACAACTTAGAACATTCTATCATGGAAAGAAAAACCCTATGCAGTTATGGTTAATAATATGGAATTATACCTCCAGGGAGCAATAATTTTGTGCATTTGAGAATTGGGTAGTCTACCCATTGTGGAGTAATTTAGGGGTAGATATGACCAGACTTCTAGTAATAGTACTGCGATTATTGAGACCTTGTCAATTTGTTGACAAATGGAATGGTGGCCATAACTAGGATGACTTCTATTGTCACCAAAATTTTACATTAATTAGAGTATATGGTTGTTCATAGCCACCACATATCTTTCCATATAGATTACAACCAAGAATTGCAATAATGGAGTTTCTATGGCAACTTATGTTGATAGATAGAGAGCACTTGGCATCCCATAGGAAGGGAACTTTCACTCCTAGGAAGCTCATTGCCTCAGATTTTATAATAGGAAAGATGACTTATGACCCTATAAATGGATGGTTAAGGCATTACAGGATGAATGTTTCCCTGTATAGATAAATTGACACACAAGGAATTATTGAAAGTTCCAAGAAACTCTTGACACCTACCATTCCAATCACCAATATACATCAAACTTGTGAAGAAGAATATTTAATCAGAAATATCCTTGAAGAGGATGTGATTTCATCAAGATTATCAAACTATCATGATTTAATGGATCTAGAGCAACAATTGAAAAGGAAAGGAATCCCATTTGGTGGATTTTTCCCATGTATGCCCTACCTGCAGAGATTAAAAAAGATGATTGAGAACCATAGCTTTCTCAGTAATCAAATTGAAGATCAAATTGATGATAAGGATGAACATTGACCCATTTTGCTCACTTGAATGAGGCAAAGGTAGTACAGATGTCTAATAGAGATCAAAAATTATTTGATTAAACAAGTATTATTGCCAAGGATAGAGAATTAGGTCTGATAAAGATCAATGCAATGGAAAAGATAATTTCAGATCTAAATAAAAAATTAAAAGAAATGTCATAGGTTACTCCTGCTATACCTAAGGAAGGAACATATGCTGAGATCCAGACTGAAGATACAGGGTATGCTACAACAAAAATAGAGCAAGTGATTAAAGAGCATAATGAGGTTATTTTTGGAGCCCTAATGAAAATTTTGTAGCATTGGATAGATATATTAAAAGATAAAGTTGATATAGTATATGCTACTTATAGAAAATTGCCCAGCCTACAAGTTGAAGTGAATAGTTTTGTGTCAATTTTGAACCCTTACTATGAAACATGGTTAGTTAGAAATAGGTTATTTAAGAGGTTAGCATCATTGCAACCATTGAGATCAGATTTGCCAAAAATTTTAACCCAGGTTGGAGAAGAGATAGAATAGATTGGGGTGACATTGTCATTTTTTAAAGGCAAGGAAAATCAAATTGAGGCTAGAATTAATATGTTTGGGCCTGGTTACAATAGATTTGTGCCATCAATCATATCAGAAGATAATTTGATCAAGCCACTAGGGGTATGGAGCATAGAATTTGACACTGTAATACCTAATAAAGACGTATATGTTTATGACAATGGTGAGTTGGATATGGAGAGGTATAATAAGATCTTAGATGAGGCCTTTAAGGCAGAAACATATTTCAATAAATTCATAACCGATGTCAAGAGAATTATAGATGTTAGGTGGGAAAGGCAGAAGACACAAATGGAGAATATTCAGAGCTTTGATTGGCCAGAAGAAGAAGATGTCATAGCATGGGATGTCTTAAAAAAACCCAAAAAGAAAAATCCTTCCATTATTGACCTGAATATTATTGATGAAGAATACAAGAACACCTAGCACTTGCTCTTTGAGCACAGGGAGGTTAGTCATCTTGAAGACTAGTGTAATTTATCCTATAATGGTGGTCACTAGGTCTCACTACAAATATCAAAGGCTATCTTGAACACATACAAACAAAGGTGCTAGTGATCACAAGAAGACAAGATCCAAATCAGATTTCATTCTTTATTTTTTTTCCATCCACCGCTTGGTCTGTTCTTATCTTTTGTCTTTTTCTATGTTTTTAGGGTTAGGTCTTAAACCATTCGAAGCTTTTTGCATCCTTACTTCTTAAGGATTCCAAGATGGTTTTAGCCTATATAGAGAACTTATTGTAACATTTTGAGGATGGAATATAATTACAAGGTAGAATACTAACTTTTGTCTAAGGCTCTATATATTTTGGTCTATTGAATGTATTTTGAATCATATAGACATTAATAAAATACATTGCAATCTCTATTTTACATTTTGTGTTGTCTCTTTTTATTTATATTCAAGCTTTTATATGTTTAATTTGCAAGGCATTTAAATATATCAATTACAAGGTGATTGTGCAATCATTTGTGAGGTCCTTCAAGGAAGGAATGATTCTTTTAGGTGATCCCAGAGAGCTGAATATTTGTATTAAGATTTGATGACAAAGTTTTAGGAGTGAATGGATAGTCTGTAAGGAATTCTATCTAGATTGCATGTATTTTCATTAGTCACCTAATTGTGGATTTGCATTTAAGATTGACTCTATTGCCGATAGGATTATGCATTGGTTTATGGTTTGAAAAGTAGTTGTTCATCATCCAATATTTAAAGTCAATCAATCAATTATACTTCATTCATAAAAATCATATATTTACAAGTAATTGTATTACAGAGTATACAATTTAGTTTGCTGATTCCTTCAAGAGAGAATCAATAGGTTAACCCTCCTAATTTCAGAGAACTATAAAAGGAAGAAGGATGAGAATCCTTATCATATTACTATTTTGTATTATCAAGATAACGGTTTGGCTTATTAAGATCTTTATTAGATTAATCACAGTCATTTGCATAGTTTTCTATTTATTGATATAGTAAAAGTTATTCAACAAACTAGTAAAAAGACCTAATCCACTTTAACTAATACTACAAATCAGTAATCATTCAAAGGTAATACCTGCTTGAGTCTATGGAGCTCAAAAAAAGGAGGAAATTATGCAATCCTCATCAATTAGGCTTTTCTTGCATATGGTAACTTGGAAATATACAAGAGCACGCATTCATACCGTTTTAAGGTTCTTCCAAGAAAAATCCCTAACAAACTCGCGAATCTACTGGGGAAGAAAAGTACTCTTCCATAATCTCTAGTTGAATATTGATTTATAAACACCACAGTTGAGTTTTCCAATCTTGGTCATTCTTAAAGTATTCACATTTCCCAAACTTGTGTTGGGTGGCGACTCTAAAAGTAAATATTTGTAATCAGTGCAAAAGTGAAACATTTATACAAATTTTATCAATATGAATACTAGGTCAAGAATGAGAGATAATCCTGAATTTGATTTGGATAGTGGAATCCCAACTACTTCAAGGACTAAGATGTCTTGGAGAGAGAAGAAGAACAAAGCAAATATTAATGACTCTTCTCCAAGAAATGTAGAAAATGACACTAGAAGAAAAGATACAAATCAATCCAGTAATGAGGGGAACACCTCAGAGTATGAAGAAGCCCCTGACCTTGGATTAGAAACATATGAAATTACTACTAATTCTAGTGAGAGAGAAGGAAATGAAAATATTAGCTCAGACTCTGAAGTTCCTTTTGATGAACTTGCTGAGGAGGAAAGAATCCTCATAAAGAAGTTAGCCCTTACTCAGCACAAGAAAAGAGAAAAATATCTTAAAAATAAAAAAACATGAGGAAAAAGATGTTGATAAGTTTGGAAGAAGATCTTTGAGACATCAATGTAGAAGTTGATGAATGCAACTTCACCCAAGATCACCTGCATGCATAACTGTTACAAGAAGAAGCAAAGAAGACAGAAGAGAGAAGACTAAAACTAAGGAGGCCAAAAATGCAGAGACTGGAAATCCATTGTGACAGAAAAAAGCTTCTATTAACACTAATGAATTACAAAATATAATCTCTGTGTTATGAAAACTAACAAGTGAATCCTTATAAAAGGAAACACGAAACCCTAAAAGGGAAACCCTAAGGTTAGCTGAAGCAAACTAGAGTGAATAGGAAAGTTACTAATTAGATCATAATGATTTAATTTAGTAACCCGATAGACTATTACTCTAACACCCCCCTTAAGATAAGCTTAGGGAGAAGCCAAACCTAGGAAACTACTGCAGAAAGAAGGAAAGAAGGGTCCTGGCAACTAGGCCTGATCAGGTAACCAAAACATAAAAGGGAAAAGATGTCCCAGAGAGAGGAACAAGAATGAGCAGGAAGCATCTCCAAAGCATGAACTGAAAACTCTTTCAGAAGAGACTGCTGGAACCCCCACTGAAGTGCATGACCAGGTAGAGAAGACAAATGTCTGAAGAGCTGATCAATTGAACCAGGAAGTAATAGAACCAACAGGTGAATCCCCCATAATGCTGAACTGGGAGAGGTGAGAGGAACACTGAAATACAATGCCAGAACCATCTGCAGAAGAAGAACCAGGAACACCAACAGTGCAATAGAAGCACACACACAGGATAAAGGGTGGTGTCATTGACACACGGCATGGGCTAATGTCATGGAAGGTACACTCACTTGACAAAGGTGGATGCGCCTAAAGCGGCATAAACATCATAACCCCCCATGGCACTTTATAATAGAGTGCAAGTACAACAACACACAAGGTGTACAAGATCCCAGATATACAGAAGTAGGCACTTTATCTCAGTGTGTTTACAGAAAAGAATGCAACAGAAGGAGCATACAAGCTCAGATGTCAGAAAGAAGAGTGAGCTATGAAATCAGAAGAAGAGATCCCAGGAGCTGTAGAACCAAGAAATCCACCAGAGTGCATAAACTGCCAAACTCAAAGGAGAGAAAACCTAGAGAAAAATCTAGAAAAAATACCTTGGCCACTGAATAGTTCACTAAACCAGATTTTCGACGATATCTTGTTTGCCAAAAATAGAGTCTAGATGAGCCAGATATGACTCCCGGAAGGCAAAGAAAGACATCGGACTTCAATAGAAAAAAACATTGTTGAAATGGAAGAACCCAAAACCTTAACCTCCACCATCGGAAAGTGCTCAGAAAGAGCTTTCCGACGGTATATGGAAGTCAGAAAAAGACCCCCGTATGCTCAAGATAGAGAAAAAAAGGCCCAGGTAGGTCAAAAGGGCCCCAAAAGGCAAAAACTAAGCCCCTGGGGCTAAAAAAAACCGGCCCCTGGGCGCATGGCACGCAGGGGGATAAAACCGGGCCCTTGGTCATACATATGACCAGCCGCCATAAAAATAGCCCCTGGGGGCTAACCCAAAATGCGCAACCCGTCGGAGCAGAGCTGGGGGCGGAGAATCCTGGGCGGAGCAGCGCAGAAGAGCGGCGCGGAGGCCGGGCGGGGCACTGTGAACAGCGCCGACGGAGGGAGCCGGCGGGGCGGCAAGGGCCGCAGAGTGGTGGCGGGGGTCGCTGAAGAGGTGGAGCGTCTGGGGGGCCGAGAGGGGCCGGAGGCGGCGGGTGGCCGGGAGGAGCAGGGCGGTGGTGAGGCGGCCGCGGGCGGCGTGCCCCAAAAACCACAGACTGCGCCCATTTTTGATGAAAAATGATTTTTTTTTCAAAAAAATTTCTCAAAAAATGTGTCATACGGCCCTCGAATGCCAAGAAAAAACTCCCAGAGGCTCCAGTGTCCAAATCGGACAAATTTTATATCAATCCTGGGGTTTTTAGGCCTTCCAGACTCAACCGTGAGGTCAGTTTTGGTCCAAAATGCCTCCAAAAATAGAGACCCCCCCTGAACTAATGAAAAGTGCCAGAAAAAGCCTGGCGAACTGCAAACCCTCGAATGCTTCAAAATCACTAGAACAGCGAGCAACAGGAGAGCTCTGATACCATGTAGAAGTTGATAAATGTAACTTCACCCAAGATCACCTGCATGCATAACTGTTACAAGAAGAAGCAAAGAAGATAGAAGAGAGAAGACATAAACTAAGGAGGCCAAAAAGGCAGAGACTGGAAATCCATTGTGACAGAAAAAAGCTTCTATTAACACTAATGAATTACAAAATACAATCTCTGTGTTATGAAAACTAACAAGTGAATCCTTATAAAAGGAAACACGAAACTCTAAAAGGGAAACCCTAAGGTTAGCTGAAGAAAACTAGAGTGAATAGGAAAGTTACTAATTAGATCATAATGATTTAATTTAGTAACCTGATAGACTATTACTCTAACAATCAAGCTACAAAAAAAGTTGAGAAGTCTCACAGAGACCAAGAGACTCCAAACACCCACAAAGGTTTTGGTCCTCAAGCCTTTAGAGACAAAGGGAAAAATAAGGTTACCAAAAATGAAGTTGAGGAACCAAAAAATCATAAAAACCTGACTGAACCAATGTCTAAGCTAGACATTGATCTTGAAAAGATTAAAAATAAAGAGAAACTATGGCCAAAATGCTGGAGAAATTTGAAGCAAAAGATGCTACTATAGAGATGAAGAAAAAAATTGATTTCTTGCAGTCCTATACAATTTCCTATGCTGGTACAGAGAATGTTAAAACATCAAGAAACAAGGCTTCTACTTTCAGAGATCATAGTAAATTATTTGCTCCTAAAGATACTGACAAATTCCAAAGGACACCATTTCCTGCAAAAAGGAACAAATAATTTTCTTTTATTGGTATTCCAGGTTACCCTAATGCAATACTAGAAGATATGGGAGAAAAAATCCCAAAATTTCTAGGAAATAATATTGTAACTTGTGAAGAGCATTTAAGAATTTTTTTTGATGTTATAGATGATCTAAACATTAACCGTGAGGATGTCCTGATGAAATTTTTTCTTGAATCCTTAGTAGACGATGCTAGGGAATGATTTAGAAGTCTATCACATGGTTCTGTAGGGACAATGGATGAATTAATTGATCTATTCAAGGATAAATATGGTGATAAAACTAATGAGGGATTTTTTCTCAATGAATTTAACAATATAAAGAAGAACTCAAATGAAGAAGTAACTGAGTTCAACATAGGATTCCAACGAGCCATGCACAAGATGTTTAAAAAAAATGAAGTTGGGTCAAAAGGTATGTCTTGCTACGTATCTCAATGCTTTTGATTCAAAAATGGGTTATGCACTTAGAGATAAGAATCCAAGAACTCTAACAGAAGCTTACAAAATAGCTTTAAATATAGAGATGAATAGGATGATATTAGGAAAGTTGGGTAGAAGAGATGATCCATGTTTTAGTAGTAGTCAAAGGAACCTGAATACAAAGAATATAAGGCTCCACAAAATAACAAACCATCCTATAAAAATAACTATAACCCACAAAATAGGTTGCAAAATTATCCCTATGGTACTCAATTCAAGGATGTAAAGCCTATTTCTCCATTAAGGAAAGACAAACCTAAGAATATGACTCCTGATCCCCTACATAAAAATACTATTCATATGTGTAATGATGAATTTTGGTGTGAGGCCTGTGAGACACCACACAATCGTAATTTTTGCATTGTTTCTTTAGATATAAAAGAAAATGAAGAGAAAGAAAAGGATGAAAATGAGTTATGTGATTATAGTATGACTAATGCTTATTCATGTCATGACATAGATTCTGATGATGAGATTGAAAATCATGACATAAATGGCTCACAAGGTAGAATGGAAGTTCATCAGCAAAAAATACTGTCTGATAGTGAAGAGGAAGAAAGGGTTGATCACATGAGATGTTATACCCAAAATGGTCTGGAACCCTCAGTAGTAATAAAATCCTATGATGAAGAAAAGGCTAGAATTACTGTTGATCTAGTGAATAAAGAAAGAAATAACTACCACTTAAGAAACATAGTAGTGGGTGATGTTGGTAGTCAGCCATCTGGCATCTTAATTAAAGAAAATAAGACAGATGCCAAATATATACCAAACAAGGATTGACCTAGGGAAAATGTAAATAAACCTAAGGTAAAAATTGTAAACAAAGCTAGTGATCCAAAAGATGTACATGAAGGAAAAACTAAAGTACCAGAAGTAGGTGCTTCCTCTTCTAAAGTTGAAAATAAGAGATCAAAAGGGTAGGAACCTACTTTGAATATTCAAATAGAGGAAAAAAACATTATTATAGAAATACCAAAATCCTCTGATGTAAGATATACTCCAGTGGATATAGGCCAGTGTTTTTTCTCAAATGACTATCAAGGTCCCATTCCTAGAGATGATGAGGATAAAATAACACAAATAAAAGGTCCTTTCAGTGTTGAACAATGTATCACCAGTGAAACCTCAAAAACTAGAATATGTTGAAAGAAATCTAACAATAAGGGGAAGGAACCTGAGGGGATGATTTATGAGATCCCTCAGATTTACCTTAACACAAATACTTCTGCAGGGGTTGTTGATCATTTTTTCCTAACATTGGTAATAAATGGTAAGATGCTTAAAAATTGCAAGATAGATTCAGGAGAAGCCAACACTGTCATGCCTGCAAAAATCATGAGATCCATGGGATTGCAAGTAGATACTCCTCATGGGAGGTTTCAAGCAATGGACTCAAGAGAGATCCCTATTGTTGGAACCATTGAGGCTTTACCTTATAAATTAGCTATATGCCCTGAAACAGTATTGAATATGAGTGTACTGGTGGTTGTTATCCCACCACATTATGGCATGTTGTTGTCCAGAAAATGGAGTGCTTCAATGGGCAGAAGTATTGAGTGTGATTTGTCTTATGCCACTTTCAATATTGCTGGGAATAATGTAAAGGTGTCTAGAGAAGGTAGGATACCTCATATGATAGAGTTGCATGAAGATACTAATATTAACTATTGTGTTGATATTGATATGGAGAATTTCAAAATAAAAAGAAGTGCTCATCAATGTAAAGATGTTGATCCTTTAGTGAAGGAGTTAACTACACAGAATGATGGTTTATGGCAAATGTATTTTGATGGAACCTATTCTAAGGATGGATCAGGAGATAGAATTTTACTTATCTCCCCATCAGGTACAACAATTAAATATTCTTTCCTGTTACCTTTCAAGTGTACAAAAATAAAAAGAAGTGCTCATCAATGTAAAGATGTTGATCCTTTAGTGAAGGAGTTAACTACACAGAATGATGGTTTATGGAAAATGTATTTTGATGGAACCTATTCTAAGGATGGATCAGGAGATAGAATTTTACTTATCTCCCCATCAGGTACAAAAATTAAATATTCTTTCCTGTTACCTTTCAAGTGTACAAACAATACAACAAAATATGAAGCTTTGTTTTTAGGGCTAGACATTGCTGCTAAATATGGAATAAAATGCTTAAAAGTGTATGGTGACTTAGAGTTAGTAGTATCCCAAATCAGGTCTAGATATGCTATGAAAAATGCTAGACTGAAAATGTATAAAGATACTATTTGGGACCAAATTGAATTTCTTGATGCCTTCAATATAAATTGGATAGAAAGGTCTAGAAATATTATGGCAGATTTGTTAGCTAATGTTGCTTTGAAAACTGATGATTTGAACTTAAATGGGGTATCAATAGTTAAGATTAAGACAAGACCAGTTGTTCTTGACAATATTTACAACTGAAAAGTATTTGAAGATGACCAAGATATCTTTAGATTTCTTCAATGCCTAGACCATTATGAAGACCAACACATAGATTGCAATACTTTACTTGAGATCATTAATGGTAAGGATTGTGTTTTGGGGGATGAGGTTGTCCAACTAAGTTCTAATAAAATCCCTAAGGGACTAGTAGAACTAGAGGCATTGTTTAGTGATCAGAGTGAACATGCATCAAGAATAGGTAATGCCAAAATTGAGGATATAGAGGAGATAAATTTAGGATCAGAGAGCACTCCTCATATAGTTTATATTGGAAAAGGATTGGATTCCCATGTCAGAACCAATTTGATAAAATTATTAAGAAAATATAAGCATGTATTTGCATGGTCTTATGAAGATTTAAAAGCTTATAGGGAAGACCTTTTCCAACATGAAATCCCACTCAAATCATATGTAAAACTATTCAGACAAAAATAGAGACCCATTAATCCACTGTTGGCTCCTAAGATGCAACAAGAGTTGATGAAACTAAAGGATGCAAGAATTATCTAGCCTATCAGACATTCAACTTGGGTTTTAAATCTAGTACCAGTGACAAAAAAGAATGGTGACATAAGATTATGTGTTGATTTCAAAAATTTGAACATTGTATCCTTGAAAGACAATTATTCTCTACCAAATATGGAGGCAATGTTGCATAAGTTCACTGGTTGTGAGCTATTTTCAATAATGGATCACTTTTTAGGTTACAATCAGGTACTTGTAAAATAGTCAAAATAGTTTAAGACTGCATTTACTACTCATTGGGGAACTTATGTATATGTTAGAATGCCATTTGAACTAATAAATGCAGGAGCAAATTTATAGAGGGCCATAGATGTTTCATTCAAAGATTTTATTGATTTATTCATGTTAATATCCCAAGATGATTTGAATGCATTTTCTAAGAAAGAAGGGGATCATTGTGAACATCTAGAAAACAATTTCAACAAGACTTTAGAATATGGTGTCTCACTGAATCCTAGAAAGTGTCAATTTGCAGTCACAAATGGAAAGTTATTGGGACATATAGTGTCCAAAGATGGAGTAAGGATTGACCCTGAAAGGATAGAAGCTATTCAAAAGGTTACTGCTCCTAAGAATATCAAAGGTGTGCAATCTTTCCTAGGAAAGATCAATTTTTTCAGAAGATTCATTGCAAATTTTGCTAAAATTGTCAAACCAATTATCAAGTTATTGAAGAAAGATGCAAAATTCCACTGGAATGAAGAAGCTCAGTTAGCTTTTGAAAATATTAAGAAAGAAGTTCAGGTGGCCCCTATTTTAAAATCTTCTGATTATAGTAAGCCTTTTTCTTTATTCTCATTTGCACCCTTTCATATTATTGTTGTTGTTTTACTTCAGAAAGATGAGGAGGGATTTGAACATCCTATTGAGTTTTTTAGCAAATCTCTCCAAGCTGTAGAGCTAAACTATGAAATGATGGAGAAGCAGGCATATGCTTTGGTGAAAGCTGTTAACTCATTTAGACCCTACTTGGTTTGTGCCAAAGTACTTGCATATGTACCTCATTCAGCAGTAAAGGACATCCTTAATCAATCAGAAGTGACTGGTAAGAGATGTAAGTGGATTAATAGAATTTGGGAATTTAACTTAGAAATCCATATTACTAAATTGGTTAGAGGAAAAGTTCTAGAAAAACTTATGACAGAAGAAAACCTATAATTGGTACAAGTGAATAGCATAGTAATACAAGATTCAACAGTAACAAGTATTGAAAGACATCCCTTCCATGTTGACATCATGTAATACCTTAAGAATTCCAAGTGTCTTGAAGTCATGACAGAAAATCAAAAGAGGAATCTTAGATTACAAGCTCAGAAGTATAGCCTAGTTCAAGGATATTTGTATTGGAAAGACATAAATGGTGTACTATTATTATGTCTAGATCAGAGCCAAGATGAGAAAGTATTAGTTGAAATGCATGCTGGAGTATGTGGATGGCATTTTTCTAGTAAGACTACTACCCATAATATTTTGAGAGCTAGATATTATTGGCCTAGCCTATTTAAGGATACTCATGCATTTTTCAAAAAATGTGAGCCTTGCCAGAGGTTCTTAAATAAGTTTTTGATTAAGGTAACAACAGGTTTTGAAGGGGCCCCCAAACCCTTTACATAGCACCAAAAAGATAGAGAATAAAGGATGAAGGTAACAACAAACTGTCACATATGACAAAAGACCAAAAGAGGGATAAACCCCAGATTTAACAGAAAATATCATTACAAAACATCAAAATAGCTAACTACAAAAATCTTCCAGCAGACAGATAGAAAACAACTTCTAGCAAACCAAAACATTCCAACACTGAAGCTAAACAGCTTCCATCTGATCCTCCAGCATCTGAACTTCAACCATCTACAGCTCCATGCTCTAGATCGAGTCCCTTAACTTATTGATATCTTTGGTCTGGACTTGGGCTTTCTTTTTAGTGCTGGAGTGAGTCCTAGTGCCGTGGCCCGAAATATGAATTTCCTGAGGGCTATCATCCTCCTGCCTTGCCTTATCACTTTCGTTACCTTCCAAATGGGTATATAAAGATTTCAGATTATCCAAAGATTTTTTCATACCCATTTTGCTAATAGTAGTAAGATTTTTAATAAGAGCCTTGTTGTTGTTAACCTTGTCATTAAGTTTTTTGAGCTTGTTGTCCACCATGGTGCTAATCTTGGTATCCATATTGTTAACCTTATCGAAAACATCTTTCCCCTGCTGGTACATGGTAGCATCATTGACAAAAGCATCATTGCGCATTTTGTCAGCAATTTCCTCCAGCAGTGTGTTCCTATCTTCCAGATTCTTATAATTATCTTTTATCTCCTTTATATCATCATGAATCCACTTATCCATATTATAGTTGTTCTCTGCTTTATTTTTGTCCATTTGAAGGAATGAAATAGTAGCCACCCTTTTTACATTGACCTCTCTCTCACAGAGGTCATCCTCAAGGCTCCTCATGTTATGGACATTCTTTTCTTCAAGGTCACTTTTTGAGGTATCACGACTGTACTCATCCTTCTCATTCTCATTGTAATCTTTCTCAGTTTTTTCAGTTTCCTTATCAGGGACAATATCCTCCTCATTTTTCTTCGTGTTTCCTTTGTTAATCTCTATTTCTGCCATATCCCATGTTTCCCTATGGTAATCCTGAAGGTCATGAGTTTGGTCTTCCCCACCTTCATTATTGATAGTGTGGTCTCATTGTGGGTATCAATGTCCCTCGACTCTCTCTAAGAATCCTGAGTTTCTTGATTTTGTTCCTCATCACCATCATTTTTAACAGTCTGGTCTTCAATATGGGTATCAATAATATTGTTAATTTCTTTAGTAATTTCATCCAATATTTTGTTCTCCAGATTCTAGGTCTCCTCCATATCATCTTTACCACCTAGAGACACATTGGTGTTAGTCTTAATGTCCTTAATTTTTCTAGATTTTCCAATAAAACCCCCATCCTCAGATGGCTCAATATCCTATTCATCATTAGTTTTCATCCCCTTGATATCATCATAAAAAGAAAGAGAGATATTCACAACAATAGGGCCTCTATGAATTTTTTAGCTTTTTTCTTATTAGAGCTCTTACCCTTAGATACCTCTAGACTTTTCCTCTTAACATTAATCCCTCATGTAAAAGAGGGGAAGACTTACTCCTATGGTCACTGATGCTCAGGTTGAGTGAACTTAAGAAATAGAAGGGAAAGCAAACCCTAATGTTATGAAGGAAATGGTTTATCAAAACAAAATGATAATTGTAAACCTTAGAATACTTGTCGTCCAATGTGAAGTACTCCATGATAGCCCAGATCACGAATGCCCAAATACGCTTAATATTTGATAGGTTGACATAGTCCAGTTCACTCTTCACAAGCATTGCCCATTCTTCATCAGTCTTAGGGAATTTTTTATAACCTTTGTTTCCCTCTTTTTTTTCTTTTAGAAAATGTATCCCCTCCAACAGAAGACCGGTTATTTCTGCAAGACGGTCCAGAGTGAGCTTGACAGATTTGCCCAAAATGTTCATAGTGTCATTCTCCTAGCCATTACCAAAAGCTTTCATCACTTCCTTGTCATTTCCATGGAGACGCTTCAAATATCTATGAACATTACCATTCTTAAGCTTGCTCCACACCTCTTTTTATTCCCTCCATTTACACTTTGCGGGTTCTTCTCTATTCAAATCTCCTCCCATTTCTTCTTCCTCTGCAGTTTGGCCTCTCTCACTGTTCCATTTCATACTAGTTCTCAACTCAAAATGAAAATAGATTTTCACAATCGCAAAGTACTTAATGATGTCCCAGAAAACTTGCAACTTAAGTGAATCATCATTATTTTGATGCTTCACATTGCTTGATGCCACCACCATACCCCTAATCAGATCATCATTAATTGGAATGATAAATGTGAATGACCTCACCTACCTTATGATTAAGTCTATGATAATTGAGTAATAATTCCACCTCGTTATTAATTTTTGCATTCCCATGCCACTTGCATGTGACATCATTCTTTACTCCAATGTTCGCTAGACAATCAACCACTTGATTCATTTCCCAAAAACTATGAGATACATAAAAGGAGGTAAAATTCGAAGCCACATTAATTATCTTAGAAATTATATGTTAAATAGTTCATGATTCCTTACTCTTTCCTCTAATATTATTAATAATATTTAAGGAGTCTCCCTCCAGCCAGACTTTCTCACAGCCCAGTTCCTCTGCCAGCAAAATAATGTTGAGAGAAGCCATAGCTTCGGCCCTATGGTTAGATTTAATTCCCAAAGGAGAGGCAATCACACTGACATAATTACCATTATAACCTCTTATTATGCCACCTCCTCCAGTAGTTCTTGGGTTTCACTTCATGGCCCCATCGAAGTTAGCTTTAACCCAACCTTCAGGGGGTGAAGTCCAAATTGCCAGAGATCTCTTATTGATATGACTGTCATTACTATCACTTTCCCTCTTACCTAATTGAGACTCAAGTTTAAAGGATGAGAAGTTTTCTTCCAGTGCCCTACAAATTTGATTTCCTACCACTTGAGGAGATGTCTTCTTTTCTCTAAAAATTTTGTTGTTGTACTCTTTCCAGATTCTCCAACACACATGAGGAGGGATAAGGAACCAAATTTCTTTATCAATAAAGTTCTGAGGCTGGTAGCTCCATTGAGCAACAAAATCCTGCCAAACAAAAGGAAAACACCAGCAGATATGTCATTTTCTAAAGATGATATCGCAAACTTTATGAGTTAAAGGATAGTGGAGCATGATATGATCATAGGATTCAATGTTTTCAAAGAAAATACTACATCTATTAACAATGTTTATACCCCTCCTAGAGAGGTTATCAAGATTCAATAGTTTATTTTGAATTAAGAGCCAATAGAAGAAGTTGATTTTAGGTATGAGATTTTTATACCACACAAAAGAGAAAGGAGGCCTTTCTTCTCTATTAGAAAGAATATTAACAGCAGAGGCCACAGTATAATTGCCATTAGATGTAGGATTCCACACAACCAAATCCTAAATGTTATCTTTTATATACCAGGTTTGAAGCTCATGCTGGAGGGAAATGAGACTAACATTAATTTCTCCCAGATTCTTCTAGTTGTTGTCCTGCTAGTAATCAATAACTTTTGTGCCAATAGAATCTTTGATTCTTTCAATAATTTTCTTCCAGTCTTGATTGGTTGATAGAGGCACATAGTGGATCCATTCATCATCCTAGAAATCAATTCTACAATCATCTCCCAGCTTCCATCTTTTACCTTTCACAATCATGTCTTTGGTAGATTTTATACTATTCCAGATGAAGGAACCATTAGTACTATTGTCTTCCCCTATAAAGTCCTCCAAAGAATTATGAAGAAAGAAATACTTACTTTTAATGATAGAATTCCACTCTTTTTGATCTTCATAAATCCTCCATAGATTTTTAGCCATGAGGGATTTATTAAATATTTTAATAGTCCTTAGCCCAAGACCTCCCATCTTTTTAGGCTTTCAAAATTTTTCTCAAGATACAAGGCTCATTCTTTTCTTTTCCTCAACCCCAGACCAGAGGAATCTTTTCTAAATTTTTTCAATTTCATTAAAAATTTTATGGGGAATTTTAAACAATCTCATTGCATAAACATGGAGGTTCTAGAGGGTAGATTTTAGTAATTGGAGTTTTCCATCATTTCTAAGAAGTGCCCCTTTCCAACCAGCAAATTTATTATTATATCTATCTATTAGAGTGTGCCAGAAACTTTTTGGAGGATTGGAGCAAAGGGCAATCCCAAGTAAGATGAAGGGAGTTTTCCAATGGTACAACCAAGAATAGTAGACATTTTATTTTGTCTTTTTTTAGGATTATTAATGAAGAATATGGAGCTCTTAGTCCAATTGACAAGCTGACCAGTGGTATCAGTATAGATAGATAGACCTTTCTTCAGATTTCTGGCTTCTTTAATTTTTGACTCTCCCATAATAAGTGTATCATCTAAAAATTACTCATGAGAGAAAATGAGTCTAGCTAAGGATGGTTGAATACCATTTATTTCCCCTTTTTCCACCATCTTATGGATATACCTCCCAAGGCACTCAACAAGAATAGAAAAGAGGATAGGAGAGATAGGATCTCTTTGTCTTAACCCTCTGGTAGGTTTAAAAAAAGTAGAAGAACCCCCATTAACAATGACAAAGGAAGAAACAGTAGTTACAAGTTGCATAATAATTTTGATGACCTCCTTGTTAAATCCAAAAGAAGACAACACCATCTACAAAAAATGCCAGCCGAATCTCTCGTAAGCCTTAGATAGGTCCAGTTTCATCATGAAGCTCTATTTTTTTGCCTTTTCAAGAGAATAGATATTATTATGAGCCATAATGATAGAATCGAGGATTTTTCTCCCAGGAACAAAGCCATTTTTTTGGGGGGATATAATATTCGGGAGCAACTGGAGCAGTCTGGAGGTAATAAATTTAGACATAATCTTGTATAGAGAATTGCACATGCTTATAGGTCTAAATTATTCCACTATGTTGGCTCCTGGTTTTTTAGGAATCAAAACCAGGAAGGTTGCATTTAATTCCCTGAGAAGACATCTAGAACCAAAGAATTATTTAATAGCAGCCTGAACATCTTGACTTATAATATCCCAGAACTTTTGGAAGAATAGCATAGGGAAGCCATCAGGGCCAGGAGATTTTTCTCCTTTGAAAGATAAGACAACATTTCTGATTTCCTTATTCGAAGGAATATCTTGGAGCATTTTTTTAGAAGGTTCTTCGACCAATTTAGGGATGACATTAAGAATTTCATCCTGATTAGGTCTATTCAAATTATTATCCTTAGCAAGCAACTCAAGAAGTATCTTAACATTTCAGATTTGATATCTTCCTCCTTCCGAATAGTTTTACCTTTTGATTGGAGATTAGTTATCCTTTTAATAGCTTTGTGTTTTAAAGCCATCATATGGAAAAATATTGTATTTTTGTCCCCTACCTTGAGCCAAAGAGCTCTAGATTTCTGTCTCTAGAAGGACTCCTCCTTGGAGATAATATTATGATAATCAACAATTAGAATGTTTTCCTTATTTTTAGTTTCCTCTGAAAGACCCTCCTTCTAGATACTGTTCTGAATTTCCTTAATATCATTCTACAACTTACCTTTATGATGGAATATATCCCTAAACACTTCCTTGTTCCATCTTTTCAGATTACTTTTAATAGTGTTCATTTTATTAGTCATTCTATACATTATTCCCCCTTCAACAGTGTAATTCCACCATTCCTTAATCTTATTTTCTAAGTTAGCATGAGCTAGCCACATTCTTTCAAATCTGAAGGGAAAGTTCTTTCTGCTCTAGATCTGATTAATATTTAGGGATATAAGATAGTGGTCAGATCCAATACAAATTTCAGTAGAAAGAGTGCAAAATTACCTAGCCATCCAGTCATTGGTTAAGAGGGCTCTATCTAGTTTCACCTGAATTAATGCCTTCCCAATTCATCTATTATACCAAGTATAGTCAATTCCCTCTAGATCAATATCTAACAGAGCTTCCTCATTGATAAATTCCATCAGGTTAGATCTATTGTCCATTTGGAAGATAATTTTTCCCCTTTTTCCTCATTCTTGAGAGGAGTGTTAAACTCTCCCATGATCATCCAACTAATTTCTTGAAAGAGATTATGAATATATTTCAGTCTTTGCATATAATTTCATCTACCACCTCTAGTGTTAGGGGCATAAACATTGATCAAATTCCAGTGAAAGTTATCCTTGATGTAAGTGATCTTGACCACTAAAATGTTTTTTTCACTATGAATTAAATTGCACACAATATTTTTATTATTCCAGAAAATCCCTATACCTCCTGAAGCTCCATTAGAATCACCACCTATGCTCCTATAATGTTTAGATACATGCATTCTTTCCAGTTTCTCTTTAGTCATTTTAGTTTCTTAAATGAGAAGAATATCAAGTTTTCTATCTCTAACCATATTCCTAAGAACATCCTATTTATGGAGGCTATTAAGCCCTCTTATATTCCAAGAGATGAATTTCATTTTAAAGACTTGGAGAACATATTTTAGGGATGGTACGTTGTTTTCCATCCGCTATATTTTGTTTTTCTTCTTGCTCTCTTTTCTTCTTTTGTGATTCCCTTCCTCTCTTACTCTTAGGAGTGCCAACATCATCCTTAATTTTTCTTCTGGTTTGAACTCCCCCTTGACTATGATTTTCTTGTTTTTAGCTGATTCACATGAATTACTGTTGTTCTGGTCTCCCTTTTTACCTAAAGATTTGTTGGAAATTTTATTATTCTTTACCTATGACCAAGTAGCTTCTTGGATGACCACTTTTGTCTCTGAACTCAAGATTATCTCAGGTTTTCTTCTCTCCACAGATTGGCAATAGGGGATAATGAATCATCCTCACTGTCTTCTGAAGAATTTCCATTGAGATCAAGTTCCCCAATGATTCCTTCATCAGGAATGGGAGAAAAAACTGTAGAAGGGGGTAAATATTTTGAGCCATTCAAAATGGTTTCATTATTAGAATCTTCTAATCCCTTCAGCTTATGTTGACCTTTCTCTTGACAAGAATCAATAATGACAACTTGATCAAAACTAGGTTGTTTATCCAAAGTGATTTGGTTTTCAAGTTTCAAAATTGCCTCTGATTCATTACTAGGTTGATCCAGATTAGTTTGGTTTTTTGGAAGTTTTTTAACCTCAGACTCATCACTATTTATCCTGTATGTTATGTTCTCTTGATGAGCATGGTCAAAATTAACTAAAGAACTAACATAAGTATTGTTTTTCTGTTTCCATACTTTTTTAGGTTCCCTTTTATGTTCTTCTTTCTCTTTAGATTTTTTAAGCAGGCAATGTTTAGCCCAATGTCCAAATTTTTTACAAGAAAAACAAGCAAAGGGAAGTGATTCATATTCAACAGATTGGATGTACTTACCCAATTTGGAGTTGATAGTGATGACCTACGGAAGATGCATTTTATGATGTATGTTCACAAAAATTCTGGCATAGACTAATCAAGATCTGGCGGCAGTCATCGGGTCAATCGATAGAAACTCCCCAAATGCACTCGCGAGACTAAGAAAAACATCCTCATGCCAGTATTCCATTGGGAGGCTAGGTAATCTCACCCAAACAAGGGCAGTATCAAATATCTCTGTATTTAGATCTAGATTCTTAACCCATTTTTGAAGAGCCAATGATGATTTTCCAAACATCCAAGGCCCTCCACATAACACTTTTGATAAGTCTTCCATATTTGAGAATATGAAATTAAAAACCCCTTTGGCATTGCTGCTATATCCACTTGACCCTTAAGTTTCCATTTGCGATAGGTAAACTCCCTAACAAGCTCAATATTAGGTCTTGTCCCCGTGAACTTACCAACCAGAGTAAGAGCCATTGTGGAAACAGTATGATCCACAAGGGGATCAGGGATTGTTATCCTAAAAAATCCCTTGCTAGTATCTAATATATTTATGATTTTAGGAAAAGAAGACTTTCCTGACGGTTTGATCCTGAATAATGATGACCAGCTACCTTTGAGAAGATTCCTATTTGAGGCATGATCATTTTGATTAGTCAAGGCACCTTTAGATGAGCTTTCTCCAGGCCCACCATCTCGGAAAGGAGGATCCTTGACATCATCCAAATCTTTTGTGGAGCCGTCCTCTGTTGATCCTCCCATAGTCTACTGATTTCCTGCAGCAGTAGATGCCAAGATTCCTCCAACATCACGTTTCCTGCCATCGCAAGAATTCAAATTCCCTCCTTCCTGCCCTTTTCTCCAGCTCTCACTCCCACTCCTTCCATTCTCCCAAACACTGTAATGAAGTTCTCAAATAAGTTGAAGTTCTCAGGTGCCCTGTTATTGAACCCTATGAGTTCTGAAGCACCTTTTGCAATGTGGGGTATTGATTTTATTGAAGATTTTTTAGAGAAATCTAGTGGAGGAAACAATTGGATACTTGTTGCCACTGATTATTTTACAAATTGGATAGAAGTAATTCCAACCAAGAAATAAACTAGTAAAGTGGTCACTGATTTTTTATTAGAAAACATTCTGGCTAGATTTGGTGTCCCTACCAAGCTAGTAGTGGATAATGTTATGTGCTTTAGATCAAATGAAATCAAGGATTTCTGCAATGAATATAGGATCATGATGTCTTACTCATCCCCATATGATCCTAAAGCAAATGGTCAAGAAGAATCCAACAATAAAAGCATTTTGAAGATTTTGAAGAAGACCTTGCAAAAGAATAAAAGAGCTTGGCACACAAACTAGTTAAGACTAGCTCTATGGGCTGATAGAATAACAGTAAAGAAAGCAATAGGTAAGTCACCTTTTGAACTTGTATATGGTTTATAGTATAGAATGCCTATAAACAATTTGTTACTAGTTTACAAGTTTATTCAAGAAAAAGAACTAGAAATATTTGACCCAATGCAAGATAGAATAATGCAATTAGTAGAACTTGATGAAGTTACAAGAAAAGGTCAGAAGGAGAACATAAAATTACAATAGAAAATGAAGTATCTTTTTGATAAGAGAGTAGGTGACAAAAAATTTATGCCTGAAGATCTAGCACTCAAGTGGAATGTAAGAGCAGAAGATAAAGGGAAACACAAGAAGTTTGAATATTTATTGCTTGGTCCCTTTATTGTTTCTCAGAACTTTGGGAAATATTCCTATCTTTTGAAGAACACGAATAAGAAAGAATTTGAATTGCCAGTGCATGGGAAATTTTTGAAGCCTTTCTTCAGTTGAGAATTGAAGTTTCATGCACAGTAAATTTTTGTATTATATGTATATAGGTGTGTTTCTTTCTGTTGTGTGTTTCCTTTCTACAATAGGTTAGTGAATGTCTTTTGCATGGTTTGCAACCAGAGATCTGTGGTTCTTACATTAAACTTGAATTTAAGCATCCTCAGATAGAGCCACTATTGGTTATATTTACAGTTTTGTAGTTTGCCTATTTTTTTTGAAGTTCTCAGTCATATCCATGCCTAAAATTTGAAAATCCTATCTAAAATTTATCAAACTCCCTCTACAAAAATGATCTTCCAGCCAAAAAATAAGAAGGAATGCAAAAACCTAAGCTCTAGTTCAAAATTTCATGCATATTCAAGAAAAACCCTAGTTCATTGAAATTAATTCTATTTTGTTGTTACTTTTTCAACAAAACCTGACCACTTAAGTCATGTGTCATATTTCATATTATTCACTTAAGTCACGTAGTCTTGTTGTAATCTAAGAATATTCCTTTTCTTATCAAGACTTGGCGATTTCATTTAAGTCAGGTTGTCTCTATGAAAAGAGAATATTCTTTCAGTCCTTTTGAGATTTCACGTAAGCTGTAGATGTAGATCTTGATCTTGCATTTGTCGCAAAGTCTCTTTAAAAAACCAGAGTTAAAGAAATGTATAAGAGACTTATAGTTTTTTTAGTCGGTGTCTCACAAAGAAACTAAGGTTAAGAAGGTGGTTAAAATCATTTAGTCATGTGATCTCTTTTAAAATGCATGATTAAGTTAAAGCTAAAGAGATTAAGTGACTATCATCAGATTGAGAGATATATCCTGTGGCCAACATGAAGTCATGATAAAAAGTTCTAGATAGATGAAAGACAAAGAAATATTGCGACTGTCATCCAATTTGAAAAGGATGTAGTGGCTGGCATTAAATTATAAAAGAAACCATGAGTTACTAAAATATAAAAGTGACAACGAGATTCAATGAGTCATGATGTTGCAATAAGAACCATGGTTTGAAATGAGTTCAGTTAAGTTTAAGTGTGTTTTCAGCGAGAAGATCTGAGCCACAAAGAAGAGAAGATCTTGTGGATGGCATGTAATCGCTTTAGAAAGTCAAAAGGTCAAAGAAAATTTCAGTGACTCAGCAATCATGATGCAAATTGGGACATGTGGCTAATTTTTCAAAGGCATAAGGTAGTTGCGAAGTCTCATATAAGAAAATGAAAGTACAGAAAGTAAACGAGATTACACATGAGTCGTCCGATTAAAATATGATCATATGATAGTTGTGTAATCTTGATAGAAACTCAGGGTAAATGAAATCTTAAAGTGACAAGGAGATTACATAGTTGCGTAGTTTCTAAAAGGAAACCCAAGGTTCAAAGATGAGTTAGTAAATCCTTTAGTCACGAAGTCTCAAAGAGAAGGAGAGTTAAGTGATTTCACTCAGTGATTAAGAGATAGTCATTGATTTGAAAGATGATTGTGTGTTTGTCGTTAAGTCTCAATAGATAACTAGAGTTGAGGATAACTCTTCACAACAATGAGATCACACAGCCGCGCACTCACTGAAACAAACCAGAGTGAGATCAAGGTAATACATGAGGATTTCTCTATGCCATGTTAACAGTTGATAGCTCATAAGAATGAAAAAGTTATGACAACATGTTTTTAAAGATTGCTGGGCTCTTTCTCAACTAGCCAATAAGATCAAATCTTGATCTCTTTTTGAATTTAATAACATTTTTATATGAAAAGTTATCATTTGAAATTGATCATATGTCAATTTGAAATTCCATGGCTACAAGCAAGAATTGATTTCATAGCACGCAGGAGTAAAGACAGAAAAGAATGAATTGTGAATTCATGAAAGAGATTGGTGCATTAATTATAGGCATTATCATTATCATTTCATCTTACCAATTTTCAATAATCTCGAGCTCATGATTTGCATCAATGCTTTGCATTTTCAGTAAGAACAGAGTAATCAAGGTCTACATAGTGAATATAGAAGATTTTAGTCCAGAATCCAATGTGTGGTTTTTAGTGATGAAGGTTTGAAGTAATCCATAGTGAAAAGTGAGGGTTTGAAGAAGATTTGTTTCAATATCGGTAAAAGAAAGAAGCTGATCAGTGACAAGTTACATCAGAAAAAATGAGTAGAGTAGTGAGCATCGCCTCTACCAACAGGGTAAGTGGGGATAGTGAACTATTCAGAAGAGTTCATTCAACTACTCCCATGCTCCAATCGAGGAAAAAAGGTAAATGATGAGTAATTAGGAGATATTTATGCATACATTAGAGATGCCAAGACACCAAATTTTTTTGTTTATCATTTATTTAGTTATTTTCATAAAAACAGTGATGGCCCTATGCCTATTTCAAACCCCTAGACCAGTGGATTAGCCAAATTAGTTGTTCCTAATGTATTCATTGATGTTGACTTGATCCTAGAGTTGGCCAGTAGGTATGATATTGTATCAAAGACCATCAAGAAGGACGATGGTACTATTTTGGTAACCCTAGATCAAGCTTCATTCATGAAAGCTTTTGATATCTACAACCCCTATTCTATAGAAATTAATTTTAAAGCCATAGCTAATAGATATACCAGAGAGGCCCCTATTATGTCTAAATTGATCTAGGGCCACACACCAAGGGTATCATCAGATATGTTGATGATAATCCTAAAGTTGCAGAGCCCTTATGTGAGTACTAACTATGATTACATCCAGTATGTAATTGACAAGATGCACCAAGGATTTATTGATATTCAGAGCAAGGTAGGAAGCCCTAAGTTCTTTCATTATTCATTGCTTATGCATCTCATTATGTTCTACAACTTCAACATCATGGAAAAATTTAATTTACAACTTAGAAGATTCTATCATGGACAGAAAAATCTTGTGTAGTTATGGTTAAGAATACAGAATTATACCTCCAAGGAGCAAGAATTTTGTGCATTTGAGAATTGGGTAGTCTACCAATAGTTGAGTAATTTAGGGGTAGATATGACTAGTCTTCTAGTAAAAGTGTTGCAATTATTGAGACCTTGTCAATTTGCTAACAAATGGAATGGTGACCATAACTGGGATGACTTCTATTGTCACCAAAATTTTACATTAATCAAAGTATATGGTTGTTCACAACCACCACATATCTTTCCATATAGAGTACCACCAAGAATTGCAATAATTGAGTTTATGTGGAAACTTATGTTGATAGATAGAGAGCACTTGGCATCCCACAGGAAGGGAACTTTCACTCCTAGGAAGTTCATTGTCTCAGATTTTACAATAGGAAAGAGGGCTTATGATGTTGTCAATGGATGGTTAAGGCATTACAAGATGAATGTTTCCCTGTACAGATATATTGACATAGAAGGATTTATTAAAAGTGCCAAGAAACTCTTGACACCTACCATTCCAATCACCAAGAGGCATCAGCCCTGTGAAGAAGAATATTTAATCAGAAACATCCTTGAGGAGGATATGATTGCATAAACATTATCAAAATATCATGATTTAATGGATTGGGAGCAGCAACTGAAAAGGAAAGGAATCCTATTTGGTGGATTTTTCCAAGGTGTGCCCTACCTGTAGAGATTAGAGAAGATGATTGAGAACCATAGCTTGCTCAGTAATCAAATTGAAGATCAAATTTATGATAAGGATAGAGGTCCCAATAAACAATCATCATCAGAGTGTAGCAATAGATATTCTATCCATAGTCCACCACCCCAAGATCAGCCACCTCATAATGAGGAAAACATTATTGATCTAATAGAAGCACATGAGGTTGAGGTGGCTGTAGAGCCTCCCCAAAAGAAGAAAAGAGTATAAGTAGGGGAGCTCTCTTTTGCAAAGATACATGAGAAGAAAAAGGATAGAATTGGTGCCCTATTCATAGGGACCAATTCTTATGATCATCAACTAAGAAAGTTGATAAGAGAGGGAAAGAAAAAGAGGTAAGACACTGATGATAATGTATAGATGCCCCTTATTTTGTGCAAAAATGAAATGGAGCTACACCAAGAGGAATTCCTAAAAGATGATGAGTTCATCAAGACTAAGGAGTTTAAGGACTTCTTGATATGGGCAAAGAAAGAACAAGTTGCAGCATGAATGAAATCATGAGGAGAGGAAATTACAAGTGAAGCATTACAAGCCCTCCAAGCATATGATCCAGAGTCAGAAAGTTTGACTCCTGATGAAGCCAAGAAACTTGTGAAATCCAGTGGGATTCTCTTAGAAGAAGGATGGGACTTGGCTTCGACCTTCATAATAGACCAAATTAGAAGGAAATCTAATGTCAAGATTTCTAAAGAGACCCAAACAGGAGAAATGATAAAAGGGTGTGGCTATGATTCTAAATCTCAAGCCCTTGTAATGTGGTCTCATGCTCCTAAGAATCAAAAGCCATCACTAATTAATGTTCAAGAGAAGATGGAAGGAGACAAAATAATAATGTCTGTACACAATAAAGGAGACCTTGAAATATCTTAGGCATTGGCCCATTTTTCTCACTTGAATGAGGCAAAGGTAGTATAGATGTCTAATAGATATCAGAAATTATTTGATGAAACAAGTATTATTGCCAAGGATAGAGAATTAGGTATGATGAAGATCAATGCAATGACAAAGATAATTGTAGATCTAAATTAAAAATTACAAGAAATGCATGAGGTTGCTCCTGCTATACCTAAGGAAGGAACATATGCTAGGATCTAGACTGAAGATACAGGGTATGATGCAGCAGAAATAGAGAAAGTGATTAAAGAGGATAATGAGGTTATTTTAGGATCCCTAATGAAAATTTTGCAACATAGGATAGATATATTAAAAGATAAAGTTGATATAGTATATGCTACTTATGGAAAATTGCCCAGCCTACAAGTTGAAGTGAATAATTTCGTATCAATTTTGAACCCTTATTATGCAACATGGTTAGTTAGAACCGGGTTATTTGAGAGGTTAGAAACATTGCAACCATTGAGACCAAATTTTCTAGAAATTGTAACCCAGGTTGGAGAAGAGATAAAAACATATTGGGGTGACCTTGTCATTTTTTAAAGGCAAGGAAAATAAAATTGAGGCCAAAATTAATATGTTTGGGCCTAACTACAATAGATTTGTGCCATCAATGAGATCAGAAGATAATTAGATCAAGACACTAGGGGTATGGAGCACATAATTTGACACTGTATTACCTAATAAAGAGGTATATGTTTCTAAAAATGGAAAATTGGATATGGAGAGGTATAATAAGATCTTAGATGAGGCCTTTAAGGTAGAAATAGATTTCAATAAATTCATAATAGATTTGAAGAGAATTACGGATGCTAGGTGGAAAAGGCAGAAGACACAACTGGAGAATATTCAGAGCTTTGATTGGATAGAAAAAGATGATGTCATAGCATGGGATGTCTTAACAAAGCCCAAAAAGAAAAAAATCCTGCCATTGTTGACCTGGATATTATTGATGAAGAATAGAAGAAGACCTGGCACCTGCTCTTTGAGCATAGTGTGGTTAGTCATCTTGAATGCTAGTGTAAATTATCCTGTAATGGTGGTCACTAGGTCTTGCTACAAATATCAGAGGCTATCTTGAACACATACAGACAAAGGTGCCAGTGATCACAAGAAGACAAGATCCAAATCAGATTTCATTCTTCATTTTTGTCCATCCACCGCTTGGTCTCTTCTTATCTTTTGTCCTTTTCTATGTTTTTAGGCTTAGGTCTTAAACCATCTGAAGCTTATTGCATCCTTACTTCTTAAGGATTCTGAGATGGTTTATCCTATATAAAATTTATTTTAACATTTTGAGAAGGATGAAATATAATTACAAGGCAGACTACTAACTTTTGTCTAAGCCTCTATATATTTTGGTCTATTGAATGTATTTTGAAGCAGTTAGACATTAATAAAATACATTGAAATCTCTATTTTACATCTTGTGTTTTCTATTTTTATTTCTATTCAATCTTTTATATGTTTAATTTGCAAGGCATTTAAATGTATCAATTACAAGGTGATTGTGCAGTCATTTTTGAGGTCCTTCAAGGAAGGAATAATTCTTTCAGGTGATCCTTGAGAGATGAATATTGGTATTAAGATTTGATGACAAAGTTGTAGGAGTGAATGGATAGTCTGTAAGGCATTCTATCTAGATTGCATGTATTTTCATTAGTCACCTAATTGTGGATTTGCATTTAAGATTGACTTTTTTTCCCATAGGATTAGGCACTGGTTTATGGTTTGGAAAGTAGTTTTTCATCATCCAATATTTAAAGTCAGTCAATCAATTACACTTCATTCATAAAAAGCATATATTTACAAGTAATCGTATTACGAAGTATACAATTCAGTTTGCTAATTCCTTCAAGAGAGAATCAATAGGTTAACCCTCCTAAGTTCAGAGAACTATAAAAGGAAGAAGGATGAGAATCCTTATCGCATTACTATTTTCTATTGTCAAGATAATGGTTTGGCTTATTAAGATGTGTATCAGATTAATCACAATCATTTGCATAGTTTTCTATTTATTGATACAGTAAAAGGCATTCAACAAACTAGTAAAAATACCCAATCCACTGTAACTAATACTGCAAATTAGTAATCATTCAAAGGTAATACCTACTTGAGTCAGTGGAGCTCAAAGGGAGGACACTATCCAACCCTCATCAATTAGGCTTTTCTTGCATATGGTAAATTAGAAATATAAAAGAACAAGAATTCATACTATTTTAAGGTTCTTGCAAGAAAAATCCCTAACACTACCATATCTTTATATTTCCATCTTAAGGATTTGGGTTTACATGCATCCTCCTTGTTTATTATATAGCAGATTTCCTTGGAGATAATGCTTTCCTTTGTTATCTTTCTACAATATTTTTAGAAAATTTCCTTGGAGATAATTCTTTCCTTGGTTATCTTTTTGCACTTATTTTAGAAGATTTCCTTGGAGATAATGCTTTCCTTGGTTATATTTATGCACCATTTTAGAAAAATTAATTGGAGGAAATGCTTTCTTTGGTATCCTTTTGTACCCTTTTTATTAGATTCCCTTGGAGACAATGCTTTCCTTGGTTATATTTTTGCACCACTTTTAGCAGATATCCTTGGATAATCCTTTTAGTGGATTTTCTTGCATATGATACTTTGGTTGGTTATCCTTAGATAGCTTGACTAGCATAATAAAAATTGATCGACTATTCAACTCCATCTTTGCACCAACATTTCTCTTATGATGAGTGGAAATAACATAACGCAACTTCCTAGACTATTTCTACTCTTCCTCCTCTTCTGTCTTACTGATCACACAACATAATACAACTTTTTGTCTAGTGGAATCAATGTTATTTCATGGATCACCTAACATAACCCAATTTTATAGCCTATTCAATTCATCTCTCTCTCTCTCTCTCTCTCTCTCTCTCTCTCTCTCTCTCTCTCTCTCTCTCTCTTNATTTTATAGCCTATTCAATTCATCTCTCTCTCTCTCTCTCTCTCTCTCTCTCTCTCTCTCTCTCTCTCTCTCTCTCTATTAGCATGTGTGTAGGACTCATACTCCTACTAAAGTTGGGGCTAAATGTAGAATCATAAATTGTATCCATGTATGATTTCTTACTTACCTAGGCCCTATTTTAGCAAGTGTGGCATCTCGCATCTATTCTTTCTTATCTCATTTCATTTTTTTTCATGTTTCTGGTATCCCTAGACCAAATTGGTCATTGGGTCCAAATTTGGAGGTGACTATGTAGGTCAAGTGTGACTTTAGGTTATCTGTGTCCTAAGAATTTCCAATGTCCCTGAGAATTGGCCCTATTGTCACTTATAAGATTATACCCTTATGAAAAATTGTAACACTTAAAAATATTGTGAAACATGGAATGATATTCAAGCCTATAGTGAAGATCTATCTCCAGATTATGGGTTGGTTCCCCTTATGACCACCTAAAAATATCTCTTGACAAGGAAAAGGGTAAGAAACAACTTTCTTAAATTAAAATAAAAACTAAAAGGTGATGCTCCTGCATCTCCAAAAAACTTTAACAACTATATGCACTCACAAAATACCTTGAATGAAAATCTCTTTTTTCTAACAAATCAAATGGTTCATTCAATAAATCAACATTATATGAAGGTTCCATATTTCAATTTTTTAAAAGGGAAACAAAGATTTCCACAATTAAGATTATTGAAAAGGCTAATGACACAACTTATAACCTACCTTATATGAATTTTCCTTGCATCTAAATGAATTACTTGAATAAATTAATTAAAGGGTTTGTATGTAAACCACAAAAATCAAATCAAACTCAGTCACTCACCACTGATAAGATAAAATTTTGAGAAGGAAAAGGCTTCTTTTCATTCAAAGTCAAGGAATCATTGTTGCTAAATAATCTAAAAATGGAATCTCTCTAAAAGTCTTATAAATGAGATCCATACAAATATGCCTTTTTTGCAGTAGAAAAAGAATGAAAAAGAAGAAAGAACTATGTAAATAATACAATGAAAAGCCTTAAATAAAAGGCCCCATTCCAAAAGAGGTGAAACTAAAAATAGAACTGAGCTTGATGTAATACCCCTCTAAACCTAACATGTCTTTGATATGCTTGTTGGAAATTTGGGAATTTTGTAGGTAATATTATGATTTGGTTGTTGCTAAAATAAGTATGATTCTACTTGAGGTGCTTGCCTAATTCATTCTATTCTAACTATAAAAACTTTATAATCTAGTTTTGAGAATGCATTTAGGTATATTAATGATCATAATTACTTCCTTTATGTGTCCATCTCTACTTATGTGTCAATAATATTTCAGGACCTTGATGTTATGTGTTAGGATGGTCACTTGAAAAATCTATGTGTTTACTATGGGTGATCTCCTTGTCGATGATTATGATTACTCTTGGATAAATTAGTTATAATGACTAATGACCTTAGGGTTGATTATAATACTTTGATCCTTACGTTATTGTTATGTTCTCATTACTCGTTCAAGAAAATGTTTTCAATGCCTCCTTAATGATTGATGCATATGATGATTAAAACTAACCCATGACCATGTGAGTATTATGCTCTTCATATACTTTAGATTTATATATTGTCATGATTATTGTCATCTATGCTTATATTTGATCATTTATTTAGTTATGGACTTTGATTATGAGACTAACCGTAATCATGTGATAGATTATGTTATTCATGATGATCATGTATACTTGATGCATTTTTGTATATTTAAGTATGTAATTTGTCTACATGACTATGGAAAAAGTCATAGTCACTCACTTGGTGAAGTCTACATGATGTCTCGATCCATGTAATCTAGCTGCACTATCTTATTTATATATGCACATGTATACTCACCTTGTGATGCAAAATTCCAAGTATCAGGCATCACCTTCACCTAGTTCCACAAGTATGAGTGTTCCCTCAAATCCTTGATGGTTGTTGTTGTAGAGATAGTACCAAGGTCCCTACTTAAGTCTTTTCTTGCCATTATCTAATTTGGAAACATTGGGGTTCCTACTCAGTTAGTCAATTATTGAGGTGGAAAATCCAAGCTCACCTGATATATTCAAGGATGGAGAAACCTCGAGGAGATCAGTCCAAAAATTTTAGCCAATAATACAAAGGAAACAACAAGACAAGAATGAAGAAAATGATAGATTCATCCTTGTATTATCATCATTTACAACAGATCTACAACATGGTGTTTCACATGCCAAGAACACAGACATGATTATACTCAAAAACCCTCACAATCCTACCCAATATAAGGTAAATAATCTTATGAGATCACATTTCCCTTAGGAACAAGTCCATAAGCTTATAAATCCATCACAACATCTAGTCGGCCTAGAAAATATTACATTCCCCAATAATTGAGAATTTTTTTTACAATAATTAGGTCAGGACCCAAACCTTTAGGAACAAACTCCTATGAAATAATTAGGAGATTCATCATAAAACATCTTCCTTGAACATAAAAATGATCTTGCATGATCGCTCTCAGAAAAATCCACTGGAATATCGAGAAACTAATCATAAACACAACCAACCAGGAAAATGAAGAATGAGACAGACACAAAAAGAATCTACCATAACTTATGCACAAAAAAACCAAATGATGTGAGATCATAGGATATGCTCCAAGAAAAAACCAAGAATAGGTTATCACGACCACAACACAAAAGAACAAGAACAGATTGATCGCTAACCAAAACACTAGACTGATCAAACAAGAAACACAAAATATTTTTGTTTGATGCAAGATTGCTAAGATCCTAAGATGCTCCTACATCAGATACCCTAGGTAAAATAAAATATTCCATAAGAGAAAATTATGAATATTTGAAAAGTTGTGGAACATAAATCACATGCTTTTTCTATATGCAAACATATTTTTAATCTACATCTCTTTGTCTTTGTACCTTTGCATTATCCTTTGCTAGATCCATAAACTTACTCCCCTCTGCACTCATTCTATCATATCACCTATCAAAATAAAAACTCAAATCACTACCTCCTCCCTTTTGTATAACTTATCTTCCTCCACTAATACATTTCACCCCAATTTCTGACAGAATTTTCTAACAGGGCACTGTTTTTGTTTTGCTTGGTCGAATTATGGAAGGACAGTTTTGATTTTTTTAATCCATGCCCATGTTTGTCAGAATTATGACGATAGAAGAGTCAATGCCCATGGTCTTTTTAATTCTAACAACCATGGGCATAACTTAAAAAAATAAAGTTAGATTTCTATTCATTATCGTAAGTGCCAGAGAGTAGTTTACGTGCCAGAAAAGAGGCGACGAAGGGCACAAAGTGTTTTGGAGATTACAACAGGTACGTGAATCTACTTTTCATGTCCATTAGATTTATTTTGTTTGGCTGATGATTTATCCTACCGACAAGACATGAAACCCTACTAATTTCCTTTATCAATGTTCAATGGTGGTACCTGTTATTCAGTTAATAATTATCATTTAGTATAAATTTGAAAATTGAATATATATTCTCTTGGGTGGTTTTATTTTAGGATATTAATAGTGTTTGTTTTATTTAAACAGTTGATTGGTGTCCCCGTGCCTGGACTTGAGAAAGATTTTCAACCTGTTGTTGACTACTTGCTACCATATATTGTCTTTCATAAGCAATATAATCATGACATATACCTTCAGATGTGTTCTACCACCATGTTTGTTACTATAATTTTATTTATACCTATGTCACCAAAAGTATACTAGAGCTATAGAGTCTATAATGATTACTGTGGGTTGTTGTGCAGTTACTACAAGATGTTACATGTTTCTTATCTCATTTTCTTCCTGAACTAGAGGTATGTATTGCAAATTATCAAACATATGAGTAGGATTTTATAAGAAATATAATAACCCCAAAGAATTATTATTATTTAGTATCACTTTTAAGTTTTCTTGTTGTAATACATTTGGTTCAAACCACTCTTGCATAAAAACCAACCCTAATACCAAATATTGTGTTTCATAGATAAGTTCATAACAAGGTAACTAGTATTCCCCCTGGACCTATTGGTTTGGGTTTAATTCATCCTAGTTCAAGATGTAGGTTTGTTCAGTAGGGGAGTGAAAACTAAATTCTATTATTTCCTTGTTGGACAAATTTAGGTGAACCCATCACAAATATGCCATCTTCCTCTACTTCTGTGATGAACCTGATGACATGTAACTGATTGAATGTTTGATAATGTTAAGTTGAAGATGATACAAGACATTAAAATAGTTAATGGTTTGTATTTTCATTGATGTCAACTTGATATCATATGTATGGTCATACACATAATGCCAACGACTTCAGAGAATCAATGGAACAAAGATTATGCTTTCAGCAATGCATAAAAGTCAAGTATTCACTAAGTGATAGACTACACCGGTAGAGTGCACACAATCGGTAAAGACAGAGATAAAGTCACAGTGATGCCCGACGAGCAGAAGATAGTGTTTGCCGATGAAGAAGAATCACAGGATGCCCAACAAGTTGAAAACATAGTTGCCCGACGAGAAAGATCCAAAGATGCCCGGTGGATGGAGATCTCGAAGCTAACTAAAGTTGCACTGACGGAACTGGCAATTGTCATCGGCGACAAACTATAGAATTGACCGACAGAACTGAGAGATCAAAATATGATAAAATATCTAGCTGGCAGAGCTTAAGGATAGACTTAACTGGTTGTTTTATTTGTTTTATTCAACCACAGTTAAGAAATTTATTTATACAGTTGGAAAGAAGATAACTACGAGATAAATCAAGAGTTAAAGCCGTAAATCAAATTGGCTGGATTGTTTTTTACGCCAAGAATCAAGAATTAAGGAATATCATGTCTATTTAAGAGACAAACATAATTAATTTTCCACATGCACTCAGATGCACAAGGGAGTGAATTGAAAGAAGATGCTAAAGAGAAATTTGTGAAGGATAAACTTCATACAGTCCTAATCAATCAAGCTAAGGGAGAGCTAAAGAATTTTGCAGACACTGATGAATAGTGAAGCACAACATCACAGAGAAGAAAGTGTGAAGCACAAAGGAATTGAATTGATACATTGATTAGAGAGGTATTGTACATAAGTAGATATGAATATCTACAATTCAAAGTTGTATTAGAAATAGGTCATTGTGTTTCAGTTTAACCATTGAAGCATTAAGTCTCTTAACAGAGCAGGACTTAACCGTCTTCTATAATTGAGGTATATCCTAACAGA
>MU227089.1:5376-62078 GCA_018584345.1 Thuja plicata | reverse complement strand
GCACTAGATAATGAAGAATGGATAAGTGTTATGAATGATGAGATTGAACAGATTGAGAAGAACAAGACATGGTCACTTGTGCCAAGACTAGATGACAAGAATGTCATCAGTACAAAATGGATATTCAAGAATAAATTGAACGAGAATGGAGAAGTCATAATGAACAAAGCAAGACTAGTATGTAAGGGGTATGCACAAGAGGAAGGTATAGACGATGGAGAAATCTTTGCACCCATTTCTAGGCTAGAAGGAGTAAGAATTCTACTTGCTTATGCTGCATACAAAGTATTCAAAATATATCAAATGGACGTCAAGTCAGCATTCCTAAATGGAATACTTGAAGAAGAGGTATACATTTAGCAACCAGAAGGGTTTGTGGATCCAAACAAGAGGAACATGGTATGTAGACTTCAAAAAGCCTTGTATGGATTGAAACAAGCTCCCAGAGCCTGGTATGAATGACATCATTCCTATCTAATAAGTATTGGATTCATAAAGACTAGTGAAAACAATAATCTTTATTTGAAAGAATATACTAATGCTAACACTTTGATTGCTGAAATATTTGTTGATGACATCATATTTGGAGGAAATGATATGCTATGCAAATCATTCACTAATGAAATGAGAAAAGAATTTGAGATGTCTATGTTTGGAGAGATCAAGTTCTTTCTTGGTCTATAGATAATTCAACAAAGTGAAGACATTTTCATTACACAATCCAAATACATCAAAGAAGTTCTAAAAATATTCAAGATGGAAGATTCCAAACTTGTTGGAACACCGATGGCTACTAGATGCAAGTTAACAAAGGAGGACAAGAAAACAGAGGTAAATCAAAATCTATGCAAATTAATGATAGGAAAACTCATGTATGTTGTACACACTAGACCAGATATTACACATGCAATAGGGATTGTTGCTAGATTTTCTGCTAACCCCAGGGAATCACATATAACTACTATGAAAATAATTCTAAGATATCTAAAGAATACTGAGAAATTTGGCTTATGGTATAGAAGAGAAGGCAAATTTGAACTGAAAGTGTTTACCAACACTGATTGGGCTAGAAATATTGATGACCGAAAGAGCACAACTGGAGGAGCATTCTTTATGGGTGACAGACTTGTCACATGGATTATTAAAAAGCAAGGATGCATCTCTCAGTCTACTGCAGAAGTAGAATATGTTGATACTACTACAAACTGCTCAAATATTGCATGGATCAAACAGTTGCTGGAAGGTATGCATATGAAGATCATAGAACCAATAATTATCTATTGTGATAACACTAGTGCAATAAATATTTCCAAGAATCCAGTCATGCATGCAAAGACTAAACACATTGCCATCAAGTATCATTATTTGAGAGAACAAGTTCAAGAAAAAGTGGTCATACTTGAATATGTGCAATCAAAAGAACAATTGGCTGATATCTTCACCAAGCCACTGCCCAAGGATACATTTGAGTACCTAAGAAAAAGACTAGGGGTCAAACCCATGTCTACCAGTAACTAAAAGGACTGAAAGCTACATCAGCCATATGTTATCAGAATATCATTCATGATTGATGCAAGCAGAAAATGAACTTCAAAGCTACATCTATATATAGAAAGGTATATATCAGAACCAAGCACAAAAACATATTGTTATATTGATAATGGATAAGGGAAATTTAAGGAATATATTATGGATAGAAGAAATTGTTTGACAGAATGTCAGATATTTGCAAAATATTTGTTTGGCATTGTTGTCAAAAGGAGAGAATGGATCCATATTATCATAGTTCAAAAACTATTCTTTATCAGATTACTCCATAAAGGGAGAGATCATATCCATAGGGAGAGATTTTGTAAGTTGCAAATAAAAGATAGTGACATCAAGAAGTAGAAAAGTCAAAAGAGAGAAATTGACACAGACAGAGGTCAAAACATATCAGAAGAAGAAACAAGAAAGCTAAAAGAATCAAATTTAAGCTAACATAGAGCTTACTGATGGTCAGACATTCTTATCATTTATCAAAACAAACTGTTTGGTAATTTGATGAATCTCAATAATTGTATTTCATATTGTATTAGAAATAGTATAGTGTGATAATATAGTATGTCGCCATCAATTCCAAAGGGAGAGATTGATGACATGTAACTGATTGAATGTTTGATAATGGTAAGTTGAAGATGATACAAGACATTAAATCAGTTAATAGTTTGTATTGTCATTGATGTCAACTTGATATCATCTGTATGGTCATACACATAATGCCAAAGACTTCAGAGAATCAATGGAACAATGATTATGCTTTTAGAAATGCATAAAAGTCAAGTATTCACTAAGTGACATACTACACCGGCAGAGTGCACACCATCGGTAAAGACAGAGATAAAGTCACAGTGATGCCCGATGAGCAGAAGATAGTGTTGCCCGAAGAAGAAAAATCATAGGATGCTCGACGAGATGAAAACAAAGTTGCCTGACGAGCAAGATCTAATGATGTCCGATGGACAGAGATCCCAAAGCTAACTTAACTTGCACCAACGGAACTGGCAGATGTCATCAGCGACGAACTGTAGAATTGACTGACAGAATAGAGAGATTAGAAAATGACAAAATATCTAGCTGGAAGAGCTTAAGGATAGACTTAGCTGGTTGTTTTATTTGTTTTATTCAACCATAGTTAAGCAATTGATTTATATAGTTGGCAAGAAGATAACTATGAGATAAATTAGGAGTTAAAGCCGTAAATCAAATTGGCTGGATTGTTTTTTATGCCAAGAATCAAGAATCAAGAATTAAGGAATATCATGGCTATATAAGAGACAAGCATAATTCATTTTCCGCATGCACTCAGATGCATAGGGGAGTGAATTGAAAGAAGATGCTAAAGATAAATTGGTGAAGGATAAACTTGATACAGTCCTGATCAATCAAGCTAAGGGAGAGCTAAAGAATTCTATAGACACCAACAAACAGTGAAGCACAACATCACAGAGAAGAAAGTGTGAAGCACAAAGGAATTTAATTGATACATTTATCAAAGAGGTATTGTACATAAATAGATCTAAATATCTGCAATTCAAAGTTGCATTAGAAACAGGTCATTGTGTTTTATTTTAACCATTGAAGCATTAAGTCTCTTAACAGAGAAGGACTTAACCATCTTCTATAATTGAGGTATATCCTAACAGATTACCAAAAAGGTTGATTCATGATAGTAGCAGTGGTCTTACCTAAAGCCTATTGACAGTCTAAGAAGGAGGTTGATTCAAGGATGGTAGTAAGATTATCATAAAGCCTATTGATAGTCTAAAGACTGATTCAAGGATGGTAGCATAGATGCCAGATACTAAGTGACAACCTATGTATAAAAATCCTCTAACAAGGTCGCACTTAACAGTGTGTTTGTAACCTTTAACAGGGTTGGCTCCTAACAGGGCTCACTTCAGAATAGTGAAAATTTGGGGTACCGGTCGCAGTGGTTTTTTCCCTTAACAAGGTTTTCATGTTAAAATCTATGTGTTATGTGTGTATGGTTTATTACTTTATAGTTTTAGATTTCACATATGCATTTCATGATTGATTGGTATACTCTGCATATTTACTGAGTATCGGTAAATAAGTTTTACTGCTTATCGGTAATCAAGGAGAATAAGGACAGACAAGGTAAACCAACAGGCAGTTAATTATTTCAAGTATTTCAAGGCATACATCTTGTAGGGACTTAATAATCTAAGGTGTATTGATTGGTGGATTAAATTTTAAAGGATAACTTTTTGAGGCCACTGATTCAACCCCCCTCCCCTCAGTTATTACTAATAGAACCTACCACATTTTTGTGATTTATTTTTCTTTTTAAAATTCTATTTTGCATTTTATTTTGATTTATATGCTTAAAAGTGCCTCTCTAACCCAACAATGTGGATTCCAAGGCATTTGAAAGAGAAAACTAAAGTAATTCCCCTCTTTGTGAATGTGAAACAAAAATATTATTCATCCTTGTTCAACAATCATTCTTGCTTGATTTTGCACAAATAGATTTGAAAATTTATAAAGGTTCCAAAGTGATTGGTTTTCTATTCCTATTCATGTGCAAGAACCTATTTGTTTCCAATGAGGACTTTTGTATAAATAGGTAGTTTTTTCTTCAAGTTTTTAGTTTTTTTTTCGATATTTTTTTAACCAATGAACTCTCTTGTATTTTTTTAAAATTTTGTTTTCTTTTCTTTTTCTTCTATGATTCTACGACATATGCTTGATTTTTTAAAATGAGTTACTTTCTATATGTAATTTTTTGTCTTCTTTTGTTTCAAAAATGTTGTTTATTGAGTTTATTTAATAGATGCTACAATAATGCTTAGACGAAAATGAGAAATCGCTAGTCATTTGGCTCTGCTCCAAGTCATATTTGGAGAGATAATTGCATTTAAATTGTAATTTCATGATTGAGAGAGGAGTTGGACAAGTTAATAATTTGTGTGAAATTTAATATTTGAAAATTGCAAATATAGAATTTCACACGAAACCACATAAACTCAACACAAATTAGCAATCTTGACAACATTAAACTTGAGATTTCTACAAATTTACATATTGGTATAAATCTGAATTTCACATCATATTGGATTATCCTGATAGCCATAACAATATCTACAACAACCAAATACACATTTGGAGACTATTACTTCTTAAACCGACATAATTTTGTAGATTATCTATACAAGTTCAAAGAAAAAACAAAGGCCTACTTCCTGGTCACACTATTATAACACATGTTTTTGCACTATTTCCTATAGTTGCACACATATTGATAGACATATATAAACATGTGTTAGAGTATTGAACTAATTTTTTTCAAAAACTATTCATTTCAATTTGATTCTCTTTTTATACCATGAAATGCATATATAATATGTTGTTGTCCATGCAAAATTTTCTCTCCAACTACCTTTATTTTCTTTGCCTCTACTCTTGCTATTATAGCATTTGGTGAAAAGTTGACAAAGCCACAGGTGATAATTGGGTTGACAACTATATTTTCATTTTTATAATCTATTTTTCTGAAAATATACTTAATCACTTTTTATGGATGCTCTATTTTCAGACATTGTATTTTTTAAGACTTTTAATTGGTATAGAGAGTGTTGTATGCATAGGCAGAGCTTAAGGGAAATTTTAGAAACACAATAATTTTCATAAAACTCATAGGAAAAACTCAAATAAAACCACTTAATTATTACTAGTTATATTCTCAATAAGCTGATTTTGGTATCATTCTTGGACCTAGAAGAAACAATCTCAGAGAAACTTGACATTATTTGATCTTTTTTATAACATTTGCGAATAGACTGGTAAAGGTAGAAAGAGTAGTTGTCTACTACCTTATCATTGGAACCAAAATTTGTAAATGGTGTGTTGGCATGTAATAGATGTGAGGGAAGTTGTAAATACCCATGTGAACTCAAATTGAATCAAGTAATAGAACCTTGGAATCAGTATATGAACTATTTTATCAAATATGATCTCTCACAGTCATACACTAGACTTGTGATGCCCTTTTATGTTAAAAGATCAACATATCTAGTATTACACTTTAGATATAATGTTATCCATTGGATGGACATATTTACTGTCTTTGTATCTATTAACCTTTATCCACCTTTGTAGTTTTCATTTCAAGGATTTTCAGACAAATAGTTAAAGGGTTATTCTAAAATAGCAAGTAAGAAAATATCATTTGGCAGTTCAATGAAAAAATGCCTCAAGGAAAAGTGGCCTTAGGGAATTCCATGGTGGAAAGATAGTTTCAAAATGACTCAGTAGAATAGGTCTTCAGTACAATCTTCTTTATCTTTGTTTAGATTAGAGTTTAGGAAAATTTACGGGTAAGTGTGTTTGAGTCAGAATAAAATTAGGATGGGTGACTTCTTAGGAAGTCTTAATGCTTCATACTTGTTAGTATCACCTAGATTCAAATAGTACTAAGTGGACCATTCATTTTTTATGAGAGATGAATTTTTGTGAGCCGTTACTCATAAATTATAGGTTAATTAGTTGAATAAAATACTAAGTAGTTGATTCCTAATATTAATATCTTAACTTGACACACTATGAAAATGCCTCCTTATCAATTGATGAGTTGAAGGGGCTCTATAATGAATGTTTAATAAGGTATAACACTTACTAAAATTTTTCCAAATGGAGTAGCAAGCTTAATGTGCTAAACTTGGGGGAAATACAATAGTTGTGTGCTTGAGTCAAAGTAGTAGTGCGATGAGTGACCTCTCAAGAAGTTTTGATGCTTCACCCTCATTAGCATCACCTAGATCCAATGACTACTAAGTGAAAAATTTTCTCTCATGAGAGATGATTTTTTTTGTGGGAAACACTACTCACAAAATATGGGTCAATAATTTTGACCCAAAAACTACACAATCAAATCCTAATACTAACATCATGACTTGACACATTGCAAAAGCTGCCTCCTACTTATCAAATGTAATAATTAGAAAATGGCAATGTCTGATATTTTTTAGATCCTATTAGGTTCAAATTTGTGGTTAAAAGAAAGCTAGCTTGAGATTAATTTGTTTGCATTTCAATCTCAAGAGAACAAATTTGTTTTCCTATATTTAAAATTGATTCAGTTAGGAAGCATTTGAAGCCAAATATATGTCCTTAAGAATTGTATATACATGATTACTATTCTATGCACTAGTAATAGTATCATGTACTTACATTTTGACTACATAAAATCTATTGAATCATTACCTTCATAGGAATCCATACCAATATTAGATAGTTATCTTTTGATGGGTTAGTTATAACTATACTAGCTAATTGTGACAAAATTTGTCCTTTGATTTCTTTATGAGGTCTCTGTTGAGATTGATCTTGTTTAGTATCATTATAGTTGCAAAAGATTGATTATATCATTATTGGTCATTGATGGAAATGATAGAAGTGCAAGAATCTATGAATGTTAAGTTTTGATATATAGGGGAAAACAGGGTAACTTGTAGCTATTGAAATTTTAAAAACCTTATGATGGATTTAACTTGGTGAGAATTAAAAGCATACACACTACAAACTAGAATCTCTTACATCTTCATCTAATGGACTATGGAAAATTAGTGCCAACTATTGGTGAGAATTATTTATTTCTTTAAGACATGATGTCATTATGATCTCTATCTTTATAAAATTCTTAACTAACAAATGTGGAGGGACAATATAGATGAAAGATGTGAGGACTTCTCATTGAGTTTAGTTACCTTACATATATATTGTTTTAATGTTTGGTTGCTTGTTTGCTGCATGATGATGGATAGCCTAATTTTTTCTTGTGAAGAAAGACCATGTCAGATAATATCAACAAAGAACAAGACAAGGAGACACTTGCTATATTATGGTATAACTTCAAAATAAAAGGTGATGGAATATGTTATTGTCCTTGCAAAAATTCTAAGGGTTTATAGACTCGAAGACTTCTAATCAGAATAACTGAGAAACATTGTAGGAAACATGGATACATTAAAGGGGTGCATGATTATAGTTGATTGGTAAGTTTTTTGTTATATTATTTTAAAAATTTATATACATAAGAAATCAATTGATGATGAGATCATGATTATGGTTTATTTTTTCTCATCATTTTCATATAAGTCAACCTCCCCAGGGTACATGTTATGGACCACGACAACCTGAAGAATGTGGATTTCCAAGTGGAGGAACATGAAGGTGTGAATATCAAAGCTAAAGATAATGATCATATAGAGTAAGATGATCATACACCAAAAAACACAATTGAAGATGATGGTATTAGCGCAATTAATCATGTTCTGTAAAACACAATTTAAGATGATGGTACTGACACAATTGATCATGATGATAAAGATGACCTTGATGTTGTTCATGATATACCTCTACTTGAGAAGGAATATGATCCCCTTTAAAAAGGCTCCCAAACAATTCTTCTCTCCGATGTATTCTTGTTGGTGAGCTTGAAGGTTATGAATGGTTTATCCAACATAACAACCTCATGTATGTTAAGGTATGTCACATATGTGATATTTGTCATCCATTTTAGTTGTAATTTCATTGTAGTTAATAAAGGGTGAATCATATACCATTAATATTATTTATATTAACAAATTATATTTTTATCATAGATTGATAGGTGATTTTTTGTTACCACCATAAAACATTCTTCCTTGCTCACACCAAGAATTATCTGCCATAATGAAAGATATTGGAATGGAGTATCAAACAATAGATGTATATACAAATGATCATATTATATATCATAAAAAAAATGAATTTACATAAAAATTCCCTGAATATCATATCAATAGATATTGAACAAATCAAATAACAAAAAAGGGGCCTTGCAAGGCTCTTCATTATATTTTCATTAGTCCACGTCTGCAATGATTATTCAAGTGCACTAGCTTGGAAAAATTTATGGATTATCATGCATGCAATAGAAGTCAAGATACATTATGTGAATGCATGTGGATGGTTCTGCATTTAAGGACATAGATAAAAAGTGGTCACACTTTAAAGAAGAACCTCATAATCTCAGGCTTTCATTGGCAGTGGATGGTGTCAATCCATGTGGAGAGATGAGATCTATTTACTATGTGTGGCCTATTTTTATGATCAACAATAACATTCCTCCATGGATGTCAATAAAGAGGGAGCACATAATTTTGGAAATGATTTTTCTAGTTTTTTTTTTTAATTTAATAGGCATCTACATTAAATTATAAATACTGTTGTAAAATGGTCATAATAATTATGTAATGTTTATGTTCATTCAACTAGGTAAGTACCAAGTTAAAGATATGAATGTATATATTGAGCCTCTTATCGACGAGTTGGTGGAGTTATAGAATGGTGTCACTATGTATGACATCTCTAGACCAATAAGACAAATAAAATTTCAATTCCATGCAATGCTTGTATGGACAATACATGATGCCCTCAGGATAACAATTTTTTGTGGTATTTTATAGTGTTCAAATTGTGCATCATAATTATAATTATCAAAATTAACATATTTAATCCAATTATACATGATCTTGTAGGTCTCAAACAAAGGGAAATTTTGCATGTCTTGTTTATGGTCTGAAGATTAAATATTGTCTTTCAAAAAGTTTATGAAATTAGGTGTTCTATGAGTATAGGAACTTCCTCCACGGAAATCATAAATATCGAATTACCAAAAAATATCTTTTCAATGGGAAAGAAGAGACTACATAAAAGCCATAAAGAACGACACCTTGCCTATGGAAGTTGGAATATAATGGAATGAATCATGGAGGTAATGTCATTCCATCTAATGGTTTATGTTTTTAATTTATATTTTGATATTATGTTTTATTTACTGATGATGCAATTGATGATTGTGAAGGGTGTCAAGTCATTAATGACCACCTTCCAAAGGGACTAAAAAGTTATCCTAGACAATTTAGTCAGTTCCCCTACTACGAGAAGCTGCAAATCATGTATTTTTTTGATGCTATGCATATTGGAAAGAATATAATAGAGACATTATGGAAAATATTGGATGGAAGGCGTGACAAAGAAAAAATTATCAAAATTTATACTGACATTCAGGAATCCAATCATGCAATGAAAGATTTCATTCGATCAAATAGAAATAGAGACCATGTTGATATAAGTGCCCTTCCTTGGTTATTATCGGATCAGAAAGGCAATGCTATTAAAGAAGTCATACAAAAAATTTGATTTCCCACAGGATTTTTTACGAACATAAACTATCACATATCAAAGAAAAGTAAATTTGGACCAGGGATGAAAATGCATGATTGGCATACCTTCATTAAGGTAGTTCATGTTCATGCGTATTTACTATATATTTGTATACTACATGTAATTTTTATTGTATTATTGTAGAAAAAAATTAAAATATTATTTTATAATTATTGCAGTATATTCTACCTCTATCTCTCCCAGACCACTTTGACAATAGCGTCAAACAATTTATATATGATCTTGGAAAATACACGAGGCAAGTAGTGATATTTGTTTGATTTGTTGTATAGATACTATATTTATGATATTTTTTACTTGTTATGTAATTTATTGTATATTATTTTGTAAAGTTTCATTTATATATTATTGTGTCTTGAATCTCTTGTAGGTGGTTGTCATCTAAATAAATCCATAAAGAATATATAAAATATTGGAAGAGAAAAATTCCTCATCTAATGTGTGAAATACAAAAGTGTCTACCTTTAATTTTTTCAATACACAAGAGCACTACCTCATACACTAAGTTGAGGAGATTGAATTGTGTGGACCTATACACACTAGGTCAATGTGAATGGTTGAGAAACACTTGAAATTTTTTAAGGCTTTGGTTCTAAAAAGAGCACATCATGGGGGTTCTATGCTAGAGGGATATATGGTATACCAGACTATGGTGTACATTACTAAATATCTTCCTAAGTTTACAACAAAGATCCATGTAGATCACATTTGGGATCCCAACTCCATTAACACATTCGAAGGGGATTACTTGATGGGGAAAGGTATATTGAGGAAAGTGAGAGGTAATTATACAATGTTATTGTAGTTAATTAATTCTTAATCTTCAATATAAGTTGGTTGTAAGTCTATTTATTTTTTGTACAGTTGGTCAAGAGTGGGATGCACTACATTTGTATATTACAAACAATCTTGATTGGATGATGGTATAGATTGAATGATGTCTGCATTCTCTTTGCTCATTAACATAGGAAGGTGTAGCTTAATTGGTTAAAGAATCTCATCATAATGGAGATTCCAATGTTATGCCAATGCAAATTGATTTAGCAAATAGTTCAAGAAATAAAGAGGTATGTAAAAATCTATTAATTAGTCATATGTTTATCAACTCATGATGCAATAATTTTTACATGTTTGACATATTGTAGGTCAAACACCACAAAGATATGTGCTACAATGGTCATAAATTTCACATCAAAAATTTGAATGACACAAAGAAAACTTATGATTCTAGGATAACTGCAGTCTTGGAGGTGACTAACATTTCATTTAGAAATGACATACATCCTCAAGACTCTCAAAATTGATACTGTGTCATTTTGGATGATATACTTGAGTGTGACTTCAATTCCTTCAAATCAGTTCTATTAATCATCAAATGGTATAGGCTATGAATGAATTAAAATGATCCTGATAGAACTATTGTTGAACATGATAATGGATTTACAATGGTTAATACAAGGTCCTTTGAGCTAGTTGGAGATGAGCCCTATGTTCTTTCAAGCCAATGTGAGTAGGTATTTTACTTAGAGGTTCCAAATAAATTGGGTTAGTCATTTTTTGTTAGACATGATCCAAGAGGAATGTCAGTAAGGTGTAATGTGACTGAAGAAGAAGATACCGAAGAAGTAGAATATGATGTAGATGATGATCACAATCAACATTTAGTCAATGATGTTCTTGACGGAAATGTTCATGAAGAAGAAGACCTAAATGATGATGTTATTCATGATGATGATGATGATGATGATGATGATGATCATCATCATCATGAGTTTAATGAAGAAGATAAATGACATGAATGAAATGTATGAGGTATGCGATATCCTTAATTTAATATTTCATTGAATGAAATCCTTAATTGAATCAAATTACAAATGAAATGCTTATGATGCTCAATCATTGGTGATTATTTCATGTATAAATGTTGTTTAATTATGTCATCCTTGGTGGAAATAGGTAATTGACTACAAATTTAACCCTATTGTTGAGGGTCTTCCATAGTATAAATAAAGTAAAGTTAAGAAATAAAATAATATACAATTATTATGATGACTTCATACTATTCATGTTTTCTATTATGTAATTTTTAGCATATGTATCATGTAATTTTTAGCTAAGATACAATAAATGAATTACATATGCAAGAACTTGAACTGTATTGATGATGATCCTGCACAGTCTCATGGATCGATGAGTATAAGTTAATAAACCCTATATAAATATTATATTAGTTTCTCTCTTTCACTTTACACCCATCTTGGAGTGGTTTAATAATAAGGTAGGTGATGTAGAGGCAACTGGTCAAAGTTTAACTAAGCCTGCAAATGTATTATGAAAGGGATACTTTACAAGGTTTTCCCACAAAACCCAATGCACCTAATGCTCCAAAGTAGCCAAAATGAGTAAATAAATCTTCCTACTTCCAAACCTACCAACCTTGATGTGACTGTCCCACAAGCTAAAACTACTCCCACTTCCCTATATCACTGTCCCATTCTTCAATCCCTCCAAATTGGACTATTTCTTTGCACAAAATTTTAACTCTTAGGGTTATTACTCTTGTCACATCCCTAGATACCTCCAAAACCCTAAACAAGGTGACACAACTCCACTTAGTTTCAGTTTGCTAACATTTTTATATTTTATCTTTCTCACAGGGGGTAATGATCCATCACATAGCACAGGCAGGGATGTAGATCCTAGCCCTTCTTCCGCGCGGGTAAAATTAATTGTAATTGTACAAATTAGATAGAAGAATTTTTTAATATTAATATGTTCTTTTCTTGAGGGTTTTGCACTAATTTTGACATTTCTACTAATATTCTTGTCATAAATAGATGTTCAAAGAAAGGGTAAAGCACATGCGATACCTTAGGATTAATAGTATGGAGGTGGACTAGATAGTATCATTGCAAGATGAGATCACATCATCCCCAAATACTGCCAGGGTGATAGAAAAGGCCATTAAAATAATTAATAAAGAAGTTGTTTCTTGCACATTTGTACAACCTTAAACGCCTAAGATAAAAGTGAGGGTGAAAGATTTGATAGAGATAGTAGAAAACTTACAAGTAAGTATTAATGAAATCTTTAATTATAACAAAAGTTCAATAATTATTTATATTTTATACTCTTATATGTCATGAACTAAAATATGTACGTGTTGTTACTACATAATTATTTGTGTTCTCATTAACCTATGCCTAACCTTGATCAGGGCATTACAGATAGTTCAGGTAAAATATTTTTAGTGGGAAAGGATGCAATTATTAATGTGTTTTTTTACCATTTTATAAATGTATGCAAGTATTAATGTGATTAAACAATCAAGCTCTTGGAAAAAAATTTATTCAAGTCCTTTCAATACACCAGTGCAAACACCTCCTCCTTCGAGGTCAAACCCTGATGTATATTTTTTGACTGCAATGTCATCAACGCATAGCATGCAGACATCCACTCCTGCATAGTCCAGAGTTGGTAGATCCCTCTCCTTCTCTCTTCTTTTATGTTTTTATTTCTTTTCAAGTGTTCCTTCTTGGGGGTATTTCATAGTGGAATGATTTTCTACTGTAGGAGATGCATCTCATCAGGATCCTACTCTTGATGAAAATATGCTCTCATATCTTGATTCTTCCTGTGTTACTAGTACATGATCGTTGAAGGTCACTTTGGTGTTTAGCGAGGAAGAAATGTTTCCTTTAAAAATATAGAAGATTCTAGGTATTTTAAAATTATTATTATTATATATAGTATAACTGTAATTTACTTATTGATCACTCATTTTTGGACTAATGATTCCATGATTATTTTGTAGGAAACAACATTTTTTTATAAAAATATGAATGAGCTTACATAGTAGATATTTGGGCCCACCATACGTAAAAGGTGGAATATCATATGTGAACTAACCCTATTCAAATATTTTAATTTCATATCATTTCTAGAATAGTTTTCCTTTCATCCATTTCTTGGAGTATATTAAACGTAGCTTCAATTCATTTCAGAATCTAACAAGTTTGTTTTTGCTTTAAAGGTGGAATGACAAGAAAAAAATCTAAAAGATGAGCTCATGAGTGTTTGGTTGAGCTCTTTGGAGATAAAGTTTTTGAAATAGAAAATGTCCTTGAGAAAGCTAGCCAATATATCAAGTATCTGAGGGACCAATACATAACACATTTAGAGAATAACCAAAAGTATGAGCATCCCCCCATGATTCTAAAGCTAGAATGGAGGGACCTCATTTTGGATGTGAAGGGGAAAAATGATAGGAAAAAAGGAAATATGCCACTAGACGCCAGAAGAAGGTATATGATACTATTAAGAATTTAATTATGTACTACTTACTGATATTTATATTTATATAATCTAAGATATTTAAAAAAATTCATAGAGTGGCGGACACATCAAAGGCAATTAAGGCCAGACTAGAAAATAACGACCAACATAAACTCTGCTTTGGTGGTTATATGAAACTTTCCGCATGAATTTTTAGTAACACTAATTTAAATATCGAATCAAAATATTTATAAATTGCAATAAATTTTGTTTAGTCTAACAATACAAGCAAAATTTACAATATTAAGAAAAAATACAGGGCTCTGAATTCAATGTGGCACCCATGGAAGATGACAAAAGAATTGCCTTCCAGCATGGCTATGTAGTCACAGTTGAACACCTATGAGTTTTGAGTAGCCACACACGAGATTCTAGTACATCAGTCACACATGTAAATAGGCCAAATGAAAATGTTTTCAAATTGAATACTTGAGAAATAATCTATTAATTTAATGTTAATCTCCAACATAAAATGAATATTTTTTGTTTTAAATAAGCAAACAATAATAACAATGTGCATGACATTGCAATGCAACCTACTAATCCTGGAATAAAACCTACACATGATGAAGGTCCTATTGTGCATTCAAGTGGTGAAGGTGTTTATTTGCTATTCTATTTTGTTATTTTATTATTGATACAATTAAACATCTTAAATTTAAATTATTGTAACCTTTTTTGTTTATATTTTAGAGCATGTAGACCGTGGTGATCTGTAATGCCCTGCCAGGGAACCCAGGAGAAGTTAACATTAAACATGATACTAACATTTATAGAATGATTTTTTTTAAGAGTTTACAATTGATAATGAGTAACAATGTGTTAGGAATATAGCATAAGACAATACATACTCATAAATGTAACTCATTTATAGACTACGAATCCCAAGGGTTTGATGATGAAGAATTAGGTAAAATAACTAATCTACTAAATATAATAAATAATATACACACTCTAAATAAGGCAAATGAATAATAAGAACATAATTTCATAAATGAAACCTAGATACAACTGATACCATAAGGTATACATAACAAACCAACATCCACTGCACAAGTTGCAGTGTATGTAATAATAACCCAACATAAAGTGCAATATAATGTTCCAAGAATATCACAACTAATACAATGATATGGAAAACACATAAGAAAGATAAGAGAAAGCCTCTAATAATGATAAAGAAGATAGAAGCAGCATCAAGGATCATCCAATTGTAAAGTCACAAATGATATATCTCAATGGTAATAAGAATCACTACCACATGACCTCATGGAACTAAAGGTCCACTCCCTCCATGTTGAGGAGATAACAACACTCCCACACACACAAGAACAACCAAAAAGAAATAATAATGCAAAGGTACACTCGATAAAAAGGTAACAATAAGATACCAAGGTTTAAGTAATAAATATCAAGCGACCAAAAAAAGTATACAAAATACTCACGTAGGAACCTAGAACACATATAGGGAAGTGTCATCACATAAGTCCACTCTTGATTTACCCTAGATGCCCCTGTGGGCCCTGGCCCCCAAGTGACTCTATGTTGCTCAGTAATCCTTTCATATAGACAAGGATTCTAATCATGAAGACCTCAAACAAGCATCCTCTCTCACTCCCATCCTAGCCTTTACTAGCACTCAAGGCATGGGTTAGAACACCAAAATATTTTATTAATGTTTCTCTCCTAATAAATTTATTAAGTTGTCACTTATTAGGTCACTTACAATGAGTTACCCTAGTAGCATCTTAGGGCCCTGGCCCCCAATGCAAGCCACTTCCCCTCTACACTCCTAGATAACCTACCCTAATGCTCCCAACTATAGGACCAAAAAGAAGACAAAGCCAAAACCATAAAAGAATTCTCGTAAAGCATTAAGTCATGAAAATCACCAATGCAAATGCTAGAGCATAACACAGAAATATACATCTTATACAAGGATCAAACTGTCAATCCCATACTGGACAACTAAAAAAAAACCATACCAATACTCATATAAATCACAAGATCGATGATCATAAAAACATCAATAGAACTTATCTCCAAATATGGAGTAACATGATCCACAAGAATCAACAAACAGAACATAGAACCACCATAACAATAGAAACATAGTGACCAAGTTAATTAGGACTCAACAATTGTGGTCATCACCTTTTTGTGGTTAAATAACACAATAATCAAGACTTGAGAACATAAAACATTACCATAGAAGCACAAGGTGACATAGGAACCAATCGATGATAATAATAAGGTTATGAGCTTTCCACAATATAAACCCAAAGTGTACAAGAATAGAATCATAAAATAATTCAAGCCCCAGAAGACAAAATTCCTCCTAGGGAATCACTCAACCCAAATGGACAATATGCACATAGAACACAACCACAACAATATGGAATATATACAATATAGTGTCCTATTCAATTTGACTATATAAAACATCATCATGTTATTTAAAATAATTAGTCCACCTATAACCCCATAAAATTTCATCTTAGTTACACATATTAATATCAAGTCTATAACTATAAAGTATCATTAGCATCAATTATAATCTTAATTTATTATAGCCATGTTAATTCATTAACTAGATAATTAACAATCTGTGACCAAATTAATCCACAAGTAAGAAAATGCATGAATCATTCTCATTAAATCATACTTTAACCTCAATTAATTTTACCAACACTTTAACATTAATACCTATTAATTAATTTGCATTATTTAATAGCATTATATATATATATATATATATATATATATATATATATATATATAACAAAATAAAATAACATAATAAAAATAATATTATTAATATTAAAAAATTAAAACTACAATAAAAAAATTAAATTAAATCTTAATAATAATAAAAACATTAAATATAAACATAGCATAGCGGTGGGGTGGCCCCCATGGGATCACAGCCCATCGGGCTCCCCTGTGGGCCCCCTCCCTCTCCCTCATGGGAGACTCCCTTAAGGGAGTACCGCAGGTTGTGCGGCTTGTGGTCCCCTTGGGAGCTGCACAGGTTTCGCAGTCGTGTGGGCCCTGCGGTCTCCCCGTGAACCATGCAGGGAGGGGTGTTGGAGAATGTGGTGGCCCCTGCACCGAAAATTCAATATAACAATTTAAAAAAAAAAATGAAACTTGTTTTTATTATAATTTTAAAAAAAATAAAACAACTCCTTTTTTTAAATACTATATATTTTTTATAAATTGATGGTGAGTTTCCAATAAGCCATATTTTTTTTTAATTAATTGTTTTTCAAATAAATGAATAAATACTATTTATTTATTTTCTTTTAAGCAATTTTGTTTCAGATTCCTAAATAAAATATAGATATATTATCCCAAAACCACAATTTACTTTAAACATAATTCCCAAAATGATATATCCCAAAAGACCTAATACACTTTAAAAGCGGATGCATGCATATAATCCTAAATTTATACCAAGAATTAAAATCAAACCCTCATTGTTTTAATTTTATATTTTCCTAATTGTTTGCCTAAAATTTCCCATGGAAGAACCTAAGGTTTTAACAGATTTCATTTAAACATAGTTTCCTCTAAATTGAATGTAAAGGTTTACTAGATCTAAGTTTTCACCAAAATTCCACACAAAAGAAATCAAATAAATCTTCATTCTAATTTTTGCAAAATAAGGGAAAACTAAATTAATCTTTCTCCAAAAAGTTTCACAAACAAGGAAAACTCAAATTCCACACAAAATCTGACAATCACGACGTAGACAATCTTTTCGAAAGGAAAGATTTATAAAATCTTTCAAACCCTACCTCAATCCATCATTTGACAGAAGCCATGAAGAAAAATCCAAACACCCCGAAAATCCTAAGCTTTCAACAATTCCCTCAATCCAAACAAGAGCCAAAAACCTGTAAAACTTGTGCAACATATGTGTGCAATTTTCGCCAAATGAATCCTAATGAAGAAAGCCTACTCAACCTAGGGTTTCCAAAGCTCATACAATCCCTAAAAGAAAACTCAACTGATAACTCAAATCAGAACTCAACTTAAAATTGAGTAAAAAGAATTAATTTTATTAGTAATCAATAATTACATGCACTTTAAGTTAACAACTTAAACTCAACTTTAATATAAACTTTTATTTTAATTTTAATAAAAGAATGTGCAACTTTAATTGCATAATATTATTTAATTGAAAATTAATATTTTTAGCATATTAATAACATGCAAATTGATAATAAAATATCATTTCTTTAATTATGGTTTTAAATCTCAATTTTAGATTTAATAATTTCTTAAATCCTTTATTTCAAAAATTAGACTTTTTAATTAACAAATGCATTTAATTAATTTTCATTAATTAAATTTCATCATATTTAATATTTCCAAATTTAATTAGATTTAATTATCCAATTACATAATTAATTTAATAAATCACTTAACCAATAACACCAAAATCACATCAAACCACATGACCAGACAACATGATGACAAAATTGACTAAACCAAAAATACCACAAACAAGCACAAAGGAAGGGTTCACGAATGACGTCACCTTGATGAATTTGAAAAGTAGAAAATAAGATATGTGTCCCATATTCAAGACAATAATGGCTTAAGTTGGGATTCAGACCTATCTGTTATCTCCCCTCTCTTACCATTGAGATATTGCAATAGGGCACGCTCATCCTAAAAATTTAGGGAAGTCGATGTCTGGTACCTACAAACCTGCATCACAAAGTCGAGTATGTACATAATTTATATATAATAGACAATGATAGGGATCGGTCAAATGTGTGGATCTCGCAATGCAAATAACTACGTCTCTATCCTCTACCACATCAGACACATCGTACAAAAATGTAAGATAAACACATCACACATTAATGTAAAAGATATATGCCAACAATACAAATGCAATTATGGGGTGAGTAAAATCATCATAACATATGCATAATCATTATGAAAATAACCAAAATATTCTGGCATCAATATTGAAAAGTGAATTATGGGTGGGCACTACTGTTAGATTAATTAAGAGGGGGGTGAATCAGTGGCCTCAATAATTAATCCACTAATTCAACCAAAATTTTATACCACAAATGTAATACCTCTAGTTATCTTCAGTCCTAGAAGATGTATGCCTTGTGTGAATCTAACATGTATATGCTTCTTGGAGAATATACTATTTAGATTCACACAAGGCATACATCTTGTAGGACTAAAAATAAATAGAGGTTTTATATTTGTGGTATAAATTTTTGGTTGAATTATTGGATTAATTATTGAGGCCATTGATTCACCCCCCCTCTCATTTATTCTAACAATTGGTATCAGATCTTGTGTGCTTAGAATGGGAGTTTAAAGACTCAAGCTCAAGATCACAAGATGAGAAAAAGGGATGTGCCTAAGTTGAAAAAGGAAAACTTTGCATTATGGAAAAGTAGGATAAGACTCCACCTATCAGGTATTGGAAATGATGTCACACAGTACTTGGATAATAAATATGTGTTACCCACTGAACCTCTGACAGTTGATCAATTGAGAGAGAAACATGAACACAACTCTATGATGATAGAACTTGCTTCCCCACTCTCTGATGTTGAGTTTGAAGATGTCAAATCATGCACCACTGCAAAGAAAATGTGGGATAAACTATTAAAGCTAGTACATGGAGGAGATACAAATGTGCTAAGGGCTAAATCTGAAAGCCTAAGAGGAAAGTTTAATGACCTAAGAATGAAAGAATAAGAAAACATCTCTCAGTACGGTAGCAGAATCAAAGAGGTTGTTAAGGAGGTGTACTTGAAGAATAAATAGTGTTAAGTAAAATTATCATAACCTTATTGCTTGTTTATGCTATTAGAGTATCTTCTATAAAAAAATGAGAGTAGTAGAAAATAATAATGTTACTCTAGAGAGTTTGATTGGTAGACTTATTTCATTTGAGATTAATAACTTTGACAATAGTGTCTTACCATCAATTGAGTCTGCATACAAATCTTCTCTGAAATTAAGTGAATCAAGTCATAAATACACTATGATAAATGATAGTGAAAGTGATAGTGCTGAACAAGGACTTGATTAAATTGAAGCACTAATGGCTAGAAGATTGCAGAGAGGCAAAGGTAGATACAAAGGTAAATTACTACTGATATGTTTTAAGTGTAAAGAGATTGGATACTTTGCTGCTAGATGTCCTAACAAGAGAAAATATGATAGATCTTATGAAAAGAAGTATGATAAAAGTGATGACCAAGATTACCAAAGTAACCGACAATCTGACAGAAGAGATAACCAAGACTACAAGGAAAAAGAAAAGAAGGCTTGTTACCTGGCTGAGAACAAAGCTGAAAATACTAACACTGAAACTGATGAAGATATTGAGGTGGTATTTGTTGCTATGAAGGATGATTCAGACAAAGAAGAAAGGTATGTTGAGACTACACTCATATCTAAGGTTATTAAAAATGATGTCTGGATTATTGATAGTGGTTGTACTCACCACATGATTGGAGATAAGGAAAAGTTTGAAACTTTCAAATATTATAATGATGGATCAGTAAGAATGGGTAATGACTCACCTTGTCAGGTTGAAGGTAAAGAAACCATAATGTTGAATAATTTGATCATATGTGAAAATCCATATTGGGTGAAAGGACTTAACTATAATCTATTGAGTGTTTCAAAGCTGAATAACACAGGTCAATGAGTTGCATTTGAGAACAAAAAGGTAAAGATCTTTAATGAATCAGGAAGGGTGATCGATACTAGTGAACAAACAAAAGGTAACATGTTCTATCTTGATAAGATTGAGACCACTTGTTTATTGGCTAGAAATGAAGACATATGGTTGTGGCATAAAAGGTTATGTCATGTGAATTTTGACAACATGGTTAGGATAAGAAATAAAAGGAAATTAAGAGGCTTACCAAGCATGTCAAAGCTCAACCATGTCATGTGTAAGAATTGTCAAAAAGGTAAAATGACAAATTCTAGTTTCAAGAGAAAAACCTACACATCTAATGCTATTCTAGAACTAGTCCATACTGACTTATGTGGAGCCATGAGAACAAAGAGCTATTATGGTGATAAATACTTCATTCTATTTGTTGATGATTATTCTAGAATGATGACTGTTATGTTCTTAAAAGAGAAATCAGAAGTATTTAAGATGTTTAAATGGTATAAAGCTATAGTAGAAAATAAAAGTGGAAAGGAACTAAAATGTCTGAGATCAGATAAAGGAGGAGAATTTATTTCTGATGAATTCACTAACTTTTGTAATGAGTATGGAATTAAAAGATAGGTCTCTACACTAAGAATGCCACAGCAAAATAGGATTGCTGAAAGGAGAAACATATCAATTGTTGATTGTGCCAGAACATTGATGATTGAGAAAGGCATCACACAAACATTCTAGAGAGAAGCTATCAGTACTATTGTCTATACACCAAACAAATTTCAATTGAAGAAAGACATCAATAAGACACCCTATGAGCTATGGTATGGATATACACCTAATGTAAGTTACTTTAGAATTTTTGGAATTCAATGTTATATATTGAAAGATGATAGAAATGGGAAGCTTGACTCCAAAGGTGATGAACGAATATTTCTAGGTTATTCTACCAAAAGAAAAGATTATAAATGTCTTAACAAATCCTCTAACAAAATCATTATAAGTGCAAATGTTAAAGTGGATGAATTTAATGAGAAAAATGATTAGGAAAGAAGAAAGGAACTAGAAGATTGCAATAGGTTTGTCTACAATGAAGAACCTGACACTCTTTCTATGTAAAAATTTATCACTATCGAGCGATAGAACAATGCACCCGAGCATCAGGCTGCAAACACTAAAAATTAGGAAGATACTCACAATGCTGAACCGAGCGATAAAGATCAAAATGAAGGTCAAAATTATAATAAAAATGATGTATAGATATCTGAACCTATACTTGCCAAGTATGTTAGAAGACACCATCCATAGAACCAGATCATAGGAGACAAAAAGGCTGGAATGAGAACAAGAAGTAAGTCACTAAACACTAGATGTTTAATTTGTGATTTTGAGCCTAAATTTATAAATACTACACTTGAGAATCAAGAATGGGTTAGTGCAATGAATGAAGAAATTGAGAAAATTGAAAAAAATAAGACATGGATATTAGTACCTAGATCGAATGACAAGAATGTTATTGGTACCAAATGGATATTCAGAAACAAGCTGAATGAGAACGGAGAAGTCACAAGGATCAAAGCAAGATTAGTATGCAAAGGGTATGCACAAGAAGAAGGTATTGACTATGGAGAAACCTTTGTACTTATTTCTAGACTAGAAGGAGTAATAATTATACATGCTTATGCTGCATTCAAAGGATTCAAGGTATACCAAATGGATGTCAAATCTGCATTCTTAAATGAAATACTAGAAGAAGAGGTATACATTAAACAACCAAAAGGGTTTGTTGATCCTAACAAGAGGAACATATTTTGTATACTACACAAATGATTGTATGGATTGAAACAAGAACCGAGAGCATGGTATGAAATGCTTCACTCATATCTCATAAGAATTGGATTTGTAAGAACAAGTGAAAATAGTAATCTGTATATAAATAGAAGATGCCAATGATAAAGTATTTATTGCTGAGATATTTGTTGATGATATCATATTTGGAGGTAATGATATGTTATGCAAAGCATTTGCTGATGAAATGAGCAAAGAGTTTGAGATGTCAATGTTTGGAGAGATCAAATTTTTTCTTGGTCTACAGATTCTTCAACAGGATACAAGCATCTACATAACACAATCCAAATACATCAAGGAAGTGCTAAAGATAGTCAAGATGGAAGATTCCAAACTAGTTGGAACACATATAGAAATAGGATGCAATATGACAAAGGAAGACAAGTCAATCGAGGTAAATCAGACCCTATATAGATCTATGATTGGAAAGCTATTGTATGTTTTACATACTAGACAAGATATAGCACATGCAATTGGTATAGTTGCAAGATTCTCTGCTAATACCAAAGAATCACACATGACTATTGTAAAAATAATTCTAAGATATCTAAAGAATACCGAAGACTATGGTCTGTGGTATAATAAAAAGGGAAAATTGAGCTACAAGTCTATACAGATGTTGATTGGGCTGGAAACATATATGACAGAAAGAGAAAAATAGGAGGAGAATTCTTTATGGGTGACAGAATTGTCACATGGATAAGAAAAAAGCAAGGATGCATCTCACAATCCATTGCAGAAGCAAAATATATGGTTGTTGCTGCAAATTTCTCTAACATTGCATGGATCAAACAATTACTGGAAGGTATGAATATGAAAATTCTTGAACCAATGATTATCTACTATGATAATACAAGTGTTGTCAACATTTCAAAGAATCCTATCATGCATGCTAAGATATAGCATATAGCAATAAAGTATCATTACTTAAGGGAACAAGTACAAGAGAAAGAAGTGATACTAGAATATGTGAAATCCAAAGAATAGTTAGCAGACATATTCACAAAGCCATTGCCTAAAGATACATTTGAGTACCTGAGGATTAAACTAGGGGTCCGAACCTTGTCTAATAGTCGCTAAGCTGACTAGGAGGATACATCGGCCTACACATTATCAAAAGATCAATCATGTTGATGCAAGTTGAGAATGGACTGCAAGGATATATCAGTACATAGAAAGGTACTTATCTGCACCAAACACCAGAGATAATGTTGGCTAATATAGAGCTATGTTGCTGATGGAAAGGAAATTCAAGAAATATATTATGGAGAGAGAGAGAGAGAGAGAGAGAGAGAGAGAGAGAGAGAGAGATGTTTGGCATTATTGTCAAAGGGAGAGAATATATCCATATGAAATATCCAGAGATAAGATAAGGGATAGATTATATCCATATGATAGATCATCCAAAAGGAGAGAAAATAAATATCCATCAAGGAGAGGAACAGTCAAAGGGAGAGAAAACATCAGAGAAAGATTCAAAGAAATATCCAAGGGAGAGAATTGGGAAATTTAACACTGCATATCTATCCAGAAAAGGGAGAAGAGATTATACAATAAAGGAAGAAGACACAATTTCTATATCTATCCAGTGAAGGGAATGAAGAAACAAAGTACTCTGCAAGAATCAAATCTAAGCTAAAAGAGCTTACCAAGAGTCAAATATTTGAATTGGTTATAGAGAAATAAGCTTGGGAAGGATTGATGAACTAAAACTTATATATTTCATATTGTGTTAGTAGTATATTTCCATCAATGCCAAAGGGATAGATTGATGAACTATAACTGATTGAATGTTTGAAGATGACAAAGTTGATGATCACCAAGATGTATAAAGTAAATGCAAGACATTAAATTAGTTAATATATTGTATTTTCATTGATGTCAACTTAATATGGTATGATTTCTCATACACATATTCTCACAACACTTAAAGAACTTAAGAGACAAAGTTTTTTGTTGTCGGTAATCATGTACACCGAGTGATAGTAAACCTGAACAGATAGTGAACCCCAAGCACAAAATTTTACAGTGTTACCCGAGAAAGAATTATTGAGCTAACTATAGTTGTCACTAAATAGAACTGAAGTTGATGCCCAAGCTATATGTAGTAGTCACTGAGCACAATTGAAGTGTTGACCGACAGGAACTAGAGTTAGGAAACGATAAAACAACTTAGCTGGCAGGAGCTAAAGATAGATTTAACTAATTGTTTACTTTGTTTCATCAATTAGTTAAAATATAAATATAAGAAGGAGATTTAAAGCATGTTTTATTCCAAAAAATAAGGAAAGATTTGAGGAATAAAGCTAAAGCAAGCATGGCAAGCTTTACGCATCAAGAAGTGATCAACTAAGAAAACAAGAAAGATAGAAGAACATTGAAATCATGTCTATATAAAGAGACAAGTAATTCATTATGAAGAGAGGAATGATAAGTATAATTCTGATGAAGATAGAAGTCTTCATGCAAACCTGATCATACAGGCTAGAGGAACAGAGCCAATAATTTTTTAGACACCGAGCAACAGAGAAGCAACAACATTCACCAAGCAGAAAGAAGTGGAGCAAAGGAAGTGAAGAGAATATTGATCAGAATAGGTATTATGGAATTACAATAGATCTGAAAATCTGCAATTCAAAGTTGTATTTATGAACATATCATATATTGTTTCAGTTTAACCATTGATTCAAAAAATCTCTTAATCGAGTGGGATTTAACCATCCTTTATATATTGAGATACATCTCAAGGAGTATCAAAAGGTTTTCATTTTGACAGCATAGTGAATGCTAGGTCAAGTGATAAACTTTTAGTTTTAAATCCTCTAACAAGGTTGCACTTAACAGTGTGTTTGTAACCTTTAACATGGTTGGCTCTTCACTGAGCTCACTTCAGAAGAGTGAAAAATTTGGGTTACCGGTCCCAAGTGGTTTTTTCCTTAACAGGTTTCCACATTAAAAATCCATGTGTCAAATGTGTCTATGGTTCATTTCTTTGATGTTTTTCTTTAGACATTACTAAAACAGGATTGATCGATAAACACTAAGTTATTTACTGTATTTTGGTAAAGGTTAAGAAAATATAAACTGCTATTCGATAAAGCTTAATAAAAATGATAAACTATATATTCTGAGTAGTATATATATGTTAGATTCACACAAGGCATACATCTTGTAGGACTGAAGATAACTAGAGGTTTTATATTTGAAGTATAAAGTTTTGGATGAATTATTGGATTAAGTATTGAGGCCACGGATTCACCCCTCCCCCCCCCTTCTTAGTTATTCTAACACACTACATGACCAAGTGGAGCACGATCTAAGTAGGCAGCATCACGAACATGATGTGCCACCATTAGGTAAAGAAGACCACTATTATTCTTGCAAATGAATTTAATTGAAATTGGTGTATTGATTAATGTAATTAAAATTCATATTTAAACTCCAGAAGATTTAGAGGGTGTTCTCCCTATTGAGGTTGAGGCTAAACAACATGATGCGGTAGATCAGGTAAAGAAAATCCTTGTTATGTTCTTTTAATTAATGAAATACTTGTAACAATAATAAAAAACTTAAATTTAACCCATATCTTTGTTATTGCAGAGGACCCCCCTTCGCATTATCTTCCTAATCATGAGTACATGAAGAGGCATACACTGAGATAAGTAGTAAAAGAGGGAGTCAGGGATGGATAATTTGATGTTCCACTTAGTCTTTTCTCCAAAAAAAACAAAAAAAACAAATGAATGTAATCTACCTTATTTGATAATGACTGAATTTTATATTTTATTAATGGATGAATGTTATATTTTATAATAGATGAATGAATGAATGTTATATTTTATTAATGGATGAAAGAATGAATGAATGTTATATTTTATTAATGGATGAAAGAATGAATGAATGTTAGATGTTAATGGGGAATTTAGAGTTATGTGAGGGGGGAGGGGCCAAATGAGCTTCCACCTTCACGTGTTTGGCCATGTTATGTAGAGAATATTAAACTATTCTGGAAACAAAGAGAAGCTCAAACTTGTTTCAGGAATCGCCAGCAGATGATATAGATGATCAAAGCTTGCTGAGAGTATGAAGACTGGTCCTTAGACACCTAGGTCAAACATTGGCAATACTCTAAATTTTAAATCTCACTTCTTACAATGGTTCACTTGATATTGGGGGTTCTAGATATTGAGAATCGTATGGCCTATAGTCTTCCATGTTCTCTTACTTCCTTTAGATCCTAAATGATTTTATTTATTTATATTTATTTGTATTGAAGAAGATTTGAACTCAACACCATCGAGATGCTTGCAACATGACTTTTACAAGTATACCAATTTCCTTTTGGCAAGATCCTAAATGATTTTTAACTATTGGTATTTCTGATGCTATTGATTTTTTTTGTTTCCTTAGGTTCTCCTTCTAGCAATGTGCATACTCTAGTCAGTACCTGTAACTATGACAGTTCTCTTGGTAATGTATTTTCTGAGATAAGCATTTTGAAACTGTTGGTTGCTTATCAAAGTTAAATCTCTATTTGAGGCTTTTCTCATTCAGTTATTTGATTTTGAGAGAAAAATGATTGTTGCATACAACTAGGATTATTGACAAAGAAATTTATTTTTTTGATCAAGAAGGAAGATGATGGTGTGCTTGATCTCAACAAAGTTGCAAATACTTTGGATGTCAGAATTTTGATAACGAATAATATATATCTATTTTTTCAAGATCTAGTATTTATTATAATTTTTATTCTTAGATTATCTAGTGCTTTAGACACCAAATTTTTTATATCAGACCGTGATATTGTATTTTGTTTATTGTTTATGTTTTCAGGTGCAAAAAGAAGAATATATGACATCACAAATGACCTTGAGCGAATTGGAATTATTGAGAAAAAGCTTAAAAATAGAATATGATGGAAGTAAGTCTTATTTTTTCCTTCTTAATAGTGTACTATTTATTAAACACTACACCTATTGTCCAACTAGGATGTCTTCAAATGCTTATATCAAGGGCCTTGGTGTTTCAATACTTGGAGATATTAATGATGAAGTGACATCCTAATGTAGAGACAAGTGAATTACCTTATCAAGGCATGTTCTCTTTTGTGCAAGATTAAGACACACTTTCTATATCTATTTTCTATTTCAGCCTTGTATATCTCTTATACCTTAACTTCTTTTCATTTTCGTTTCATTAGATGCTTCTCATATTAACGAAGTCAACTAAGAGGTACTTCCTATGCGTGTGAAAAGTGGTTGATACCTACAAGCTACAAACACAAACTTTAATAGATCCTTACTTGATTAATATAATTTAACAAAACCAAATACAATAAAAGATGACTAATCTAAATCGATCTATTCACTTCTAGTAGGCAGGAGTATGAGTTTTCTCTCAGGTCATTGCAAAACTTACTGACTACACCTGTTCTAAATGAAGGATTTTAAAAGAGATATATGATAGATCTAGTATGCAAATGCAAGATTGTTTGTGGTTAATCCAAAGTTATTTAGATTGATTTTTGATGAACCATAACTAATTGAATGTTTGAAGATGTTAAGTTGATGATCACCAAAATACAGAAAGTCAATGCAAGACATTAAATCAGTTAATGGATTTTATTTTCATTGACGTCAACTTGATATAATATAATTGGTTATATACAAAGTGTAAAAGACTTTAGAGAACTGTAAAGATAAAGGTTATGCTATCAGTAATGCATAAAAGTTCAGTATTCACAAAGTGACAATAGACACTGACAAACAGTGCACATTGACGGATAGAGAACCCTGAGAAGAATGTCACAGTGATGCCCAAGAAAGAAACCCGAAAAGCATTACTGATGAGTAGAATTACAAGAATTACTGACGGTCAGAACAAAACCATTACCGACGGACAGAACAACAGTGTTACCTAATGAACAGACAATCCCGACGGAGATACCCGAGGAGAACTAAAGTGTTGACTGAAGCTAACAAAGATTTAAAACACAAAAAATAACTGAAGTTCAAAAATGACAAAGGACTTAGCTGGAAAGAGATAAAGAAGGAGTTAACTATTTCTTAACATTATTTTCATCGACAAGTTAAAGCCAAAGATAAGTAAAAGCTTTAAAGTTGTTTTGTTCCAGTTGTCAAAGAGAAATCTACGGGATAAAATTGGAGTATTTTTTTAAAACAAGATTGGCTATGATTTTGGATCCTTCCAAGAATAAGAAAGTCAAGAATTGAGAAATGGTGAAATCATGTCTATAAAGAGACAATATAATTCATTATGAATTAGGGGAGTGAAGAGAAAAAGAGAAACTGATGAAGAACAATTTCATATAGCCCTGATCAATCAAGCTAAAGAACAGAGCTAATTTTGTAGACACTGAGCAACAAAGCACAACATCATCAAGCAGAAAGAAGTGGAACAAAGGTATTGAAAAGATACATTGATTAGAAAGGTATAATGAGCTTACAATAGATCTAAAAATCTGCAAGTCTATAGTTGTATAGTGAATAGATCATTTATTTTTTCAATTTAACCATTGGATCAAAAAGTCTCTTAACCAAGCATGACTTAACAATCCTTTCTATATTGAGATACATCCCAAGGAGTATCAAAAATTTTGATCATGAAGATAGCATGAGTTGCTAGATACTATTTGACAAACTACACTAGGTTTGGTCATAGAAGGTAGCATAGAGATGCCAGATATCAAGTGACAAACTATTCTATTTAAATCCTCTAACAAGGTCACACCTAACAGTGTGTTTATAACCTTTAACAGGGTTGGCTCTTCACCAAGCTCACTTCAGAAGAGTGAAAATTTTGGTTTACCGGTCCCAAGTGGTTTTTTCCCTTAACAAGGTTTCCATGTTAAAAATCCATGTGTCAAATGTGTTTATGAGTCATTACTTTAGTGTTTTGCATTACACATAACTGAATCTAGATTGATAGGTATACACTAAGTCATTTACTATATTTTGGTAAATGAAAGACTGCTAATTGGTAAACAGTGAGAATAAGGTTTAAAAGTGAACTCTAAGCAGTAGTTATTTGTTAAGATTATTTCAAGGCATTTATCTTGTAGGACTGAAGATAACTAGAGGCTTAATATTGTGGTACTAAGTTTTTGGGTTGATTTATTGTAATATTTTTTAGGCCACTAATTCACCCCCCCTCTTAGTTATTCTAAAAATTTGTATCAGAGCTTGTGTGCTTAGAAAAGGAGTTTAACAGATCAAGCAAAAGATGACAAGATGAACAAACGAGATGTGCCCAAGTTGAACAAAGAGAAATTTGCATCATGGCAAAGAAGAATAAGACTCCACCTATCAGGTATTGGTAATGATGTTACTCAACACATAGATACTAAATATGTGTTGCTTATAGGACCTCACACACTTGAGAAATTGAGAGAAAAACATGAGCACAATTGCATGATGATAGAGATTGCTTCCTCACTCTTCGATGTTGAGTTGGAAGATGTCAAAACCTACACCTCTGCAAAGAAAATATGAGATAAATTGAAGTTGGTACATGGAGGAGATGCTAATGTACTAAGATCTAAGGTAGAAAGCCTGAGAAGGAGGTTTGATGAACTAAGGATGAAAGAAGGAGAAAATATCACTCAATATAGTTGCAGAATCAAAGAGGTAGTCAATGTTATCCAAGGAGTTGGAGGTGTATTTGAAGAAGAGATAGGGGTAAGTAAAATCCTAAGAACCTTACTACTTGTATATGCTATTAGAGTATCTGCTATACAAGAAATGAGAGCATTTGCAAACAATAATGTTACTCTATATAGTCTGATTGATAGATTGATCTCATTTGAGATTTTGATAATAGTGTCTTACCATCTATAGAGGCTGCATTCAAATATTCTTTGAAAATAAGTAAATCAAGTCATAAAAAGACTATGAGGAATGATAGTGAAAGTGGTAGTGATGATCAAGATCTTGATGAGATTGAAGCACTAATGGCAAGAAGATTGCAGAGAGGCAAAGGTAGATACAAAAGTAAAGTACCACTTGTATGTTTTAATTATAAAGAGGTTGGACACTTTGCTGCAAGATGTCCTAACAGAAGAAAAGATGACATAAGTAATGACAGATCATATGAAAAGAATTTTGAATGAGGTGATAACAGAGATTACCGAAGCAACCAACAATCTGAAAAAAGAGATACCCAAGACTAAAAGGACAAAGGGAAGAAAGCTTGTTACATGGCTAAGAACAAAGCTAATGATACTGACACCGAATTTGATGAAGACATTGAGATGGTATTTGTAGCTATGAATTATGATTCACATGAATAAAAAGAAAGGTATGTAGAGACTGCACTCATATATAAGGTTAGTAAGAATTATTTCTAGATTATAGATAGTGGCTACACTCACCACATGACCAGTGATAAAAAAAAGTTTGAAACTTTTGAGTACTATAATGGTGGATCAGTAAGAATAGGTAATGACACACCTTGTCCAGTTGAAGGTAAAGGAACCATAATGTTGAATAACCTAATCAAAAGGACTTAATTATAATCTATTGAGTGTTTCACAGTTGAATAACATAGGTCACTGAGTAGCATTTGAGAATAAGAAGGCAAAGATCTTCAATGAATCAGAAAGGTTGATTGGAACTAATGAATAGAAAAAGGGTAACCTTTTCTATCTTGATGACATTAACACTACTTGTTTAATGGATATAAATGTAGACATATGGTTGTGGCATAAGAGACTATGCCATGTGAATTTTGACAACATGATAAAGATAAGCAATAAAAGTTAAGTAAGAGGCTTACCGAGCATGTCTAAGCCCAAGCATATCATGTGTAAGAATTGTCAAAAAGGTAAGATGAAAAAGTATACTTTCAAGAGAAAAGCCTACATCTAATGCAATTATAGAATTAGTCCATACTGATCTATGTGGACCCATGAGAACAAAGAGTTATTATGGTGATAGGTATTTCATTCTCTTTGTAGATGATTATTCTACAATGATGACAGTTATGTTCCTAAAAGATAAATTAGAAGCATTAAGATTTTTAAATGGTATAAGGCCATGGTAGAAAAACAAAGTGGTAAAGAATCAAAATTCTTAAGATCAGATAGAGGAGGGGAATTTATTTTAGGTGAATTCACTAACTTCTACAATGAGCATGAAATTAAAAGACAAGTATCTACACCAAGAAAACCACAACAAAATGGGATTGATGAGAGGAGAAATAGATCCATTATTGATTATGCAAGAATATTGATGATTGAGAAAAGTATCACTCAAAATTTCTGGAGGGAAGCTATCAGTACTATTGTCTACACATTAAATAGAGTACAATTGAAGAAGGACACAAAGAAGACACCCTATGAGCTATGGTATGGTTACACACCCAATGTAAGTTACTTCTGAATTTTTGGTAGTCAATGTTATATTTTGAAGGATGATAGAAATGGAAAGATTGAATCCAAAAGTGAATAATGTATCTTTCTATGGTATTCCACCGAGAGCAAGGCTTATAAATGTCTTAACAAGTCCTCTAACAAGATCAGTGAAAGTGCAAATGTAAGAATAGATGAATTTGTAGAGAAGAATGATAAGGAAAGCATAAAAGAACTAGAAGACTGTAATAGGTTTTTCTACACCAAAGAACTTGATACTCTACCCGAGAAAAATTATATCGCTCTCGAGCAATAGAACATTGTACCCGAGCATCAGGCTGCAATTACCAAAAATTAGGAAAATACTCAAGATGATGTTTTGAGCGATGGAGATTAGAATGAAGGTCAAGATGATGATTAGAATGATGGAAAAAGAGATGAACTAAAACTTGCCAAGTATGTCAGAAGACATCATCCATAGAATCATATCATAGGAGACAAGAAGGCTAGAATGAGAACAAGAAGTAAGTCACTAAACACTAGATGTTTAATTTGTGATTTTCAGCCTAAATCTGTTAATACTACACTTGAAAATGAAGAATGGGTAAGTGTTATGAATGAAGAAATAGAAAATATTGAGAAGAACAAGAGATGGACACTAGTACCGAGACCAGATGACAAGAATGTCATCGTTGCCAAATGGATATTTAGAAACAAGTTGAATGATAATGGAGAAGTCACAAGAAACAAAGCAAGGTTAGTATACAAGGGTATTCACAAGAAGAAGGAATTGATTATGGAGAAACCTTTGCACCCATTGCTAGACTATAAGGAGTCATAATACTACTTTCTTACGTTTCATTCAAAGGATTCAAGGTATACTAGATGGATGTTAAATCTGCATTCATAAATGGAATACTGGAAGAAGAGGTATACATTGAACAACCAGAAGGGTTTGTTGATCCATACAAGAGAAACATGGTATGTAGACTACACAAAGCCTTGTATGGATTGATACAAGCACCAAGAGCCTGGTATGAAAGATTTCACTCCTATCTCATAAGCATTGGATTTGTAAGAACAAGTGAAAATAGCAATCTGTATTATTAGAAGACACTAATGTTAACATTCTAATTGCTGAAATATTTGTTTATGATATCATATTTGGGGGTAATGATATGTTATGTAAATCCTTTGCTAATGAAATGAGAAAATATTTTGAGATGTCTATGTTTGGGGAGATCAAATGCTTTCTTGGTCTATAGATTCTTCAACAAGATGCAAGAATACATATCACTCAGTCCAAATACATCAAGGAAGTGTTAAATATATTAAAGATGGAAGATTCCAAGCCAGTTGGAACACCTATGGAAACCGGATGTAAGATGACAAAGGAAGACAAATAAAATGAGGTAAATTAGAACTTGTATAGATCAATGACTGGAAAAATAATGTATGTTGTTAATACCAGATCAGATATTGCACATGTAGTTAGAATAGTTGCAAGATTCTTTGCTAACCCCAAAGAATCACACATGAATGATGTCAAGAGAATTCTGAGATATCTGAAGAACACCTAGGACTATGGCTTATGGTATAACAAAAAGGGAAAATTTGAGCTTCAAGTCTATACATATGTTTATTGGGCTGGAAACCTAGATGATATGAAGAGAAAAACTAGAGGAGCATTCTTCACGAGTGACATACTTGTCACATGGATCAACAAGAAACAAGGATGCATCTCATAGTCTACTGTAGAAGCTGAATATGTAGCTGATGTTGCGAACTGATCAAATGTTGCATGGATTAAACAATTATTGGAAGGTATGAATATGAAGATTCTTGAACTATTGATTATCTTTTGTAATAATACCAGTGCAATTAACATATCAAAGAATCTAGTCATGCATGCTAAGACTAAGCATATTGCTATCAAGTATCATTACTTAAGAGAACAAGTGAAAGAAAAAGAAGTGATACTGGAATATGTTCAATCAAAGGAACAATTAGCTAACATATTCAACAAGCCATTACCAAAAGATACATTTGAGTACTTGGTAAAGAGAATAGGGGTCCAACCCTTGTATATCGGTCAGTAAGCTGACTAGGAGATTGCTTCAACATATACAAAAATTAGAAGATCATTCATGTTGATGCAAGAAATGAAATGGACTACAAAGATACATCTCTACACAACAAGGTACAAATCTGCACCGAACACCAGAGATAGTTTGGCTAATACAAAGTTATGTTGTTGATGGAAGGAAAATTCAAGGAGTATATTATAAAAAGGAGAAAGGATGTAAATTTGGAATGTTTACTTTGGCATTGTTATCAAAGGGAGAGAGATTGGAAGGGAGAGATTATCCTTAGAAGATCCAAAAGAGAGAGAGATTATATATATATATGAAATATCCATCAAAGGGGGAGGAATATCAAAAGGGAGAGAAGTATCACGAGGAAAATAATACATACAAAGGGAGAGACTATTGTCAAAGTAAAAAGATACTATCAAGGAGAGGAACAGTCAAGGGAAAACATAGAATAGAGATAGAAGCTACTACATCTATCCAGTGAAGGGATTGAAGATTGAAGAGAGAAATTTGCAATAAACAAATCTAAGCTATATGAGCTTATTGAGAGCCAACAATTTGTATTAGTTATAGAACAATAAGTTTGGTAGTTTGATGAACTTCAACTATTATATTTCATATTGTATTAGTAATAATATACTGTGATAATGTAGCATGTTTCCATCAATGCCAAAGGGAGATATTGATGAACCATAACTGATTGAATGTTTGAAGATGTTAAGTTGATGATCACCAAGATGTATAAAGTCAATGCAAGACATTAAATAAGTTAATGGATTCTATTAGCACTGATGTCAACTTGATATAATCTAATTGGTTATATACAAAGTGTCAAAGACTTCAGAGAACCATAAAGATAAAGGTTATGTTATCAATAATACATAAAAGTTCAGTATTCACAAAGTGACAATAGACATCGACAGACAGTGCATACTGACAGGTAGAGAATCCCGAGAAGAAAGTCACAGTGATGCCCGAGCAAGAAACCCAAAAAGCATTACTAACGAGCAGAATCACAAGAATTATCAATGGACAAAATAAAATTATTACCGATGGATAGAACAACAGTGTTACCCGACGTACAGACAACCCCAGCGGAGTTACCCGAGGAGAATTGAAGTGTTGATCGAAGCTAACAAAGAGTTAAAATACCGAAAAGAACTGAAGTTCAGAAATGACAAAAGACTTAGCTGGAAAGAGTTAAGGATGGAGTTAACTGGTTGTTAACATTGTTTTCATCGACAAGTTAAATCCAGAGATAATTAAAAGCTTTAAATTTTTTTTGTTCCAGTTGTCAAAGAGAAATCTATGGGATTAAAATGGATTATTATTTTATAACAAGATTGGCTAAGATTGCGGATCACACCAAGAACAAGAAAGTCAAGAACTAAGAAATGGTGAAATCATGTCTATAAAGAGACAATCTAATTCATAATGAATTAGGGGAGTCAATAGAAAAAGATAAACTGATGAAGAATAAATTCATATAGTCCTAATCAATCAAGCTAAAGAATAGAGCTAATTTTGTGGACACCAAGCAATAGAGCATAGCATCACCGAGTAGAAATAAGTGGAGCAAAGGTATTGAAAAGATACATTGATCATAAAGGTATAATGAGCTTACAATAGATCTTAAAATTTGCAAGTTTATAGTTGCATATGTGAACAAATCATTTACTGTTTCAATTTAACCATTGGATCAGAAAGTCTCTTAATTGAGAAGGACTTAACAATCCTTTCTATATTGAGATACATCCCAAGGAGTATCAAAAAGTTTGATCATGAAGATAGCATGAGATGCCAGATACCATTTGACAAACTAAACTGGGTTTGGCCATAGAAGGTAGCATAGAGATGCCAGATATCAAGTGACAAACTATTCTATTTAAATCCTCTAACAAGGTCACACCTAACAGTGTGTTTATAACCTTTAATAGGGTTGGCTCTTTACCAAGCTCACTTTAGAAGAGTGAAAATTTTGGGTTACCAGTTTCAAGTGGTTTTTCCCTTAACAGGGTTTCCACGTTAAAAATACATGTGTCAAATATGTTTATGAGTCATTACTTTAGTGTTTTGAACTACACATAACTAAATCTAGATTGATCGGTATACACTAAGTCATTTAATGTATTTTGGTAAATGAAAGACTACTAATCGGTAAATAGTGAGAATAAGGTTTAAAAGTGAACTCCGTGTAGTAGTTATTTGTTAAGATTATTTCAAGGCATTCATCTTGTAGGACTGAAGATAACTAGAGGCTTAATAATTTGGTACTAAGTTTTTGGGTTGATTTATTGGAATATGTTTTAGGCCACTGATTCACCCCCCCCTCTCTTAGTTATTCTAACAGATTTTAAGCGCCAAATTGAAGTGTAATGATCAATTTTAAGCCCAAAACAAAGTGTGCTCTAAGTTATAAAGATTTTCATGTTTTGAAAATAACTTAAAACAACTAACAATGCTAAATAATTGAAAGCTAAGAATGCTATAATACTTGAATGCAAAATTGCAGAATAATGATAATAAAAGAAATCGAGATCCTTGTAAAGGAAAATAGGTTCTCTTTTATAGAAATCTCTCTGAAACGGACGGTCGAGATTGAAAACCAAAGAGTGGATCATATTTGATTTGAGGAAGAACTATTTGAGTGCACAGAGAATGATTGGTTGAGAGAGTCAGTTAACTGAATTGACTTATCGATCATTTAAGAAACTTCCAAAATCTATTTTTTAGTTAACTAGATTGTTTTCAAAATGAGAAATGGACAAGAATGAGTTAACTTAATAAAATAGATTTGTTTCCAAATCGAGAATCAGTTAACTGAAATTGATGACATAATATGTATTTTTAAAGATTTAAATGATTTTAAATGCATTTTAACTCAACTTTATTAATTTCTTTCCTTTTTGGATTTTATTGACAATTTAGCAATAAATATATCAAAATATTAATTAAATAAATAATTTAAGGTTTATTTTCCAATGTGATGTATTTTTAGGAACTAATTAATTAATCAAGTGTTGTGATTAATTAAGACCTGGGGTTCAGGTCATATCAACTTGAAGTTGATAAATTGCCTATTTGGTTTAGGACTTAGAAAAATCAAGATTAGGGTTTCTTAAAAAGAGATTGAGATTAGAGGTCTAGGGTTTAGATGACCATTTTTAGGTCATTACATTTTCCCCTCTTTGAATTGATGTGCGATCAGCACATTGATTCAAAGACCAGTTAGTGATAAGATGAAGAATTGTTTGATTTGAAATGATGAAATCATTATTGTCGAGGAAGACAGACTCTGAGCTTGATTTGAAGCGATAAAACTAAAAAAAAATTAGGGATTTTTAAACCTATTGATTGGTTTGAATGAATAACCAGTTTGATTTGAAGTGACGAAACTAATTACTGTTGAGAGATTTGATTAGAAATAAAATTGACTTGATTTGAAGCGATGAAGCCAATTTTATCAATGTATCAGGTTTCAATAATGAATAGCCTTTATAAGAACAATATTTTCTAGTTTTGAGTCTATTCACCACTGTATAAGACCATTGATCAGGGGTTCTTTTATTTAAGATGATCTCAACCTAATTTGATGTGATGAAGTTGAGATGGCCCAAGAAATGGGGTCTTGATTGAGGATGTGATCACTAGAATGTTGATGTCCCAATCTTACCCCCTCGGGAGAGAAATCAAAATATGTCTAGGTGCCCTAGTGATCAGAAGCAATTCAATGGATAACATGATGTAGGAATAAGTTGATCTGATTAGAAAAAGGTCCCAAGTAGTTAGGACAAAATATGCACTTGATGGGAGGTCTTTTTGACCATGTTTTACTAAAATTGATTATAGGAGGATTCGCCAGAAGAAAGTATGAGAGATTTCCATTGTTTTGGAGTCCAGACAGATTGATTGTGCAAGTGGTCAACTGTAGTTGACTAAAAAATTCAAAGGTCAAAAATGACAAGTAAAACAATTTTGATTTTGATCCTGAAAATGGAATCAAGACAATCGAATTAGCTAGGGGTGTCATTTTCATGTCAATCAATGCATACATAACCACTTGGAAAAAGGAAGATTGATCGATTGGAGCCTTAGATCCTTCATATTGGAGAGAGATCAAGATATTATGTAGATTTAAACACCATGCAAATGCAATGAAAAACTACCATGAATGACCTAAGGAGTAGTCACAAAACTTTATCCTTGAAATTTTTCATCATCAAGCGTTTGGGACATTGAATTTGATATAACCCTTACTGGTGCCACTGCAACCATAAGGATATGAATATGAATTTTTATCGAATAAGATATGGGAAGCTAACATAAGCATCAAGGCACAAAAGCTAAGATGACCTGAACCTTTTTTCTAGTTGATTTTGTAAGAGTATACCAGTATCAGGGAATTCAAAGTCAAGATAACCATGAGTGTGATCTTGCATAAATAAGCAGAGAAATAATAGTCAAGGAGATAGTCCTGAACTCACCTTGGTATACAAGTAAACAAGATCGATGAATGTGAGGCTTTTCCACCTTAATGCAGGATCTCTTATCACATACACCCTTGTTCATTTGATGTTGTAGGATCATCGGGACCACACCAACAAGAAGTAGACAAAAAAAAATATTTAACAAAAATCAATGAGAACAAATAACATACTAAGAGAAGTTCAACATACTTCATCCAGTTTCAAAGTTTTTTGGATGTGTATGTGTATGAGGTGTTGAGAAACATTGTTGTTCTTGTGAGTGCGATATGTATGATTTTTATCGATCTATTTTTACGTTTGCATTATCCAATGTGTGTTGAGAAACATAGATGTATCCAAATAGGTAGTGTTAATTATCACTTTTGATTAGGGTGTTAAGAAACACCAGTGGGTCAATAACAAGGTGTCCTTCAGAAATGACAAGATTACTGACTCTAATTTGGTGAAAAATGTGATCAAAGTGGGGCCCTTGCCCCCTAGTAAATAATTTGGAGAAAAGAGAGCTGACTTGATTCATACTGCTGGGGTAAAGCTAATTTGATTGCCCCCCAGACTATGACTTTGGATCAGTTTCAATCCAGGAGGGTTCTTAGAAGAGTCAAAGTGTCACAAAAGTGACTGAAAGCTTATGTACAAACTGAATCAAAGGATTTCCAAGACTAAGTGTTGATAGATGGAGTGCTAAAGTACAAGAGGTGCCTTCTTACCAGGTTTTCACCTACTTGGTAGAGATTTTTTTTTCTACCATGGCGCCTGTTTGCCAGGTTTTCACAAAGGCACTTTTTCCTCTTTTCCAAATTTTTTTATTTTTTTTATTTTTCCATTTTTTTATTTTTCTCTTTTTTATTTTTTTGATTAATGCATCATAGTGCCTTTTTACCAATTTTTCACCAAGATAATCATTTGTTTCAGGATTTTTTTCCACTTTTAGTCTTTTTCCAAGATTATAAATATGTACATGGTGTTGGTCACTAAGAATACCTTAGGTGTAGAACTTATTCAGATGGAGAGTGTTGATGGGCTCTTGGAGGTGTTCTCCTTCAAGTGTGGAGAGTTGATAGGCTTCGGCACTGAATTTTGTAGTTATGATATAATGACCTAGCCATTTGGTCTTAAATTTACCCTTTTGTTCTCTATGTGACTGATTATGGGGGTTCTCTATCAACACTAGGTCACCCACCTAAAGTTATATTGTTTTGACCTTTTTTTATAACCTCTAGAAATTCTTTTCTAATAAGATCTGAAGTGATCAAATGCCACTTTCTGATGCTCATCCAGAAGTTCCAATTCTTGTAGCCTTGACACCCTGTGATCTTCATCTGTAATTAGACTTTGTAGAGAAACCCTCATAGATGGGAGTTCTACTTCTATGGTAAATATTGTTTCTTCTCCATAGACAAGAGGAAAGGGGGTTGCCCCAGTAGGCATTTTGATGCTTTTTCTATAAGCCCATACTGCATGATCGATCTGTAAGTGCCAATCCCATCTAGATTTGTTCACAGTACGGTGTAATATTTTTAGTAATTTTTTATTAGAGGCCTTAGCCTGTCCATTACCTTGCGGATAATAAATGGAAGAGCAATGTTTTTTAGTCTTGAACTTCTCACAGAGTTCTTCGATATTGGTGTTTTTAAAGTATCCTCCATTGTCAGTTATAATGGCTGAAGGAATTCCATATCTATAGATAATGTGATTTAGAATGAATAAGGTCACCTATTGGCCAGTAGCTTTGATTAGGGGGACCACCTCCACCCACTTTTTGAAATATTAAAGGGTGGTGATGATGAACTTATGCTTGTTAGAATAAGATGGGTGTATTTGACCAATGAGGTCAATTTTCCATTGTTGGAAGGGCCAGTGTATGATAAAGGGAATTAGCTCCCTTGCTGGAGTATGTATAATATTTCCATGTAGTTGGAATTTCTTACACATCTTTGCATATCTCACTACTTATTTTTCCATGTCTTGCCATTAGTAACCCTCTCTTAGCATTTTTGTAGCCAGAGTATGAGCATTACCATCTAGTACTTGTATATAAAGATCATCAGCTATGAGAACATACCATGAGGCATTACAGATAAAGTGTCATTGTTCATTGAGGGTAAGCACATCAGACATGACCTGATGGCACAAGTAGGCATAGACATGTTTGTATCAGGATGAATCTTTTCCTATGATAGTATAGACCATGCGGGAGTCAGGGGAGTTGTAATCAAGGAAATGAAGTTCTTCCACAAAGAGCTCATAGAGAAATTATTCCTCTTGTAGTTGTGAGGATGATAGTGTATCCATTGCATTAGCTGCTCTTCATTCTGTGTCCTTGGGACCTACTAAAATGTAATGTGGGTAAAATATTTTTTGAATTCATCAACCATTATCTTATATTTATCATCCTTAGTGTGTTAAACATTATTAGTTTGGTTGGTGATGAGTTAGGAGTCACCATAGATGTGTAGCTCAGATATGTTCTATTTGATAGTTAGTTTGATTCCATTGACCAAGGCTTCATATTTAGTAAAGTTATTTTTACAAGGGAACAATAGCTTGTACACCTTTGGTATGGAATAGCTCTGAGGTGTGATAAACATGACACCTACTATGTGTGTGTGTGTGAATATTGTACCTGCAAGATGCAACACAACACTTCAATATGTCATTATATCAATGGTTATAACTATGAAAATTGAATGGAAAACATAAGGAAAACATCAAAATTGACATATTTCTTCCTATCTAAGAAGAGTGTGATTTAAGCTATAATTTCCCTTAGATTAGGCATAAATCAGTGACATATTCAATCCTAGAATGGAAGATTCATCAGGAAATAAAGCTAATTAGCATACAATTCATGCTTAAGATGATGCAGAGTTTCAATTGAAGCACAAATGAAAGTTATCTAATTAGCTATGTGAGATTATGGAACAAAATGACAACATAAGAGGTAATTGAAATTCTAAGATTAAGGACCAATTGAGCTGAAAATACAATCCTTTTATAAAAGAATTTGAGAGATGAGTGATTGAGATTGATTTGTGAGGAGAGGTGAAGATTTAACCTTTGGTGATCCATGTGAGTGAACTCTCATTGGTTCATGGATTGACTTTCCATGTGCAAGTGATGAGTTGTAATTAGAGACTTTATTTAATTCCTTTTAATTAACTACTTTAGCCAAGGATTTAATTGGGTTGACTTGATTTAAATAGGCCAATGTAATTAATATGAGTTAGTGATGAAATCACTTTGATTTTAGGAGATTAAATTGTTTTTGATGAATTATCCCAATAAGTGAATAGTTGAATTGACATAATTAGGGGTATGATCACATTTAGGGAAAATAGGGTCTCTATTTAGAGTAGACCAAATTAGGGTGATTACATTTTCCCCTCTTTGAATTTATGTGTGATAAATGCATTGATTCAAAGAATGTCTAATGTTGACTTCATAAAGTTTGAGAATTCCATACTTGATTGAACAAAATATAGCTGATGAGATCAGTCTCACACTTGATTGAACTAAGAGTGATAGTATCAAATTTGAACTTGATCAAACAAAGGTTGATTAAACAAAGATCTAAATATACCAATTCTGAACTTGATTGAACAAGAATTGATAATATTGACTCTAAACTTGATCAAATGAAGGTCAGTAAGAAGCTACTAAGAGCTGTGAGGTATCAATTATGAACTTGATTGAACAAGAATTGACAATAATGACTCTGAACTTGATCAAATGAAGGTGAGTAAAAATATAATGAGAGCTTCATAAAGATCTAAGAGATTGTAGGCATAGATATTCAGCTTGTTTAGCATTGAAGCCTTCTATCCAACATTCCCAACTTGATCAAAGGAAATTTCCATGCCCCTAGTCTGTTGATGATGAAGTCAGTTTTGTTGTTTGAGAAAGAATTTGATTGATTTTGAGTGTGATCATGCCCCCTCAAGAACTAAATCAAAGGAAATAGAATAACATCCCTCTTTTGAATGACAGATGAATAGAACATGTCAATTGGATGAAGAAAGAATCAATTAGAAGATGAGATGAAATGAAAGTATGTTAAGAGAAAACACAATTTTACCAAGTTGACTACTTGAAAATGTAATTGTGAGCATGATAAAATGATGTCTGACCAAGTTTCTGATGAATAATGTGCATTTTAGTGATATAGAACCATGAAAAACTAATTGCGTAAATCCTGCAAATCATTTTCTGAACATATAGAGCGATTTTGCATTTGTTGGAGACTGTCGTAAAATTTTTACTATGATATTGAAAACATCATCCTTACATTTTATTTCATTCTTGATAGATCTGAGAAGATTAAAAAAAATGAGAGCCCAGAAAGGATTTTGGAGCTTCTAGACAGCTCAAAAAGTTTAATATAAGTCTCAAAAATCACTTTTTACCCATTAATTTTTACTTTTATCCTTAGTAAATCTTGAGCTCTATAGAGAAGATGGTGGTCCCTATGGAGAGACATCAATTCTAGCTAGCAGGTCATCACCAGTGCTCAGCCCACTATGCACAACCGATGAGTACATGGAGACCTGCCTTTTTACACTTTATGTTTTTCATTGTGTCACTTTTTGCACTAGTTGTGAGCCTTTCAATTCTGGGTCTCATTCGGTATTCCAGATTGCATCATGGAAAAATAGGATTGTTTCCCAAATTTCCCATCGCATCTAGTAAATTTTGCATCACATTTGGGAAAAATAGTGTCATTTCTGGTAAAAGGAGTTAGTTTTTCCAATTTTGACTATTTTTCCTTTGTTTGAAGGCCAAAAAGACTTATTTGTTAGATTTTTTGTGTAGTTGACTTAGCTAGGATATTGATGTAAATCTGTAATTGTGTACTTGACAAATTTATTTCCAAGTTCTATCATTTCAAGGACCTCATCTTGCATGAGTCCTTGCATTATCACGCTCCTTGACCGATGCGGAGCTTCAAATTATTGGACGTCTTGGTTTATTGTCCTTGATAGATTTACCTGACATTAGGGTAAATCGAGGGTTGTTGACTTCTCTTTCTGAGAGATGGCATTCAGAGCACAACACCTTCCATCTCCTGACTAGCGAGATGATAGTCACCTCAGAGGATGTGTGGCATATCCTATGCATTTCTATGATGGGACAAGAGGTTTGGTTTGATTCATGCTCGACTATAGAGATTGCATATGCACAAATATATTTTTTAGATTCATCTATAGGATGGAGATATCTGACCTAGGATTACATGATCGATCACTATGATCAGTTACCTATTTTTATTTCTAGATTGATAGGTGGTATCCTGATGCTAGACTAAGGACAACATGGGTTCATGTGCGGTTGGGTGGATACTTTCAAGAAAATGGCTCTCTCCACACGTAGATTTGGCTGGGGGAGCTACATATTAGCACATATGTATAGAGACCTGCACAAGATCATGTATGAGTATTCCCATTATTGGTGCCCAAATATGATGGATTCACTTTTGGCCAACTCACAAGTATAATGGTGATGCACCACTTGATACCTTTGCAATTTTTTCTTAATCAAGCCAAGGCTGGTAGGCCTAAATTAACCTTAAACAATCAAATTTTCCATGTTGCACAACTACGTAGACAAAACAAAGTTCCTCCAAAGGTGGTGAATGACCCTTGGAGGAAAGCAACAAATCTCCTGATAATCTCTACTCTATAAAGCTTGACTAAAATGGATTATACTAAGGATTGAAAACTAATGCTTTTTAAATAATGAATAAATAATATACAAAATACATAGTATGAACCAAATGACAATTTCCAAATAATGATTAGATCAGTGCCTTCTAAATACTTGGGCTATAGAGTTAGAAAACTTTCAATCCTACGTACGATCGGAGATAGTTTTAAGAAACTTTCTTTAATAAGACAAGACTATCATCTCAAGGGCTTCCACTCAAAATATAACTCAAACTAGATTACACAGTTAGTATTATCAAATTTAACTCTGTTCAAGAGACTGACAAAATCAAAGGAAGATTCACAGATATTTTAGTTGATATTCAAAATGTATATTGATTTTGAGTTATAACATTAAGGGAATTTAACACAATGAAACACTCTATAAAATAGAATATCTAAGAGACTAATTGAAAATATATAACTTATAACCACAAATAAAAAAAATTGCACTTATCTTTATTGATGTTGAAAAACCAGTACATAAGAGTTCATAGTTGTAGTTGTAGATCTAGAAATATCCAAATATGTGAAATTGTATTGTATTGTATTTTTTTTGTCTATTTACATTATGTATATATATATATATATATATATCTGTGTGTGTGTGTGTGTTTGAGTGGCTTTCACACCTCTTTAGGGTGAAAATACATAACTCTTATTACAAATTATTTTGAAAAAACAATAAACTAACTAAAAATAACTACCTAACTTTCGAATTTGGCCTTCGCTGAAAATCCAAAACACCTTGTGAAAAGATAATATTTCTGTTGGAGATAGGAAATTTGATTTCATGAATTGGGCTTTTTTTACGTTATGATATTTCTCAGCTAGAGATTGGTCAGATGGTTTCAGTGAGGTGGGACTATATTTCATATTTTTCTGATGATGGGTGCACTGATGTGTATCTTTCTCAACTTGTTCAGTTTCCATTATCTCAGTTTATAGCACTTGATGAGGTAGCACCTCACATTAAGGATGCTTTAGATTATGTTCCTGTAGATGATAAACCAGTGAGAGATAGAGATTGAGTAGCCAGAGGGGGTGGTTGGAGAGATGGGAGAGGTGTTGGTGGTAGAGATGGCAGGTTCCCTCCTATGGCTAGAGGTCAGAGACATGGCCATGATGATAGAGGTGATGATGGGGATGATTGGGGTGGAGGTGGTGTGGGTGCGGGTGGGGAGGGAAGAAATAATCGATTTAGGTTCGTGCCTCCATGCATGGATCTAGGTCTATTACTTACAAGACAGCAATAACAGAGATCTTCAGGGTAGAGGCCTAGTGGAGGAGGTGGACCTCCAAGATAGGATCTTCCAAGATACGATCCCTTCATGAACACTAGTTTTGCTCTATTAATTGAACAACCCCGTGGGGAAGCCTTTTTCCAAGATATCATAGAAGAAGAACTTGAAGATGTGGAACAAGATCAAAGTAGTTGAAATTTTTATAGAGAGGAACCCTGAACGTTACTTGGCCATGCTAATAAAGAAGGGAGTCAAACTTCCCACTAAATTCAGTGTATCGACTATATGGCCTGAAAACCCTCTTGCAGGTTAGAATACTACTCAGCTTCCCCAGTTACTACCTATTGTGTCACAATTTTTTCCACCGTTGACCTTACCCACATCGACACAAACTGTATCCAATCAAACCAATGATCCAACCCAAGCCAGCACATCATCTACTCAAGGCATGACAGGATCGCAACTAAGTGCACCCATGGTCACTAGTATGCCTCCACCTTTGGTCTCATGGCCAACACAATCAAGCTCTCATGCTATGCCTTCCATCCCACCAAACACCAGCTGTTCTAAAACTATGCCGCTGCTGTAATCCATCCACACTAACCTTGGGATCAACACATGATGCCCGCAGGGGTCCATCTCTGCCGGAATGACTTACAGTCAAGGCCTACCCAAAGCTACATATTTTCCCATTCTGACACCCATCCAACCTCTGCAACAACAACCCCAGCTTTAGTTTCCTTAGTTCCAACCTCCGCAATAGCAACCCCAGCTTCAGTTTCCTTGAACCAAACCTTTGCAACAACAACCCCAGCTTAAGTTGCCTCAGTTCCAACCTCTGCAACAACAACCCCAACTTCAGTTGCCTCAAGTCCAACCTCAACAACAACAACCCCAATTTCAATCCCAACCTCAGTAGCAACACTACCTACCCCAACATTATCAACCCCAGTTTCAGTCACAACAACAAACCCATCAAAACCCACCATGGACTACTCATGTCCCTCCTGTTACAAATTACTTGGTGGGGAATCAATATCAAGTCCCTAGGATGAAATCCTATGTCCCTACCCAAGGGACATAGAGGCGTAGCCTCATACCCACCACAGCACAAAGGAATGTCCACACGCATTAGCCTTAATATCAAATGGACATGCTAATGCAACAAATGCAAACCCTTCAAACCCAAATGATGGATATGCAAAATCAGGGGAAAACTAAATCCTATACCGTAGAGGATTTATACCCATACCCCTTTGACCATTCTCTTCAAATGTCTCCATTCCCAAACCACTTGTCAGTGCCAAAATTTGACAAGTATATGGGCAGTACCAACCCTATTGAACATATACAAGAGTTCTTTTCTAGTTGTGTCGAAGTCGCTCATGATGAGACATATCTAATGCAATTGTTCCCACAGAGTTTAGCCAGAATAGAAATGGAATGGTTCTCACATCTACCTCATGGCATCCAGTCTTGGGGAGAATTAGCTAAAAATATCATAGCCCACTTCCATCATAACATCGAATGCAAGGTGAGCATCAAGGACCTTTGCGACATTAAATAGAAAGATGGAGAGTCTTTTGTGAAATTCCTATAGAGATGGAGGAACATGACAAACCGTAAAACATATGATGTGCCCAAATGAGACTTGATAGTCATGTTTGTTGACAATCTGATCCCAGACATGTCATTCACAACAGAGCTACAGTTAAACTTCACACAACTCATCAAAAGAGGAGTTTGTTGTGAGCAGAACTTGGTCAAAAGAGGAATCCTTGTAGATCCCACACAAACAAACAAAAATACGAATGCAACATAAAAAGCTAAGTGGTGGAACAAGAACAAAAATGTCACTAGCGATCGTGTCATTGATGTAAAGATGGTCAACTACATGCAACCCAAGGTGTCACTGCAAGGCGCACTTGTGGAAAACCTAAACCCCACAGGGCCCACTCAAAAAACATACACCCAAAAGCAACCTCCCCTTGTACAAGTAGCCATTGTGTCAAACATTCATCAACAGAATCAATGCAAACCACGGTTTCAATTCCAAAAATGAGATTTCACACCATTGGGAGAGCCAATAGAGTTAGCTTTACGTAAGCTGATACAATCAAACACTATCACTCTCCCAGAAATTAGGGACTTTGAACAAGATGAAAACAAACCAAGGTGGTATAATGACAAAAACTTCTATGAGTTTCATCGGGTCAATGGGCACAAAATAGCCAACTGCTACCAATTGAAGCATGTTATTCAAGATTTGATTGACACAGAAATCATTGACGTGACAAATACTCAAAATAAAGGCACAACTGATCACACCATTTTCAATTATACCTTCCATGATCACAATAAGGGAAAAGCCTCTGGGTCTGGTAGACAAACCAATAAAGTTAACTATACATATGCCAATAGTGACAATGTTGTAAATTGCATAAATCCTTCAAATAATCATGTGGCCATGATCACTATCAGGGACCAAGGTAACAATTGTGCTGTAACTACGCATCACGCTAGATTCATTTTACAAGGAGTACCATCCTTAGCTACTACAATAGCCAATCCTACAGCAAACTCAGATCCACAAAAAAAAATTGTGGACCAACTAAAGCGCACACCTGCCCAGATATCCATGTTTGACCTCTTGTGCATATCTCCGCAGCATAAACTAGCACTTGATAAAGCACTTCAAAATGTAGCTATCCCAAGGGACATAACACCTAAAAGCTTCCAAATGATGGTCAACCATATAGCAGATAAAAAACATTCCACATTCACAGACTATGATGTGCCACCACATAAGCCCCTACATAATGATCCTCTACACTTGCTTGTCCAAATCCACAAAAGTGATATCCGTAGGGTCCTTGTCGATGGTGGAGCTTGGTTAAACATTTGTACTCTAAAGTTAATCAAGCAAATGGGCTATTCTGAATCAAGCATTGATATCACCAGAAGGATAAATATCAGAGCCTATGATGAAGAGGAAAGGTCCTCTAAGGGTATTATTATCCTACCTATTTGCATTGGTCCTGTGGTCAAAAACACACCCTTCCAAATCTTAGACCTTGAGTTGGGATACAAAATGTTACTAGGGAGACCTTGGATACATGAAATGCAAGCTGTGCCTTTGACATACCATCAATGCATCAAGTTCCCTCACCAAGGGGAGGAGATTATCATAGAGGGAGATCCCAATCCCTTCCAATATTGTAATGCAGTCCAAATCAACACTGATAACAAGGTACCATCAAACCAAGATGCAAGCATCCTGTCCTCTTCAGATTCGAATCCCAAAGATGTTTTAGGGGAAGCGGGAAAGATAGTCATTAACCAAGATGCAAGTATCTCCTCCCCTTCAAAATTAGATCTTAAAGATGTCACAGAGAAAGTAGGCAAGATATCCATCACAGACAAGGGATGTAGTGAATATAGATATGAAGAGGCTTTCACCATCACACACATGTCCCTAAGCCCAAGAACTCATGGTATGCCACAACCTGTTATTGTAATAGAGACTCTGATTTAGATGTCCACCCACAACCTTTTTTTGATGGGGAGACATAGCGGAAGAGAATCCTTTTGAGAAAGACATCAATACCTAGTTATACAGAGACTCCCCTGAGACAGTCTGACCACCCCTACCCTTGGAAAACTATGGTAACAGTTACACAATGATACAAAGATTTGGGTACGATGGTACAACCAGACTGGGGGAAAGACATTAGGGCATATATGAATTGCCTCTTCCACCAACCCAAAGAAACACTAGAGGTTTGGGCTATAGACAACAAAGCACTAGTCTAGTGATCCAAGACATTCAAGTAAATCAAGAGAAAGTAGCTAAGATGCACCGGGGGCACAACACTAAGCATGTCCTAATAAGTAACATATTAGCATAGTTGTTGCCCACCAAAGAGGGATCTACACAATCCCAAATAAACCTACACTTAGAAATCAATGATAACCAAGGAAGTGAGACATTGGATGAACATTCCATTGAGACTGACTCCAATGAGTATGAGTGGAGATCCCTCCATGACTCTGAACCATCAATCCCATATTTTTCCCCTCGGGCTGACATTATCATAAATCTAGCATACTTGTTTGACCAACTGACCATCATTGAAAAAACCTGTATAGACAAGCATATCATTCATCAGACCTCAAGTGGTGCGTCCTCATCATAGTCCAATTTTGTAGGCACCATATCAGCAGTCCCGTTCAGTCAACCAAAGCCAAACAGTAGTGAAAGTGTCTATCTTGTACACCTTGATCTTATAGAGTGGGTCAACAAGGACCACCTGATCTTGATGTCTTTGAAAATGATGAGGCAATAGCTCATTTCATGGGACTAAGGGAAGGCATTCTGTCAAGAGATCACAAGGTAGGATTCTCTATCAACCTAGATAGAGTAGCATACTTCGGGGAGGAAGCTCCTCTTTCTAGTCCACAAAAGAAAAAAGAACAAGAGTAAAAATCTAAAAGAAGACGTATCTTCTAGTGAAAACCTCACAGAGGCACTAAAAGATGGAAAGAAGGAATTTCTCCCCCTGAAAAAGGAGAAATCAGCACTACTAGCTGAAGAGATAGAGGAAATCAACTTGGGGGATGACAAGAACCCAAAGAACATCTACTTGGAAAAATTTCTCACCCCTAAGGAGAGAGAATAGTTCATCAGTTTCTTTAAGGAAAGAATGATCAATTTCGCATGGTCTTACTCAGATATGCTAGGATTAGATCCAGAGTTGGCGCTACACCATCTCCCATTTCTACCAAATGCTAAACCTGTCAAACAAAAGCTAAGAAAGATACATCGTCATGTTGCATTGCTAGTAAAGGCTAAACTGAAAAATATTTTGGATGCTAAATTCATTAGATGTATACCATACGTGGATTGGATATCTAATTTGGTACCTGTTATGAAGCATAGTGGTTAGATTTGAATTTGCATGGACTTCCAGGATCTCAATATAGCATGTCCAAAAGATGACTTTCCTTTGCCAAACATCGATATGATAGTGGACCTAACAGTAGGGCATGAAACACTGTCTCTTATGGATGGCTTCTTAGGTTACAACCAAATAAGGATAGGGCTAGAGGACCAACACAAAATGACTTTCACATGTCCTTGGGAAACATATTGTTGGAATGTCATGCCATTTGGTCTAAAGAATGCTGGAGCAACATATCAGAGGGTAATGAAAACTATATTCCATGATCTCATTCACAAGACAATGGAAGATTATGTGGATGACATACTAGCAAAGTACATACTTTGAAAGGATCATCTACGGGTTTTGGGACCCATCTTTGATAGAATGGAGGAATTCAAAGTTTTCCTAAATCCAAAAAAGTGTGCATTCGGTGTCACAGCGGGAAAATTACTAGGGTTCATAGTATCACGCAGAGGAATTGAAGTGGATCCAACAAAGGTAAAAGCAATATTAGAGATGCCTCCACCATCAAACCTGAGACAACTAAGAGGGTTACAAGGAAGGCTCCAATCGATAAGATGCTTTATAGCTCAACTGGCAGACAAGTGCCACCCATTCCAAGATCTATTGCATAAGGACATCAAGTTCATATGGACAGAGCAATGTGAACAGACATTTTAGATATTCAAAAACTACCTTCTTAAGTCTCCAATATTGGTACCACTAGTACAAGGTAGACCATTGCTTCTATATATCTCAGCGATGGAATCAACATTAGGTGTCCTCTTGGCACAACATGATGATGCAAGAAAGGAGAGGTTCGTCTACTATCTAAGTAGGACCCTGGTTGGATATGAATTAAACTACACACTGATAGAGAAGTCATGCCTGGCAATTGTGTTTGCTTCCCAAAAGCTAAGACACTACATGTTGAGTCACCAAACGAAATTGGTTGTACATATTGATCCTCTCAAGTACCTATTAAGCAAAGAAGCACTCACTGGAAGACTGGAAAAATGGGTAATGATCTTAAGCAAGTTTGACACTGATTATGTTGATAGAAAGGCTATCAAAGGACAAGTGATCGCCGATCAACTAGCAGAGGCACCGATTCAAGACCACCAGCCTATTACTCTGATTTCCCTGATGAATCTATTATGACACTACAACTGGCGATCGAGATATGGAAACTTTACTTTGATGGATCGTGTACAAACCATGGAGTGGGGGCAGGGATAGTTTTTATCACTCTAGATCATGATACAATTCTGAAGTCTTTCAGACTTAACTTCCAATGCACCAACAACATAGCAGAATATGAAGTATTGGTCATCGGTCTAAAGATAGCCATTCAATGGAGAATCAAGAACCTGAAAGTATTTGGTGATTCATAGTTGGTCATTAGTGAAGTTAACAATGATTACATGACCAAAGATGAGAAGCTCATACCTTATAGAGCACAGATGGAACAACTATGCACCAAGTTTCATTACATTCTCTTTGAGCAAGTCTCAAGAGTACAAAACAATGTGGCAGATGCAATGGCTACCATAGCATCAATGATTGATATGCCAGGTAACGATACCAAATTCCAGTTTCTAGTGGAACAACTCTTAGTGTCATCACATCAGGCATCTATCATAGAATCAGTGTGTGTCCTTGTTGGTCTTGAATCCCCATGGTACCAAGATGTCTATAGCTATCTCCAAAATAATGTCTTACCCCCAAAATTGTCTAGAAACCAAAGAAAAACCCTCATCCAACAAGCCTCTAGGTATACAATCCTCTCTACTACTCTATACATACGAAGTCTCGATGGAACATTACTACGATGTCTCACTTCCACGGAATCCTAGAAAGCTTTGTACGAGGTACATGAAGAAATATGTGGAACCCATGGAGGTGGCAACAGCTTAGCTAAGAAAATAATCCGCATGAGATACTATTGGCCAACAATAGAGATAGATGCACACAAGCATGTCCAAAGGTGTAGACAGTGTCAAATTCATGGAGACCTCATCCATGCACCAGTCCAGGAATTAAATCCCATCACATCACCATTACCATTTTCAATGTGGGGATTTGACCTAGTGGGTAAGATAACACCTTCTTTACCAAACAGACACAAGTACATCATAGTAGCAACGGAGTACTTCACAAAGTGGGTGGAAGAAATTCCCCTCACTTACATCACTGGAAAATAGATAGCAATGTTCATGCTTAATCACATCATCTGTTGATACGAGATCCCCCAAACAATCCTAACAAATCATGGTACCCCTTTCTAGAACAAGGATGTTGAAGACCTATGTGAATAGTTCCACATCAAAAAAGGGTTCTCCTCATTTTACTACCCTCAAGGAAATGGACAAGCCAAAGCTACGAATAAAACAATCTTGAAGATTCTGAAGAAAAAAGTGAACGAATCAGGGAGAGACTGGCACTTACAGCTTAGTCCTGCATTATGGGCATACAAAACTAGTGTGAGAACACCAATGGGGGCAACTCCTTTCTCCCTAGTCTATGGAATAGAGGCAATATTACCCCTTGAAGTGGAAATCCCATCCCTGAGGATATCATTAAAGAACCTAGTTTTAGACGAAGACTATAGAGTGGCAAGGCTCAGTGAACTAGAGTTACTAGATGAAAGAAGGCAACATGCCTTTGATCACTTACAAGGCTATCAGAATCACCTTAGATGGAACTATCACAAAAAGGTGAAGCAACAAACATTTGAAGTAGGAGACCTTGTCCTCATGGAAAATCAGAAGAATCAAGTAGAGCGAGTCAAACCTAGTAAGTTCGAACCTAACTGGCTAGGACCTTTTGTTATAGTCAACTCTACTCAGAGTGGGGCATTCATACTAGCAACACTAGAAGGAGATAAACTCCCTGGCTACATCAATAGCATGCACCTGAAGAGGTTCTATCCTTAAAGGTCTCCATTATTAAGGCATTTATCTACATATCCAGAAAATACCATAAAAAATTAAAAAAAATACAAAATTTACCTTGGTGAAAACCTGGTAATCAGGCACCTTGGTGACAATAAAAAAAGAAAAAAAAGAAAAAAAGTAAAGAGAAAATAGCATCGCTCTCTCAGTGAAAACTTGGCAATCAGGCTCTATTGAGTAGGTACCTTGGTGAAAACCTGGCAAACAGGCACCAAGTGTTCAAATCTAGCTTCACCATCAATGAGGTCCAAAGGCTTGAGTACACTTCAAAATGTAAGATTGACTACCCAAGCAATATCCAATAGCACAAACCCACTATGAGCACAAAGCACTTACCCATGGTTACTTATTGGTCCACTAGACTAGGGGGGCGATTCCAAAAGTTCTAAAAAATCCTAAAAATAAAAAAACTCATAAAAAAAAACCTAAAAAGATCAAAAAATCAAGAGAAAATCAATCTTCATAAAAAACATTCAGAAAAATTGCAAATCCCAAAGCAATAAAACCAACTTGGTTATCAAGAAAGCAAGGCGCAAGCACGCCAAGTCAATCAAATGTCACAATCATCGGCTTTGCAAATCAGCATTGGGCCCATCTGACACAGCTTGATCAACTACCAAATTGATCAAATCAAAATCTATCAATCAAATTTGTCACAATCATGAGCTTTACAAACAAGCATTGGGCACATCTGACACAGCTTGATCAGCTACCAATATGATCAGAGCAATCAAATCTATCAATCAATATTGTCACAATCATGAGCTTTGCGAACAAGCATTTGGCCCATCTGACACAACTTAATCAACTGCCAACACGATCAAAGAAATCAAGCCAAAACAAGCCTATCCAAAGAGTTGAACCAATCAAGAGAATCCAACTACATCAAGGAACCACACAAAAATGTTGACTAGGTCAGTCAAGTCAGTCAGATGTCAGTCTATATTTTGGGGTTATGTTCTTATGCTACTCTAGGATCCACCATGTGAGGAGAGTAGCTATGATAGGTCATGAATTATTTTCTTTGATTATTGTCTGTTGAATGTTCATTTCAATTTCAGGGCCATGATGATTTAGGATAAATGCGGTAGGCGCTATCACTTATCTGGCAGCCACGTAGTTCCACGATCTGAGATTGAACCTAGGAAAGAATTGAACATTCCTTCTCTTTTATTTTGCTTGTTTGCTTTATAGAATCAAGAGCTCGCAACACTATTCAGATGGACTCTGAGTTGCTTTGGAGCTCTATCTTGGTTTCTATGGTATTTCCCTTTATGTTGCAAACAAGAGCTCATGATGCTATCTAGATGGACTCTAGGGGCGTAGGAGTTCTATCTTGTTTGCTTGGCTTTCCCTTTCAGAAATTGAGAGCTCATGATGCTATCCAGATGGACTATAGGTGCATAGGAGTTCTATCTTGGTTTCTTTGTTTTAGATTAACTCAAAGGACAAGCGGTATCCAGATGGTCAATATCTGGGTGCTCTTGGCTCTATATCTTTTCAAACAGGGAACATAGTTGAAACCAGATGGTCAACATTTGGGTGCACTATGGGTCTCTTTCTATTTAATCTCTCTACTCCTTCCACTATCAAGAGGTCATGGCGGTATCTAGGTGGTATGTGATCTAGATCATTTGACGCTCTTCCAGAATATCAGAAAATACAAAAAAAAGATGCAATGATGATAATTATTGGAAATAGGGGCAGCGACTTGGGACATTCATCCTTTTTATCAGATCATATCTATCCACAAAATGGAAAAAAAAAGAGAGAAGAAACTTTTCTATCATTACATTCTATTGTATCAATCTCAGAGCACATCTATCCAAACTAACTTCTTTCTAACTAACACATGCATTACTCAGATATTTTATGCATAATAGATTACATTCATTCCGTTAAGTGCATCAGAAAAAGGAAACAAACATGGTAGTTGCATACATGCTAAAACATAAAATCATATGCATCCATAAAGAATCTCATATAAACATGCATCTCATTTAACACCATCCTACATAACAAGTCAGTATCATAGAAAAGTAAACCATCCATATACGAGTCTGCATAATAGAAACACATTACATATACATCTCATCATCTAATCATGTAGAATCATACATATAAAAAGTAAAACCATTGCACATCATATCAGAACATAGCTGCATCTCATATAAATTAAAATATCTGAGTACTATGAAGGGTCACAAGCTTGATCAAAGAAGGTAATCAACATGTATATCAATAAATATCAGTGTATCAGGATACAAAAATGGTACTACTCAGAGTGTATACAATGGCATCATAGAAAAAATGGTACATCATACATAATGGAATCAGCATGTGCTGCCCCCACCCTCGCTAGGAGGTGGACGAGGGTGTGGCATATCAGAAGGTGGTCTATGAGAAGAACTGGGTGCTCCAATACCACTACTTTGGGACCCCTGGGCTCAGTTCAATCTCTGGAAAGCGGTGTAGCTAGGCACTCTCTGCTCTACCAGAACTACGCCCTCATAATGTCATCTCTAGTAATCTATCTCCCTCTAAGCATCTTGCCCAGATCTGTAGTATCTATCCAAAATATCTCTCTAACCAGCATCCTGTAGACTGTTAATGAATGCGCAGACCTCGGTCTGGTCCTATCACTCTCTGGACTCCGCTGCTGTAACCCGAGCCTCTAAAGTAGTAGCACGTGCATCAGATAGGGAAAGTTAGGCCTGAAGGTCCTGAACCTACTGGGTTAGGCGCTCCACCTCTGAGGGATCATCGTCCATCCCACCCATGGCTACATCCATGTCTCCCTCCTCTGCCTCTCCGCCTAGCCCCTCACCGCGCTTCTGCCTGACAACCATGGAATCATCCTCACTCTTGGAGCTCTCCCCAGTGCTACTCTTGCTATTACCACTCTCCTTTGAGGATCCGATCTCGGTACTCTACTCATCAAGAGCCTCCATATCTATATCTGCGAGATCTACATCCACCTCCTTTATAACAACCTGATCCTTCTGTTGGGTAGCCAAAACTAGTGCCATACACCTGCAAAATCTATGCACCAACTGGGGTGCCTCCTCCTCTAAAGCCTCCTCCTCCTCCAAAATGGCACCCAGCCCAACTCGGGACTGACCACCACTCTGACCACCTCCCGTCCTCACTACACTTCCAGCACCCCCAAGACAAGGATCATCTCCTCCATCGTCACCTCTCCCTCATCCTCCGTCCCTCCCACCATCATCACCTCTCCCTTGTCCTTTGTCCATACCACCATCATCA
>MU227088.1:3895715-3912691 GCA_018584345.1 Thuja plicata | reverse complement strand
ATTACGTGAATCTTTGGTTTTACTAGTTAAGAGCTGAATACGCAGTACCTGGGGATCCCTAATTACAAATGTAATAAGGATGCAGACCTAAGCTAGTTAGAGACAAATTTGACACTGCAATGCTCATAACTTTACTCTACTTAACATTACCTTTGCTCATCGCCATGTTAATCGGATTCTGGTGTCAAAATGCAACCTCACCGCAACTTCCGTGAGATTGTGACTTGAATCACTATCTAAGGCAGCTCATAATCCCCACACAAATCTGGAAAAGCTAGTCTGACGGAAATTAAACTCAATCAAAGGAGTGTAACCTAGGTTAAAATCTGCCCCACCGTATGAAGTATATTACTTTTGGAGTATACAAATAGTACATTTTTAATTATTTATGGAGAAAGATATAGTTAAATAAAGAGGGATTGATTATATAAATGTATACAAAAGCTAGGCCATAAGATGTAAATTATTAAAATGTATAAAAAAAATAGGCCATGATATAATCCTATACTCTTAAACAAGATATAATCCTACATCAAAAAATATGATATAATCTTATATTCCTAGACATGATATAATCCTATAATCATATTCTCCTAGGGCCCGTTTGTTTGCTGGAAGATGGCTGGAAGATGAAAACAGGAAGATGTATTTTTGTGAGGCCAAATTCCCATTTTGGTCCAAAATGAGAATTTGGCAAATTCCAAAAAAAAGGTGGAATTTGCCAAATTCTCATTTTGGACCAAAATGGGAATTTGGCCGTACAAAAATACATCTTCCTGTTTTCAAATTCCAGCCATCTTCCAGCAAACAAATGGGCCCCTATAGTCATGTATAATCAAGATTCGTTGAGCAAAATGTTTTCAAGGATTAGAGGCTAATACATAATAGGGATTTTATGATTCATCAAGCTATGATGTATATTTTTAGTGAATATGATGTCATATATCTCTACAATAGTAACCCAAGTGGCTCAATTTTAATTATTCAAATTTCGTATTAATTCTTTCAAATGCTTATCTATAGTGCTCTCACATTTATTAATATCAATCACAATAATTCGTCATGGCACCGGCTCAAATTTGGGGAAGACGGGCTTTATAATATCAAGGACAAATGAACAGCAATAAAATGAGCACTGATAAAGAAGATCACACATTTAGCAATGATTGATCTTCGATATTGCAAATTTCTTAAATTAGCATGGACAAATTGAAGCATTAATGTGTATTGTAGAAGTTGGTAGAGGATGAAATGATACAATTTGTCTACAAATTTAACTTATGATCAAGCATTATGTATCGTAATTTTCTATCAACTCTCCTTCCCCCTTTTCTGGATTTGCATAGTTTGCCATGGATTCTCATATTCAATTGCTTTCTAGTAAGAAAAATATGTCAGTCATTGGCGAAATTAAGGAGAAGAGGCTAAAATCTATTGTGAACTACTCTAATGGCTTGATATTGCATGCTCTAAGAAATACCAAGGGTGGGGAGTTCCCGCATTTGGATCAACGATATCGTGTGAGCAAAAAAATTACTAATTTATCCTTGTTACCATTCTTGTCATTGGTGAGTCTAAGGTAAAGCAACTTTAAAGGAAAGTGTTTTAACAAGAGGATTTTTTGGGACAACTAGAAGTAGTTGTAGAAAATATCAAAAATCACATGAAAATTCCTTATCCTAAGCATTTCTTTGTAGTGTGCAAGGGTGTCAGAGAGATTTAAAAAAATGGCCAATACTCATGGTGGAAAGAAGATTTCAACCAATAGAAGGTTGTTTGGTAGCATAATTTTGTAATTGTTTTCTACATATTTTAGCACTTTAGGTTTAGGATGGAAGTAATTTTGACTATATGATGTTGGTCTATGCCTATTTACTGATGTAATAGTAGATGTAACTGATGTAGGACCTTCCAGGCTGTAAGAGCAGTAGTGCACCACCTGAAAATAAATGTTTTTTTAGTTTGCTTTAGTTTTTTGGGAACCCACTATGACAGCTATACTACATTGTTGGGAACATGTGTGTCAACCTTGTAGTCACATCTGATAGATAATTTTAGTAAGTGCAAAATCTTTGAACTCAATTTTTGAAGGTCTTAGAGGCTCCAGAAGGGGTCAAAACTTGTCTAGGATAGTGTTATGTTTTCTTTATTCTATAGTGCTTTGAGATATTTTTTAAAAGTAGTTATAATAGAAATTTGGGTACTTGGTTCAAAAGTTATGGCTTCTAGAAGCTTTGTCATCAAGACTCAAGTTTCGATAGAAAAAGGAAGAGAGAAAAATCACTTAGGAGGGAAATTGAATCATTGTGCACCAAACTCAGAAATTTTCACTTTCTATAATATTCTAAGGCGATTATTGGTGATACACATATAGAGATGATGATAGTTTTTGGGTTCAGTTCTAGAAGGGTAGTTTGTGGCTTTGTCTTGAAGATTATTGTAATGAGAAGGCCCATGTTGCAATAACATGTAATTGCGAAAACCACAAAGGACAAATCTCACAAAAGAAAGATTAGATACTCAAACTTGAGACCACCCAACCATCAATATTTGGTGTAGAAAGTTAAAGAGAAGTTCATGCGATACATTAGATAAATCTCATTTGTAAAACATCATAGAAATTTGGAAATGCAAAACAACTCAAAATTTTGAGCTATATGATAACAATTAATATGCATTCCTCCTCAAGAATTAGGTGCATTTATGCATTGTATATTAAATCTTCCATCATAGAATTGTCAATTCAAGTTGAAATTGTGAATAATCTAAGAGAATTAATCGAATTCAATTGGATCTTTCTCTATAGGAAGCAATGGGATGGTTTTAGTAGTTTGTTTGATTAGCTTGATTGATTTGTATCGACTAACTTGCTAATCTAATGTTTTATTGAGTGTTGAGTAGCACATTTGCAGGTAAACAATTAAAAAACATCACATTTTGGTGCCTACTATGGGGCATTGGCCATTATTTTCATGATTTTATCACATTTTGTGCTGCATGACAGGTAGTATAAAGCAGAAGGTCATTTTTGGGGAAGCATTCCATCATTTATGGGTAGACTTTCATCATTTGTAGAAATATTGTGTCATTTTCGATAAAAAATTCATCGCTTCTAGAAAATATTTCATCATTTCCCATCAAGATTTCATTGTTTTCTTATAGGAAAAAAGTGTAATAAACTCTACCTTTACTTAATTATAGAAAATATTTCATCATTTCTAGCTCATTTAATTATTTCTCATATTTCTAAGGTATGACATGCGAAGGAGAGTGTAACATAGTGGGATTGTGAGATGATGCCATGTAATAGAGAAGGGTCAGTTAACCGAGTGATCAGAGGGTGCCACGTAGCTAATCCTAGTCAGTCAAAGAGGATAGGTGGTAGCTCATCGCTATTCCACAACCCCAATCATGAGGACAAAAAAAGTTCACAAGATCGTGATGGATCGTCACATATCCAAGAAGAGCGGAGAGCATAGTGGGTAGAGAGAAGCCAGATGGTAGCTCATCACTATCCTAAAATCCCATTGATGAGGAAAGAGAAGCATAGTGGGATACTGATAGAGTGACACATGGCATAGAAGTGTAGAAGAGTGGGGCCAAAGGTGACAAGTGTCACAAGATCACAATCTCACAATTCTACAGAAGAAAGTTGACAAGGATCATGGGATAGTAGATGAAGGTGACAAATCTCACAAGGTCATGATCCCGCTATCTAACACCAAAAAAATGACAAGGATCATAGGATAATGGGAGGTCACCACGATTCCAGCCAGGCTAACACAGAAGAGAGTGGGGTTGACTAGAGAGGTGTCATCATGTCATGATCCTGTGCTCTAAAAGAAGAAGAGAGAGAAACATAGCTGGATCATGAGATGATGCCACACAGAAGAGAATGATAACAAGAAGGTGCCACATTTCCAGGTAGTGCAATAGAATGAGAGATAAACAATGGGGATGATAGAACATATGGCAAAAGGTCATGATCCCACGATATGACACCAAGAAGATGACAAGGATCATGGGATAACGAAAGAGAAACATGTAGTAAGGTCGAGTGGCTTACAAAGTTCTTGGAGAGAGGTAAAGAATAGATACATCCAATGGTCATCGTAATCCTGCAAAGAAATTTGCTTGGGAGATTAAAACTGTGGGATTGCGAGATGCGACCACATGTCTTGGAAAAGGAAGAGTCCACATAGTGGTAAAAAAGATGAATGGGCCCATGGGCCAAACCAGAAGAAGCTACGTTGAAGGTGGGGTCAAGGTAAAGTTACAAATCATGCAAGGGGATTTTAACTTTGAGGGAAAAACTATGTACATCATGGAAAAGGTGGTTGACTAGTATTTTAATACGCTAAACTTTTGTCTAAATGTAGTAAAAGTCATCGATCAACCTTTTAGACTTTATTGAAAAGGTGGAAAAGTCTATTATGTGTACATCTAGAGGGTCAACAAGAGTTCAAACCATAGTTTTGTGGATTTCAAACTCTCTTTTTTGCATGATAGTCACATCGGCTAAAATGGTGATTTCCAAACAGTGAAAGAATAGCTCGATCCCAATTCAAAGGACAAATAATTTAGTCGACATAAAGATAACCAAGGTGGACATCACAAGTTTTTTGCATGTTTATTTGGATAGAATTGTTTAGTCATCCCCCTCTCCTCCCTTTCTTGAGTTCAAAGACCTAATCTTCCAGTGGCTTAGAGAGTTCATGTAGAGTTAATCGTCATGTCTACTTCTGAATTAGTATTTTGTATTTCCTTTAAAACCATAGTTAGAGTTTGGTTTTAAGGGTTCCCACATTTTTGAAGGACATCAAGAGTGATTATTTTGATCCTCTCATTTTGTGAGAGGTTGTTGAAACTATTGTAATGGTAGGACAGCAATTTCCTTTAGAGTATTGATTAGAAACCAAATTTTTGCAGATCTCCTTTGTATTAATTTTATTGTATGTAGTATTGGATATGCTATTCACTTGTAATGTATTTGTCCCTTGAATCATACAAGTTTATGTCTCTGAACATGTGTATCTTTAAGTGAGTATAATTGAAAATCGCATAGGCTATAAGCTATTTTTTCAATAAGTTTCTCCATTATCTGGTTATTTGTAAAGTTTTCAATATGTATGTTGTTCAATCATCATATTTGTGTTAATTGTTTGAACTCGTCATCCTTCAAGAGATCCTTAGGGATCAATGTTGTATTTTCTTTGCATCACCCTTGGTGCATCACCTAATATAGTATATTTTTTTAAATCTCTTTCCTTTCTTCTATTTCTATCCATTTTCCCATCCAAGTTTCCCTTTTTTCAGATCAAAGATATGCAAAGGTTATATATCAAGAAGGAATCGACCTAGAATCTAGAGATTCACTATATCCATAGGAAATCCCACCACCTATGGATTATTTCAATGTTTTCCTAGATTCCTCAAGTCTATCCTTTAAAATCAAGGCTGAGGGGGGTGCAATTTCATAGTCTTAATAGTTCCTCAAACCAGGAACATAGTAGTGATACAACTAGACAAAACAAAGGTCAAGGTTATTGGTGTTTTGAAAGATGTGCATATTCAACTTGTTGATGATCCAAGAGTGGAAGAACACATTTACATACACATCATTGACATTTTGAAGACTTACAAGATCTTTTTTAGTAGAGAATGGACTAAGTGTTTGAGAGGTTCACTCTCTACCGATTTCACTCAACTATGGTTACCCTCAAAGTGATTAAACAATCAAATCAAGATTGAGTTTCAACTCCAAATCAAGAAGATGATTATGGATTACAATGCCCCAAAAAAGGTATTTTTCACCCAATTAGATTTGGGTATATATCGATTGGACAATATCCTTATTTTCTAAATCAAAGAGGCTAAAGGTTCTGATGATAGTCCCACACAAGGCTTGCAAGTATTTTGAGTTGACAAGGAAATATTCCAAGACTTCATTGGGAATTTAATTAAAACCTTGAAACATTTGGGTCATGATGTGTATCCTAACATATTTTTGTTTCCAAGATATTTTTGGTTGCACCAATTGGGCCATTCTAAATTCACATGCATGAGTTGCCAAATGGACTATCAAGGAAGTTGATTTAAAATACCCAACAAAATGAATAGACTCAAGGTATGAGACTAATGGATAAGAGTCTCATGTTGGGCATTCCCAATGAGACTTTTCTAGGTGAGGATATTCCACCCTGATGTTACATTTCCTAGACAATAGTTCAAGAAGTAATTTGAGACTCATAATCAGATAGCAAAAGTCCCACCCATAGTGTGGACAATGGATGGAATTCATTTGATGATGGTTTCCTACCACCTCATAAAAAATCCCAGCCCATTGAAAAAAATGAGGGCCAAAAGTATTTGGGTACTAGTGACATATAAAAGGAGGATAAAAAAGAGATGTTTCCTCCAAGAACTGAAGAAAATGAGGAATTGGAACCTAACAGACCGAAGGGTCACTATAGATATCAACCCAAGTGCAAATTATTTAAGAAACATCATTTTTGGAGGTTGCACTTTGACGGTTCTACATGTAAACAAGGAAATAGTGCTGGAATCAAACTAATTAACCCAAGAATTAGTTCCTTCTATGTTGCATATAGATTTTAATTCTTATGTACTAATAATGTTGCAGAGTACAAAATGCTAGTTTGAGGTCTCCTCATGGTGCACAAAAAAGAGGTAAAGGCTCTGGTATTAGAAAGTGACTCTCAAATTATCATCAAACAGGTTCGTAGCCAGTATTCATGGTATGAAAAAATGTTGCTGACGCACTGACAATATATGTTAATTGATTACACCCTATCGAGAAGTATAGATTACAAAGATTATCAGTTGAACTTGTTGTTTCTCTAGATATTCCAAATAATATCACAAATTTCTAGGTATTTAAGGATGATCAACATATCCTAGAATTCATCATGTGCACAGGTGTGTTTTAGAATAAATTTATTGATGAATAATTGGAAGAACTAGATAGGTCAGTTGAATCAGAGGAGTCTATTGATCAAGACATTATAAATTTGAAAACCAATTCCATACCTAAGGGAATGGTGGTGTTAAAAAATATCTTTGAAAAGATAAAATGACTGCAAAAAAGGAAGCTAGAAAAAATACATGGAGGTGGTGAATGTGAAACATACAAACTCAGGATAGATGATGACCAAAGGGAAGTGCATATTGGGAAGGTTAGCACTAAGGATGAGAAAAAAAGGATGGTACAAATCCTCATTGACCATCAAGATGTCATAGATTGGAGTTATGAGCAATTAAAAAATTATTACACCTCTGTCATAGTTCATAATATCGCATTGAACTAGACTCTAAAAATTTTCAAGAGAGGCAGAGGCCAATAAACCCAATAATGGAACCATTGATACAAAAAGAAGTCCAAAAGTTTTTGGACATGAAGATTGTTTTTCCAATTAGGCACTCCACATGGGTTTTAAATTTTATCCTAGTATGGAAGAAATGTGAAGAAATCAAGTTATGTGTGGATTTTTGGAACATGAACCAAGATTCTAAAAAGGAAAATTACCCACTTCCATCTCTAGACAAAGTGCTACAGGTGGTTAATGGATCCCAAATTATTCCTAGATTACTATTCAAGCTACAACCAAGTTATGGTACATGAAGAAGAAAGGCTAAAGACAATATTCACCACAAAGTGGGAGACGTTCAGATATCATCAGATAGCGTTTGGTTTGATAAATGCTAGAACAACCTTCCAATGAGCAATGAATATTGCTTTCAAGAGTTTGTCATATTTCATCATTCTCGCTTTGAGCGTTATCTTATTTATTATTTACACATACTTTCATGCTACATGCCAGTGGTGTCTCCTAAGATTTCATGCTATTTATTTTATATTTATGAACTTTATCTCATTTTCATATTTTATTTTTACACACATTTTCATTCATGCGAGTAAAATGAATGAGTACAATTCACATGCACATGCTAATTTCTATTTAGTTTTGGTTTGTTTCATGAAACATCTTAATGTAATTGCCTAAAACTAAGTAGTACATTCATGTAAATCATAATGAATTTTGAACTTATACAAAATATTGAAACATCCCTCAAACTAAGAGAATCAAATTTCTATACCTATTATAAATAATTATTACTTTCATCAACATTTCTCTATCTCTATTTTCAAAAGCTAAATATTCCAATCATAGATTAATTATGGGATTATTATTAACATTTATTTAGTTATCCTAAACTTATGTAAGAGAAATTGTTCCATTATAAATAGTATCTGGTGTGAGATTTGGGGGAGTAAGGGTTACCGATATGTAATGTAGGGCCAAAAATAGAAAATCTACGTAGGGTAGAATTCAAAAGGTCATATGAGATAAAATAAATTTAACTTGACTTGTACTATGTAGTAGGTGATAAAATGAGAGAGAGAGAGAGAGAGAGAGAGAGAGAGAGAGAGAGAGAGAGAGAGAGAGAGAGAGAGAGAGAGAGCTTATTAAGATTGCAATACCAAATTACTAGTTAAAGAACTCTCACAAAATTTCTAGACAATAAACTATGTCAGCATCTTTTTTATTAAATAACATTTAATTAAAATTAGACTGCAGTCTTTCAATTAAAAAAGACTGTAGTAGCATGAAGGAAAAGAAAGCATAGTGTACATGTTTGCATTGAAATTTTACCAATAATAATTTAAGATAACATATTTTCTGTTTAGGATCGTGTGCAAATTTTTTGCAACAATGTTTCAAATCACACTCTATGATCCTAATCAGAAGAGATGGAAGAGTTTTTTACATTTTCACTCTCATCTATTCTCCTCCTGATGATAGATCAAGGAGTTTGATTCGAACATTGATGTACAAAACTTGCACATAATCAAATCAAGAAAATACGTTATTGTTATTTGTTAGATTGTGAAAATCTCATAACTGTTGATCAATACAAATTTAGTCAGCTACAATATTTCTCATCATTTACTAAACAATCTATACTTTATGAGAGTGAACAATGATCATGGATAAATATATATTGAATGGAACTATCCTTTATGACAATTAACAATAATCACTGATGACAATCTGGATTCTAGAGTTTAGGCATTGTACTATTCTCTGTCAAGTTTCCTTGTCTTCTTCCTTGTCTCCAAGGCATTTTTACTATGGGTGAGTCCAATGAAGAGAAAATGTTTGTCTTCTATGCTTAGTAGAAGACAATCATACAATATTCTTGTAAGAATAAAATCTTCTTTACATAAAATTCCAATTAATAAATATAAATAATATCTAAATAGTTAGTTTAGATTAAATAAATTAAGAGTTAATTATCATTACAAATTTATATATGTGTCATAACCCTAAATTTTAAAATTAATTATGCTTAGCTTTTTATAAAGTCAATATCAAACATAGATTTATTTGTACATTTTTTAAGCCCCATTTGGTTGTGGGAATTGACCTGGAATTGGCATAAACTAATTCTGAATATGTCAAATTCCCAATTTGGTAGCGCAACCTAAAATTGGAAGAGGGAGATGTATATGCTTATTTTGACCCAAAATCAACATATACATCCTCCACTTGAAAAGGTGGAATTGGAATTTGAGGGTCAAACTCCCATTTTTTTCAATCCCCGTTTTGAAACCATTTCAGGTCTATGTAAAAATAAATTTAACATTTGGTGTTCGTGTGCAAACAAGCTATGGGGATTTGCATATAATTTGAAGGAAGGGATTTGGCAACGCCTTACTCCCTGTAAAGTTGAGTAAATTAATTAGATTAGAATGGGGAAGATGATTTCCTTCAAACCAACCTCAACCATTATCATTTCTTAGGAGAATCTAGGTAATGAGAGATTATGTTATTAAGATGATAAGTACATACGAAGAAATGAGGGTTAAGATGATTTTTAATTAATTGTTATCACATATGCTTTTTAATATTTGGTGAACTGAAGCGACTGAATTTCAAAATAGAATTGTGTTTTTTCTATCAATAGTAGAGAACTATGTGTGTATACTCTACTTGGGGAATGTAAAATTAAAAAACTATCATATCAGATGCTCAGAAATAACCACTAGAAAAAGTACGGGAATGCTATCCCTCCCGTAGGCCATTCTTATATTTCACTACTTTTGTTTACATGCATTTTGTTTATCCAATTGATGAATTTAGATATGTGTTTGGAATTTGTTTAAGTAAAAAGTTGATTTTTATTATTATAAACATTACTTATAACCGTTTATTATTAAATGCCAATTTTTGATATGTATAAAAATCCCAACCAAAATTGAAATCAAAGACCAAAGTTGAAATGTTTAAACAAACAGTAAAATGCATCCTTAACAACTGATGACATCAAACAGGGTATAAATGAATAAATAAATTAATAAAAATAAATTATTAAATTCAAAAATATTCAAACAATTTAAAATTTGAAAAAAAAAACCATACTCAAATTCAAATTCTAGTTTTAAAATGTGGAACCAAACAAAGGAAATGCATCTTCTCGCTCATATTTCAAGTCAACCAAACGTTCGGTACAAAAAGGAAGAGAGAAATATCACTTAGGAGGGAAATTCAAACATTGTGCACCAAAATGGGAAATTTTGACTTTCTATAATATTCTAAGGTGATTATTGGTTATACACATACAAAGATGATGATAGTTTTTGGGCTCAGTTCTAGAAGGGTAGTTTGTGGCTTTGCCTTGAAGATTATTTTAATGAGAAGGCCCATGTTGCAATCACATGTTATTGCAAAAACCACAGAGGACAGATCTCACAAAAGAAAGATTAGAGACTCAAACTTGAGACCACCCTACCATTAATATTTGGCATAGAAAGTTAAAGAGGAGTTTAGGTGATACATAGATAAATATCATTTGTCCAACATCATAGAAAGTTGGAACTGCAAAACAAATCAAAATTTTGAGCTATATGAGAATAATGAATATGCATTCCTCCTCAAGAATTAGGTGCATTTATGCATTGTATATTGAATCTTCCATCATAGAATTTTCAATTCAAGTTGAAATTGTCAATAATCTGAGAGCATTAATAGAATTCAATTGGATCTTTCTTTATAGGAAGCAATAGGATGATTTTAGTAGGTTGTTTGATCAACTTGATTGATTTGTATAAACTAACTTGCTAATATAATGTTCTATTGAGTGTTGAGTTGCACATTTGTAGGTAAACAATAAAATAACATCACATTTTGGTGCCTATTATGGGGCATTGGCCATTGTTTTCATGATTTTATCACATTTTGTGTTGCATGACAGGTAGTAGAAAGAAGAAGGTCATTTCCAGGGAAGCATTCCATTATTTATTGCTAGACTTTCATCATTTGAGGAAACATTGTGTCATTTTCGGCAAAAAAGTCATCGCTTCTAGAAAATATTTCATCATTTCCCATCAAGATTTCATTGTTTTTATATAGGAAAATTGGTAATAAACTCTACCTTTACTTAATTATAGAAAATATTTCATCATTTCTAGCTCATTCAGTCATTTTAGGTATTTCTAAGTTATGACAGGCCAAGGAGACTGAAACATAGTGGGATTGTGAGATGATGCCACATAGTAGAGTGGGGTCGGTTAATCGAGTGATTAGAGGATACCACGTAGCTAATCTGAATCAGTCAAAGAGTACAGATGACAGCTCATCGCTATCCCACAACTCTAATCCTGAGGACAGAGAAAGTTCACTGGATCATGAGGGATTGTCACATATCCAAGAAGAGCAAAGACCATAGTGGGTATAGAGAAGCCATATGGTAGCTCATCAATATCCCGTAATCCTAGTGATGAGGAAAGACAAGCATAGTAGGATATCGACCGAGTGACACATAGCATAGAAGAGTAGTAGAGTGGGGCCAAAGGTGATAAGTTTCACAAGATCGTGATCTCACAATTGTACATAAGAAAGATTACAAGGATTATAGGATAGTAGATGAAGGTGACAAATCTCACAAGCTCATGATCCCACGATCTACACAAAAAATATGACAAGGGTCACACGATAATGGGAGGTCACCATGATTCTAGCCAGGCCAACACAGAAGAGAGTGGGGTCATCTAGACAGGTGTCATCATGTCATGATCTCGTTCTCTGATAGAAGAAGCAAGAGAAACATAGTGGGATCATGAAATGATGCCACATAGAAGAGAAAGATAATGACAAGGTGCCACATTTGAAGATAGTGCAATAGAATGAGAGACAAACAGTGGGGACAACAGGACATATGGAAAAAGGTCTTAATCCAATGATCTAACACCAAGAAGATGACAAGGATCATGCGATAATGATAGAGAGACACATACGAAGGTCAAGTGGCTTAGAAAGTGCTTGGAGAGAGGTAAAGAATAGATACATCCAACGGTCATCATGATCCTGCCAAGAAAGTTGCCTGGGAGATAAAAACTGTGGGATCGCGTGATTTGACCATGTGTCTTGGAAAAGCAAGAGTCCAAGTTGTGGTAAAAAAGATGAATGGGCCCATGGCCAAATTAGCGAAAGCTTCATCAAAAGTGGGTTCAAGGTAAAGTTACAAATCATGCAAAGGGATTTTAACTTAGAGGGAAAAACTATGTACATCATGGAAAAGGTAGTTGACTAGTAGTTAAATGCGCTAAACTTTGGTCTAAATGTAGTAAAAGTCTTCGATCAACCTTTTAGACTTTATTAAAAAGGTGGAAAATTCTATTCTCTATACATGTAGAGGGTCAACAAAAGTTTAAACCACAATTTTTTGGATTTCAAACTCTATTTTTGCATGATAGTCACATCGGCTAAAACGGTGATTTCCAAATAGTGAAAGAATAGCTCGATCCCAATTCAGAGGACAAATCATTTAGTCAACATCAAGATAACAAAGGTTGATATCACAAGTTTTTTGCATGTTTATGTGGCCTGAATTGTTCATTTCTCCCCCTCTCCTCCATTTCTTGAGTTCAAAGACCTAATCTTCCAATGGCTTAGAGAGTTCGTGAAGAGTTAATCGTCATGTCTACTTCTAAATTAGTATTTTGTATTTCCTTTAAAATCATAGTTATATTTTTGTATTAAAGGTTCCCACATTTTTGAAGGACGTCAGGAGTGATTATTCTGATCCTTTGGTTTTCTAAGAGGTTTTGGAAGCTATTGTAATGGTATGATAGCAATTTCCTTCAGAGTATTGATTAGAAATAAAAATTTTACAGACCTCCTTTGTATTTATTTTATTGTATACATATTGTAATTCCTATATACCAATAATTTTAAAGAGTACAAAATGCTAGTTTGAGGTCTCCTCTTGGTGCATAAAAAAGAGGTAAAGACTCTAGTAGTAGAAGGTGACTCTCAATTGATCATAAACCAGGTTCGTAGCCAGTATTCATGGTATGAAAAAATGTTGTGGATGCACTGCCAATATATGTTAGTTGATTACACCCTATGGAGAAGTCTAGATTACCAAGATTATCAGTTGAACTTGTTGTTTCTCCAGAAATTCTAGATAATATCACAAATTTTTAGGTACTTAAGGATGATTAACATATCCTAGAATTCACCATGTGCGCAGGTGTGTTTCAGAAGAAATTTATTGATGAATAATTGGATGAAATAGATAGCTCAGTTGAATCAGAGGAGCCTGGTGATCAAGGCATCATAAATTTGAAAACCAATTCCATACCTAAGGGAATGGTCGTGTTAGAAAGGATCTTTGAAAAGATAAAATGACTGCAAAAAAGGAAGCCAGAAAAAATGCATGGAGGTGGTGAATGTGAAACATACAAACTCGGGACAGATGATGACCAAAGGGAAGTGCATATTGGGAAGGTTAGCACTGATAATGAGAAGAAGAGGATGGTGAAACTCCTCACTGACCACCAAGATGTCATAGCTTGGAGTTATGAGGAATTGAAAACTTATGAAACCTCTGTCATAGTTCATAATATCGCATTGAAACCAGACTCTAAACCTTTTCAAGAGAAGCAGAGGCTAGTGAACCCAATGATGGAACCATTGATACAAAAAGAATTCCAAAATTTTTTGGGCATGAAGATTGTTTTTCCAACTAGGCATTCCAAATGTGTTTTAAATTTTATCCTAGTATGGAAGAAATGTGGAGAAATCAAGTTATGTGTGGATTTTTGGAACCTGAATCAAGATTCTCAAAAGGACAATTACCCAATTCCATCTCTAGGCTAAGTGCTACAGGTGGTTAATGTATCCCAAATTATTCCTAGGTGTCTATTCAAGCTACAACCATGTTATGGTACAAGAAGAAGAAAGGCTAAAGACAATATTCACCACAAAGTAGGAGAAGTTTGTATATCATCGAATGTCATTTGGTTTGATAAATGCTAGAGAAACCTTCCAACGAGCAATGAATATTGCTTTCAAGAGTTTGGTGATATTTCATCATTCTCACTTTGAGCGTTATCTTATTTATTATTTACATATACTTTCATGCTACATATAAGTGGTGTGTCCTAACATTTCATGCTATTTTTTTTATATTTATGAACTTTATCTCATTTTGGTATTTTATTTTTACACACATTTTCATTCATGTGAGTAAAATGAAAGAGTACAATTCACATGCACATGCTAATTTCTATTTAGTTTTGGTTCATTTCATCAAACATCTTATTGTAATTGCATAACAATAAGTAGTACATTCATGTAAATCATACTAAATTTTAAACTTATACAAAAGCTTGAAACATCTCTCAAACTACAGTAACCAAATTTCTATACCTATTACAAATAATTATTACTTTTATCAACTTTTGTTTATCTATATTTTCAAAAAGCTAAATATTCTAATTATAGATTAATTATGGGATTATTATTAACATTTATTTAGTTACCCAAAACTTATGTAAAAAAAAAGACTATAGTAGCATGAAGGAAAAGAAAGAACAGTGTACCTGTTTGTGTTGAAATTTTACCAATAACAATTTAAGATAACACATTTTCTGCTTAGGATTGTGTGCAATGCTTTTGTAACAATGTTTCAAATCACACTCTATGATCCTAATGAGAAGAGATGGAAGAGTTTTTACATTTTGTCTCCCATCTATTCTCTTCCTGATGATAGATCATAGAGTTTGATTCGAACATTGATGTACAAAACTTGCACACAATCAAATCAAGAAAATACGTTATTGATATTTTATCGATTGTGAAAATATCATAACGGTTGATCAATACCAATTTAGTCAACTAAAATATTTCTCATCATTTACTAAACCATTTATACTTTATGAGAGTGAAAAATGATCATGGATACCTATATATTGAATTGAACTATCCTTTATGACAATTAATAGTAATCACTAATGGCGATCTGGATTCTAGAGTTTAGGCATTGTACTATTTTCTATTAAGTTTCCTTGTCTTCTGCTTTGTCTCCAAGGCATTTGTACTATGGGTGAGTCCAATGAAGAGAAAATTTTTGTCTTCTATGCTTAGCAGAAGACAATCATACAATCTTCTTGTAAGAAGAAAATATTCTTTACATAAAATTCCAATTAATAAATAGGAATAATATCTAAATAGTTATTTTAGATTAATTAAATTAAGAGTTAATTATCATTACAAATTTATATGTGTCATAACCCTTAATTTTAAAAGTAATTATCCTTAGCTTTTTATAAATTCAATATCAAACGTAGATTTATTTGTACATTTTTTTAAGCACTGTTTGGTTGTGGGAATTTACTTGGAATTGGCATAAGCTAATTTTGAATTTGTCAAATCCTCAATTTGGCAGTGCAACCTAAAATTTGAAGAGGGAGATGTATATGCTCATTTTGACCCAAAATCAACATATACATCCTCCACTTGAAAAGGTGGAATTGGAATTTGAGGGCCAAATTCTCATTTCCCCATTTTGAAACCATTTGAGATTTGTGTGAAAATAAATTTAACATTTGGTGTTCGCATGCAAACAAGCTATGGGGATTTGCATATAATTTGAATGAAGGGATTTGGCAATGCCTTCCTCCCTATAAAGCTGAGTAAATTAATTAGATTAGGATGGGGAGGATGATGTCCTTCTAAGCAAGTTCAATCATTATTAGTTCTTAGGAGAATCCAGTGAATGAGAGATTAAGTTATTAAGATGATAAGTACATACGTAGAAACGAGGGTTAAGATGATTTTTAATTAGTTTTTATCACCTATGCTTTTTTAATAGTTGGTGAGCTAAAGCGACCAGATTTCAAAATAGAATTTCATTTTTTCTTTCAAGAGTAGAGAACTATGCGCGTATACTCTACTTGGGGAATGAAAAATTAAAAAACTATCGTATCAACTGCTCAAAAATAACCACTAGAAAAAGTTTGGGAATGCTAGCCCTCCCGCAAGCCATTCTTATATTTCACTACTTTTGTTTACATGCATTTTGGTTATCCAATTGATGAATTTAGATATGTGTTTGGAATTTTTTAAAGTAAAATGTTGATTTGTATTATTATAAACATTATTTATAACCGTTTATTACTAAATACTAATTTTTGATATGTATTAAAATCCCAACCAAAATTGAAATCAAAGACCAAAATAGAAATGTTTAAACGAACAGTAAAACGCCTCCTTAGCAATTGATGACATCAAATAGGGTATAAATGAATAAATAAATTAATAAAGAAGAATTATTAAATTCAAAAATATTAAAATAATTTAAAATTTGAGAAAAAATCCATACTCAAATTCCAATTCCAATTTTAAAATGTGGAACCAAACAGAGGAAATGCATCTTCTCACTCATATTTCAAGTCAACCAAACGTTCCAAACTATATTTGAAAAATGAAAAAATTAGAATATCAAATCAATGATTTGACCATTTTGAGCATTTTATCAAATTTAGCATTTTCTAATTTCTACAACCAAATGGGACAACAATGTGAAATTATAAGAGTAGATGTAATATTAAACATGCATTGCGAAACTTACAAGTGTTGATATCTTTCCATATATATATATATATA